>JAVIAB010000092.1:165610957-166133457 GCA_032433765.1 Megaustenia siamemsis
AAATCACACAAACATTACTTACCAAAAACATAAATCACACAAACATCACTTATCACAAACATAAATCACACAAACATTACTACCACAAACATAAATTCACCACAAACATTAATCACTGCAAACATTACTCACAACAAAATAAATCACACAAAAACATACTCGCCACAAATCTTACTTACCACAAACATAAACATTACTCACAAAACATTACTCACACACAAACATTACTCAACCACAAACATTACTTACCACAAACATAAATCACACAAACATTACTTACCACAAACATAAACCACGCAAACATTACTTACCACAAACATTAAACCACACAAAACATTACTTACACAAACATAAGCCACGCAAAACATTACTTACAAAAACATAAAGCCACGCAAACATTGCTCACCACACAAACATTACTTACAAAAAACATAAACCACACAAACATTACTCACTACAAATATTACTACCACAAACATAAACCACACAAAAATACTCACTACAAATATTACTTACACAAACATAAACCACACAAACATTACTCACTACAAACATTACATACCACAAACATAAACCACACAAACATTACTCACTACAAAACATTACTTAAAAAAACAATAAACCACACAAACATTACTCACTACCAAACATTTACTTACCACAAACATAAACCATGCAAACATTACTCACCACAAAAACATTACTCACACAAACATTACTTACCACAAACATAAACCAACAAACATTACCCACTACAAACATTACTCACCACAAACATAAACCATGCAAACATTACTCACTACAAACATTACTTACCACAAACATAAACCATGCAAACATTACTTACCACAAACATAAACCACACAAACATTACTCACCTACAAAGTCCCAAATTAAAACATCAGGCACCTCCTCATGGATAAAATATAGATTCCCCAAAGCCTGGTTAGGTCAGAGAGAAGAACAAACAAAAAGATACTTATTGCAATGTTCATGCAATAAGTGAATAACATGACTCGAACACACACTCATACATATTGTAATACGCATATTGTATGTTCATATATTTAGGCAGTATGTAACATAAAGACAGTACCCAAGCCACACTTGTAGACCCTATTTCCTTCCACAACTAAGATAATCTAACAATCAGAGATTGTATAGGAAATTATTGCTATAAAAAAAAACAATCCAGTCTAAGAGCAATCACATCTCTCATAAACAACTCTCTTCTTCTTCATCCTCATCCTCTCTCGCTGCTTCTACCTTCCCTCTTTGTCTTCCATTCTCTCTTTTTCCTCTCCCTCATTTCCTTATTATTATTCTTCTTAAACCTCTCTTCGTCTTCTGCCTCATCTTTTTCTTTCGCTGCATTAGCTCAATGTCTACTCATCTTTATCACTCGAATAGCTGTCAAATGTGTCTGGATGAGATGCTTTATTGTTTACAGCAGGCTGTGACATTTTATGCTTTCAGCCTATTACATTTGATTTCACCCAGACATACATTTGGATACCTGGTTCCTTCACTCTTTGATTCTACTTGTTTTCCCAGAATTGGTTGTCTTTCTAGGCAACAATGCACAGATGGACTCAGATCTTGATCAGTTTTGGTTCTATGGTCTAGATGCAAGAAATCAGTAGCATGTCACTGAGCACATTCAGTCTAGTAGCCATTGGGCAACTTGGGCACAAAAACCAACCAATCTCCCACAACCAACCCCTCTCATCCAACCACCCAATCTCACACAACCAACCCCTCTCATCCAACCACCCAATCTCACACAACCAGCCCCTCTCATCCAACCAACCAATCTCCCACAATCAACCCCTCTCATCCAACCAACCAATCTCCCACAATCAACCCCTCTCATCCAACCAACCAATCTCCCACAATCAACCCCTCTCATCCAACCAACCAATCTCCTACAATCAACCCCTCTCATCCAACCACCAAATCTCACACAACCAGCCTCTCTCATCCAACCACCAAATCTCACACAACCAGCCTCTCTCATCCAACCAACCAATCTCACACAACCAGCCTCTCTCATCCAACCAACCAATCTCACACAACCAGCCTCTCTCATCAAACCACCCAATTTTACGCAACCAGCCCCTCTCATCCAATCACCCAATCTCACACAACCAACCCCTCTCATCCAACCACCCAATCTCACACAACCAGCCCTCTCATCCAACCAACCAATCTCACACAACCAGCCTCTCTCATCCAACCACCAAATCTCACACAACCAGCCTCTCTCATCCAACCAACCAATCTCACACAACCAGCCTCTCTCATCCAACCAACCAATCTCACACAACCAGCCTCTCTCATCAAACCACCCAATTTTACGCAACCAGCCCCTCTCATCCAATCACCCAATCTCACACAACCAGCCCCTCTCATCCAACCACCCAATCTCACATAACCACATTATCTCTCCAAACCAAAAACGCTCTCACAACCAACCCAACACTCAACACAAACCAACCAATTTCTCACAACCAACCCAACACTCAACACAAACCAACCAATTTCTCACAACAATAACTCTTCTCACAATGAACAAAACTTACAGTAAACTTGTCAGAAGCTGTGTAATCCTCATCTAAAAATATCCTTGCCCTGTCATATTTGTGCAGCTCCTCGCACGCTAACAATGTCCTGGGGAATACCAAGCGTACGAAAACATCAAACGAATTTCAAACACATACACACAATGTAAATACGTCACTAAATAGAACATAATATTTTATTAATTTATGATATCACTGTAATACTTAATTACATAATATACAACATAAGACACAAATGAGAACATAACAGATATGAAAGATAACAGTTGTGAGGGACAGAAACTAGACTACATGAAACAGGACTACTTTCGCATTTGCTACTGACATCATCCATTGCAGAAAGGTTAGGAATTTTGATGAACAGGGATAAAAACAAAATAATAAAAAATTAGAAATTAGGGCAGAATATATCTAAATTGTCAGGCATATGAAAAACTAGACCACTATGTATAACTTGGTAGTAATGTTTGTGGTGACTAATGACTGTGTTGTTTAACTTGATGGTATTATTGATTAAGTGAGTTAAAAAAAAAAAAAAAGATATCAGAAGCAGGATAGCAAAAGCAGCAACAAATTTAGTTAGAATATTCAACTTAAACGTATTATCAGTCCTTACCTACACCCGTGAAAGCTGGAAAACAACAAAATAATTTGAAAAAAAAGCTAAACGCTTTTGAAGACAAATGCCTAAGAAGGATACTCTGTGAACAATGACTATTATAGGGATCAGAGAAATGGTAATGAAACTATCAATCGTATCTATAACTGGAAAGAGAAGATAGAGGATATATGTTAGTCATGTGTTGGGAAGAGTCAACAAAATGATTTGAAAACAGGCGCTTATATGGGAAACATCAGAATACAGAATCAGAAGAAGCCGAGAAAAAGAAGAAGACGAGAAAAAAAAAGACGAGAAGCAGAAGACGAGCAAAAGTAGACGAGCAGAATAAGAGCAGAAGAAGAAGACGAGCAGAAGAAGAGCAGAAGAAGAGCAGAAGTAGACGAGCAGAAGAAGAGCAGAGAAGAGCAGAAGAAGACGAGCAGAAGAAGAGCAGAAGAAGAAGACGAGCAGAAGATGAGCAGAAGAAGAGCAGAAGAAGACGAGCAGAAGATGAGCAGAAGAAGAGCAGAAGAAGACGAGCAGAAGATGAGCAGAAGAAGAGCAGAAGAAGAAGACGAGCAGAAGAAGAGCAGAAGAAGAGCAGAAGAAGAAGACGAGCAGAAGAAGAGCAGAAGAAGAGCAGAAGAAGAAGACGAGCAGAAGAAGAGCAGAGGAAGAGCAGAAGAAGACGAGCAGAAGAAGAGGACGAGCAGAAGACGAGCAGAAGAAGAGCAGAAGAAGAAGACGAGCAGAAGAAGAAGACGAGCAGAAGAAAACGAGCAGAAGAAGATGAGCAGAAGAAGACGGGCAGAAGAAGATGAGCAGCAGAAGATGAGCAGAAGAAGACGAGCAGAAGAAGACGAGCAGAAGTAGTCGAGCAGAAGAAGACGAGCAGAAGAAGACGAGCAGAAGAAGATGAGCAGAAGAAGATGAGCAGAAGAAGATGAGCAGAAGAAGATGAGCAGAAGAGAAGATGAGCAGAAGAAGACGAGCAGAAGAAGATGAGCAGAAGAAGACGAGCAGAAGAAGACGAGCAGAAGAAGAAGACGAGCAGAAGAATAAGACGAGCAGAAGAATAAGACGAGCAGAAGAATAAGACGAGCAGAAGAAGATGAGCAGAAGAAAACGAGTAGAAGAATAAGACGAGCAGAAGAATAAGGCGAGCAGAAGAAGATGAGCAGAAGAAAACGAGCAGAAGATGAAGAAGACGAGCAGAAGAATAAGACGAGCAGAAGAATAAGACGAGCAGAAGAATAAGACGAGCAGAAGAATAAGACGAGCAGAAGAATAAGACGAGCAGAAGAATAAGACGAGCAGAAGAATAAGACGAGCAGAAGAATAAGACGAGCAGAAGAATAAGACGAGCAGAAGAATAAGGCGAGCAGAAGAATAAGGCGAGCAGAAGAATAAGACGAGCAGAAGAATAAGACGAGCAGAAGAATAAGACGAGCAGAAGAATAAGACGAGCAGAAGAATAAGACGAGCAGAAGAATAAGGCGAGCAGAAGAATAAGGCGAGCAGAAGAATAAGACGAGCAGAAGAATAAGACGAGCAGAAGAATAAGACGAGCAGAAGAATAAGACGAGCAGAAGAAGATGAGCAGAAGAAAACGAGTAGAAGATGAAGAAGACGGGCAGAAGAAGAAGACGAGCAGAAGATGAAGAAGACGAGCAGAAGAAGAAGACGAGCAAAAGAAGAAGACGACGACCACAAGAAGAAGAGCAGAAGGAGACGAGCAAAAGAAGAGGACGAGCAGAAGAAGAAGACGAGCAGAAGAAAAAAGAAGACGAGCAGAAGAAAAAAGAAGACGAGCAGAAGAAAAAAGAAGACGAGCAGAAGAAGAAGACGACGACCACAAGAAGAAGAGCAGAAGAAGAAGACGACGACCACAAGAAGAAGAGCAGAAGAAGAAGACGACGACCACAAGAAGAAGAGCAGAAGAAGAAGACGACGACCACAAGAAGACGAGCAGAAGAAGAAGACGACGACCACAAGAAGAAGAGCAGAAGAAGACGAGCAGAAGAAGACGAGCAAAAGAAGAGGACGAGCAGAAGAAGAAGACGAGCAGAAGAAAAAAGAAGACGAGCAGAAGAAGACGAGCAGAAGAAGACGAGCAGAAGAAGACGAGCAGAAGAAAAAAGAAGACGAGCAGAAGAAGACGAGCAGAAGAAGACGAGCAGAAGAAGACGAGCAGAAGAAGAAAACGAGCAGAAGAAGAAGACGAGCAGAAGAAGTGACGAGCAGAAGAAAAAAGAAGACGAGCAGAAGAAAAAAAGAAGACGAGCAGAAGAAAAAAGAAGACGAGCAGAAGAAGAAGACGAGCAGAAGAAGACGAGAAGAAGTAGACGACGAGAAGAAGTAGACGACGAGAAGAAGTAGACAAGCAGAAGTAGACAAGCAGAAGAAGACGAGCAAAAGAAGACGAGCAGAAGAAGACGAGCAGAAGAAGACGAGCAGAAGAAGACGAGCAGAAGAAGACGAGCAGAAGAAGACGAGCAGAAGAAGACGAGCAGAAAAAGACGAGCAGAAGAAGACGAGCAGAAGTAGACGAGCAGAAAAAGACGAGCAGAAGAAGACGAGCAGAAGAAGACGAGCAGAAGAAGACGAGCAGAAGAAGACGAGCAGAAAAAGACGAGCAGAAGAAGACGAGAAGAAGAAGACGAGCAGAAAAAGACGAGCAGAAGAAGACGAGCAGAAGAAGACGAGCAGAAAAAGACGAGCAGAAGAAGACGAGCAGAAGAAGACGAGCAGAAGAAGACGAGCAGAAAAAGACGAGCAGAAGAAGACGAGAAGAAGTAGACGACGAGAAGAAGTAGACGACGAGAAGAAGTAGACAAGCAGAAGTAGACAAGCAGAAGAAGACGAGCAGAAGAAGACGAGCAGAAGAAGACGAGCAGAAGAAGCAGACGAGCAGAAGAAGACGAGCAGAAGAAGTAGACCAGAAGAAGACGAGCAGAAGAAGTAGACAAGCAGAAGAAGACGAGCAGAAGAAGACGAGCAGAAGAAGACGAGCAGAAGAAGACGAGCAGAAGAAGAAGACGAGCAGAAGAAGACGAGCAGAAGAAGACGAGCAGAAGAAGCAGACGAGCAGAAGAAGACGAGCAGAAGAAGACGAGCAGAAGAAGACGAGCAGAAGAAGACGAGCAGAAGAAGACGAGCAGAAGAAGAAGACGAGCAGAAGAAGACGAGCAGAAGAAGAAGACGAGCAGAAGAAGAAGACGAGCAGAAGAAGACGAGCAGAAGAAGAAGACGAGCAGAAGAAGACGAGCAGAAGATGACGAGCAGAAGAAGACGAGCAGAAGAAGACGAGCAGAAGAAGACGAGCAGAAGAAGACGAGCAGAAGAAGACGAGCAGAAGAAGACGAGCAGAAGAAGAAGACGAGCAGAAGAAGACGAGCAGAAGATGACGAGCAGAAGAAGAAGACGAGCAGAAGAAGACGAGCAGAAGATGACGAGCAGAAGAAGACGAGCAGAAGAAGAGGACGAGCAGAAGAAGAGGACGAGCAGAAGAAGAGAACGAGCAGAAGAAGAAGACGAGCAGAAGAAGAGAACGAGCAGAAGAAGAGAACGAGCAGAAGAAGACGAGAAGAAGAAGACGAGCAGAAGAAGACGAGCAGAAGAAGAGGACGAGCAGAAGAAGAGAACGAGCAGAAGAAGACGAGCAGAAGAAGAGAACGAGCAGAAGAAGAAGACGAGCAGAAGAAGAGGACGAGCAGAGGAAGAAGACGAGCAGAAGAAGAGAACGAGCAGAAGAGGACGAGCAGAAGAAGAGAACGAGCAGAAGAAGAAGACGAGCAGAAGAAGAGGACGAGCAGAGGAAGAAGACGAGCAGAATAAGAAGACGAGCAGAATAAGAAGACGAGCAGAAGAAGACGAGAAGAAGAAGCCGAGAAGAAGAAGAAGAAGAAGACGAGAAGAAGAAAAATACGACGAACAGAAGAAGAGGAAGAAAAAGACAAAGAATATAATAATTGGGTTGTGTGTGATCTGGAGACATTTCTAACGCAATATTTGAGCAATATGTACGATGGTCAACATCGTATATGTTGTATCCTTTCACACACAAAACTCGTAAATCAGAGGGAGAATCTTGCAAACAAGGTACACATTCCCGCTACCTTCACCAAATAAATAGCCGCAATTTTCAACTCGGCATATTTCCTGTTTTACGTTAAATTTTCCTTTGTGTTTTACTGAGACAGAGAACAAAAAAAAAAACGTAGCAAAAAACATGTACAAGAAAGAAAATGAGTTGCAATTAACTAGTTTTGTGAAATATGAGATCATGCTTTTCATATTAAATTGATAGTTTTGCTCTTCAGCTCGGCGCCGTTTATTTCGTACAATATTGATCTTGACACTGCATACGCAAAAGCTGTTAACTGATATTGCCGCACTCATTGCTACATTGTATTGTGTGAATAGTATCATTTTTTATAGTGGAAGGGCGTGTATGTAAAATTCACCATACAAAAACAAGTGTATTTTTTTTTCTTATATAGCCATGCTATTCTCTCGAATCTCACAGTAGAAGTTTCTCACTGGTAAAATGGAATAAAGTAAGAAAGAACAGACGGACGATATGTCAGCCCGCAGTCATCATCAGGTGCCATGCCAGTAGGCGTAGATGGTCATCACTCTTCACATCAGTCGGTCCTTCAAGCATGTTATAACTTCAGTCGTTGATTTTGTGTTATGCCATTTGGATAAACTGTTCAATATTTTTTTTTCTCTTGGCTTCTTCTTTTCACATGACATGCCAATATTTGTAGACTGTCTCTTCCTTATGATTTTGAAGATATTATTGATTTCATCAGCTCTTTTTAAACATTCTTCCTTTGTAACTTTTACTATCCATGGAATTCGTAGCATTCTTCTGATAAACCACATCTCAGTTGCCATTAATGTTCTTTGTGTTGTCTTGCTTATCGTCAAATGACTCGCTTCCATATAGAACAGGCTCGATATAGCCTTTATAGAACACGTTTTCTAACATTAATTGACAATGATTTGTTACAGAGGATGTTTTTCACTCAATGAAATTCTGTCTTTGCTTGTCCTATTCTCCTTCTCATTTCTGCAGTACATTCGTCTATTCAACACAAGGGTCCGGGTTAATTACCAAACGTTCACTTTCCCCAAAGAGACAAAACTTTTGTAGTCATTCAACTTGTGAAGATTGGTACATCTATATTTTCTTAGGGAAAGTATGGCTGCCTTGTGTGGTACCGACCACGAGATCGATAAATGTGCTGATGATCACTGACGATATGTGTATTTACATGATATTGTCCACATAGCTCGTTTCAAATCATCTGCCCAACTTCAAAACGCTATTACTCTCTAACCGTTTGTTAAAAACTGTTGAAATTTTCCAAATGTTATTAGAATGCAAAAGACCCTTTAAATGTATATTTAACAAATATCTTGCAGCTGCAGTTTTCTTAAAGCGGCGAATTTCTTTGATGTTTGTCAAAATTGTAAATTGTGAACCCCTAAATAATAGAAATTACCGTAGTTGCTGGTCTATGATTAATTTTCACTAGGTAAAGGCGTGGCCGTAATGGGGAAATACCAGGAGAATTATTGCCTTCTCAGTTCGAGGACGGACGATAATATCAAGGTATACCTGTATGTCCAATTTTCATAGTTGTGTGGTCCTGAAAAGGACCGTTTGTTGAACTAATTTAAGGTAATATAGGGGCCAACATTGTGGGGGCTATATACTTTCATTCTGAATTAGACGAGTCTAAAAGATTAATAACTGTTTGGGGTTGAACATTCCACAAACCATCATTTTTCCAATATTCCTCTTCCTGTTTTAAGACGTGGTCTTCACATTCAGTCCAATAATCTTTGTCTATATTTAATAAAGCGAGATTAGCAAGAGTCTTTACATCGCATATTTTGAATGTTGTATTTTCATCTGCCACTTGTCCTTTTAATTTTGCCCAGATTAGTTCTATTGGAT
This sequence comes from Megaustenia siamemsis, assembly GCA_032433765.1. Classification (NCBI taxonomy): domain Eukaryota; kingdom Metazoa; phylum Mollusca; class Gastropoda; order Stylommatophora; family Ariophantidae; genus Megaustenia; species Megaustenia siamemsis. Next base: position 165,620,112 of record JAVIAB010000092.1, read on the forward strand.
TTAAATGAGCATAGTAAGGTGGCAGCCTCAAACTTATATGACCGTGCTCTTGGATAATCTTATCTATTTGAAAAACCTTTGTCCTTTGTTTTTGCTTTACTAGAGATAGTAATTCAGGTTTTAAGTACATGTTATTAAATTGTATGTGCTCCTTTGTGAGCCATATCTTAATAGCATCTTTTGTACTGGATGACGTCGGGACTTTATCTTCAAGTGCAACAATGTTGTGGTACGCTGCATTGTCCATTATTAGGCAAGATGGTCGATCTAGTGATGGGAGAACAGAATTTTAAATCCAATGTCTAAATATGTGACCATTCATCTCAGAGTGATAATTCCGATTGTCTATGGATTTTGAAAGAAAAATGAGCTCTGCATTCTGTATTAGCCCATGTTGTCGACTACCTGCATGATCAATTATCAAGCGCTGTCCTTTGCTGCTAGGTATTAATCTCTTAATCTTTCCATCTGATGACTGCCATTCCCTTTGGTTAGTGTGGTGAGCATTGATCCATGTTTCATCCAAGTACACATATCATAACCTTGCTTGCGCACCTCTTTTACTTCACGTAAGTACTTGCTTCTCATGACTACTATATGTGGCTTCTCACAGATGATGTTTCGTCCATTGGAATACTTTCTGAATGTAAAGCCTGCAGCTCTCACATTCCTCCATAATGTAGACTTTGATATTTCAATACTGTTGTTCTTTTTCATCGAAACTTTTAATTTTCTTATTGTAACAGTTTCATTCATACCCAACATTTTGCTAATTTCACGTCTACACCTCTGAATGAACGGAAATGGAACACACAATTTCTCAAGTGTCTAATTGTGTCAAAAAAAACCACGGCGAAAGCGTGCAAACACGTCAATTTTACCGTGTATGGATTTTTACTCGCTATTTTTAACTTAAATACTGTAAACATTAAGTTTTGACTACATCAATGGGTCGTTATAAATTTATATAAATCAAATAAGCAACAATAATAACCAAATGTTTTTTTAAAATGAAATTAATTCCCTGTTGGGTTCTAATCATTATAACTTTACATGCAAATTTGGAACAACTTACAACAAGCGGTTAAAAAGCTATAGATTTTTAAAGTTGGGCACGACTTATGAAACAAGCTATAGGTGAAACCACCTTATCTTACTTCTAAAAGATGTGGAGAACTGGAGAAGTGAAAAATTTTGGTCACATACTTGTGAAAAGGCATGATACCGAGTTGAAGGTCATGCTCGTGAGTACTGCTGACGAAAATGACGGACGAGACGTGTTGTTGTTGTTGTTGTTGTTGTTGTACTAATGACACGAGTTGATACGAGCTGAAGCACTTTGATTCATGAATTTCGCGGGTCATTATGGCTTTCTTGGCATTCCTGGCTATTACTACAGAAGTTGGAGTTGGTCTACTTCCAGGCTATGACTGGGAAAGTGTGTTTATCCTGGCTAGAAGTACTGTATACTAGGTAAAAGCTACCGTTATAGGGAACACGGCGTCCCTTAGCTTCTGTTAGCCAGCTTGTTTTGACACAGACTGCTACTAGGGGAGGTCGAGGCTAGATCTTGGTCAATTGATAGGCAGCCGACTGTGCTGTTGCGAAGTGAATGATCCCCTCTGTGACGTGCTATAGACGGGAGCAATGTAAATGTAAGAAACGGGCACATAACAGTGCAACAAGATTGTACAGGCAAAGCAAAACAGAGGACGAAATAAATCTAAACCAAGCACAGATGCGGAAATGGCACCTAACGCCAGGTGCCAAAGACCTGTGAAGTGGGTGTTTTATTAAGCAGACGCCAAGCGTAAAGGTTCTGTAGGTTACATTAGAGCATAATAACGGTTTTAAATGATGTGTAACGGCCGTAAAACTCTAGAGTGGTGCTGATAAGTACCTAAACCCGCAAAAGGACTGTCATGAAAAAGCTATCAGCTTGTCGGATATAGTACATAAATAAATTTACCTTGAATAAGCTTGACTTAACAGGCCAATGTTTCCCAACCATTTGGGGTCGTCGCCTTCACTTCTACGACAACCAAGTAGCCTGAGGCTCCCTGGCCACAGATAAATCGGCAATTTTAATAATTTACTCTATCACTCGGCAATTTTAATAAATTATTCTATCACTTAGCAATTTTAATAAATTACTCTATCACTTGGCAATTTTAATAAATTATTCTATCACTCGGCAATTTTAATAAATTACTATATCACTCGGCAATTTTAATAAATTACTATATCACAAATAACATAACAATATATATATATATATATATATATATATATATATATATATATATATATATATATAATTATATGAAATAATCGAATACTGAATTCACAAAATATTGAAATCGAAGATTGTACTTGCATGTAGGCAATAGTTTTGAAATTTGCGTCAGTTTTGACTAAAACCAACATCATGTCATCCTCAACATTGAGGATGCTCTCAGACTTTGTTTTGATATGAAGAAGTGCTTACAATTCACATTTGGTGATACGTTCAGGAAATACGAAACAAACTCAAAAGGCAAGCATGTGGCATATGAACATGATTAATGCCAGAACTTAGCCAGCCATTTGTCATATAACAAATAACGTGCCGAGGAATCGTTCCGCAGAGTAAGAATCAATCAAGTTTTGTTATTGAGGTTATATTTTTTAAACAGATAATGTCTCCCAGGCCAGTGTAGCTATATCTTCTGTCTGGCCGGTGAAGTGTTGCTGAAATTCCCATTTTTGTTCAAGGACATTCAACACGCCCAGAGATCTCCTCCTACAGATTCAAACCTAGTTCACCTTCAGATCCCTCACAAACCTTGGTAATACTCACATAATTTACTTCTCAGCATATTTGTGTAACTTGAACATATATTTATAAACATTGTCTTGAAATGTGTGTTTCTTGTCTCTAAATTAACAGGTAAACCTTATTTAGTTAGTGTAAACTGTCTGCATGCAGAGCTTAATTAGTCATTCTCCGATTCATTTTTATTTATTAATTTTTAATTAATTATTTATTATTATTATTATTTGCGTGTGTGTGGGGAGAGGTTAAGAGAAAGAGAATATGATATAATGCTTGCACTGCTGAGGTACTTTATTAATTAAAATATTTTCCAGCAAGATTAAACTTCTAATGCCTGACACAGTTTCCTGGTCTTGAAAAAAACTCAAATGGTTTTGAGTATAATTTGCATGCTTTATTTGTAAGACCTTCGATATTTTATGTGCATACCTTTTGTTATCAAATATCAATCAATAGCTGTGCACATTGAAAGTAAGAAACACATGTTGAAAACCTTTTTCTTATTTGACAGATTGTAGTACATGAAAATAGCAGCGGAGACTCTCCAGAACATACTACAACTCGCTTTGGAGGCTTCACCTGCAGGTTGGGAACCACTACTGAACATACTACAACTCGCTTTGGAGGCTTCACCTGCAGGTTGGGAACCACTACTGAACATACTACAACTCGCTTTGGAGGCTTCACCTGCAGGTTGGGAACCACTACTGAACATACTACAACTCGCTTTGGAGGTTTCACCTGCAGGTTGGGAACCACTACTACAGATTATGTAAAAGCATTAACAGCTTGCACTCTTAAGGTGAACAATACATTGGGAAAACATGAGTATAGTTGCAATGGGGGTGGGGGGGGGGGTAGAGAATTCACGGCATTATAAACGATTGAATATATGACCGTATATTATATATACCACCAACCCCAGTGTTTGCAATAACTCCTGTGCCCCACCCAGTCACCAGCTAAAATTGGGACCTGAGGTAACGATTTGAGAAGTTTAAGGAATGTCGCTATCACTACGAAGTTGAAGTTTCATGCTGGAGGTGACACTTGTCGAAAGTTTCTGGTCAACTACCTTGTGGGCGGCTGAGCATACATAATATCTAGCTTTCGTTCACCCGAAGTATTGTATATATCTGCAATGTCGTTTCCTGTATAAATTGTATAATATTTAGTGCAGCAATGACGCTGATTCACATCTTGCGCCTTTACCTTGACTTAATTGTCTAATGAAGTCATCTACTTAGTTGAGTTCTGTGACAAGCCATCTTGGAAAGAAAAGTCTCATAACAAGTGTAGCTTGAGTGATTAATAGAGTGAAAGATCTTCTTTTGTAACATTATTGTCAGCTCCGTACATGAAATTATATTTAAAGTAGTATTCTTTCTGAATGTGATCTAACTGGAGAAAGAGAAGAATAGACAGCTTTTTATGTAAAATGGAACAGGTGGGTTATCAGCAAAGCACTTTAAATATGATGAACATTGCACGCGATTTTTTTTTTTTTATTTCAAATCAGAAAAAAAAATAATCCCCTAACCATTTTAAAGAAATTTATAGCGAAATAAGAGCAGAATCAGACCTTGGGTGGGTATCGTTTTTGTTTTGTGTGGGAAAGAAAGACAGCAGTGACGTAATATTCACCGCTTTACACAAAACGTGCCCATGGCTACAAAAATAAGGGCACCTTCATTATGTATGTCCTATGCGTCACTCTGAACTGTGCTATGACGGAGTTCTTTCCTCTTCTTTGAGAAGAATACACTTTCTAATAAATATGCCGTTAATAAAGATTACGCAAATATAAAACAGAATTAACGAGGTTCCAAAACGGAAATATTTGGTGACAGAACGTAAAAGAAATTTTCATATTTATTTAGTAAAGCTGAAGAGATAATGTGAAGATTGGCTAGTTAAGCGTAATGGACGAATACATGAAGTGTTTACCTTCCATTACTTCCTCTCCATGTGTGAGACAGGCGAATAATCTCCATTTCACCTCACCCCTTTGTTAACAATGAATGACTGCGCCGCAATAAGCCCGTTGTAGCTGTTGAACCGTGAGCCCCGATTTAGCTTTAAAAACATAATAGCAGCCTGCATGCTACATGACGTAATGTGATATCAGACACAGTTGGAGGTGCTTGTGCCGTAGTAAAGTTATGACACTATATGCAAGTATATTTTCTAATGGCAAGGAAAATCACGTGCCTAGTTATCAGAGAGACAGGCGATATAAGTACCTACAATGTTTAGTTGAGCACATAAAAGAATAAGTAATAATTCCTCAAATTTTCTGTGTATACATCCACTGTTGTAAGCTGCATGCATGGTTACAGTTATGGTTAGTCAAAGGCCCCGGTATCGTTGCAAACGAATTAAAATCCATAAATGATCAATTCCCATGCCTGTGAAATCATCAGAACTAAAACGCATCTCATTGAAAGATCCAAACAAAGAAAGGCAGCTCCAGTCCCCATCATAGCAGCTACATCACACGCCAAAAAGTCAAGCGGAGCCGTTAAGTGAACGCAGCTGAACTGTCTTTCGTCATACGATATCATCATTCATCGTAAACAACTGGAATATCGAAACACGATCTGGACGAAAACACATCTCACGGTGTGCACAGAACACTAAACTCAGTAGCTCCAGCAGCAAGCCGGACTTGCAATTTGAGGAAACTGCAACAAGGAACACTTTTCTGACTGAGCCTCAATGGTTCTTGCCGCATGTCCACCATATTGACCGATATTCCGATATTGCATGCATGCAATCAGACTCAGACAAAACAGTGAGTTGTGTGAGTCAGGAAAAACAACGAAACCTACAGTCTGTTGGCACAATAACAAATGTGAAATCTCATGCAAATTCCTCTACATTATCACACTCATTTTACTGCAGCTTAAGATCTCTCTGGTCGTTAACTTCTACAATCTAATTATGGACTTCCATGTTATAATGTCGTCTTCTTCCAATAACCCCTCGGGGGTTATGGGACACCACTGTTAGCCTTCGTTGACCTTGCCCTTCACCATTTCTCTCTAGCTCGAGCCAATCTTTGAGACTCTGGTATGTCGTTGCCTGTCATCCTTCATGCTACCTTTCCATCTCTTTCGTTGCATACATACCTTCTCGCGCCTCTCACAGCTCCTTGCAAAATGGTCTTTGTTATAATATCATCATCATCATCGAGTGCCGTCTCCGCAACGAAGGTTGGCTACCATGGAGTGCCATTCTGCTCTGTTTCTTGCTTTGATGGTGCAGGTTGTCATAGGCTGATTTGTCCATCTTTTGATGTTACTCGTCCATATTAGTTTTGGTCTGCCTCTGCCTCTTTTACCTTGTATTTTCCCTTCTAATATTATTTTTAGTAGGCTGCTGTGTCTTTTAACATGGCCCAAAAATCGCATTTGTCTTGTTTGAATTGTGATAGTTCTCTTTTCATTTTTAGTTGTTTTAAGACTTCATCGTTTGTTTTCTTTTCCTTCAATCCAATTCTACTTATTCTACTATATATCCACATTTCAAAGGCTGTTATAATATGCGGGATGATAAAACAGGTTACTACTCTTTGGGTTATAAAAGATAACAAACTAAATCTCCATTAGACGGATCAGTCCAGAGTCCTGACTAACAAAAGAGAAAACGTTGCTTTAAAACTTGCTGAGCTATTTCATTCATACACTGCAATTTAAGTTTCTTTCGATACCCTGCTAATCTATCTTTCTATACAACGACTGTCACTTGCACCTTGTTTCTTCTTTGAAACTAATGTTTGAACGTCTATTATCATAACCGTGATTTCAATGTTTGTTTGTTTTTCTGCTATATACAGTTGCTTATCATGTCGCTCTTCAAGACAAGACCTTTCGTAAAGAAACGTTTACCAATTTACTAGCCAAATTGTTCTCTCTATTATCATTTCATGTATTCTTCTGCCATCAAACTATTCACCTCGTGTGGTTTTTGAGCTCTACATAAACTGATGCAACAACAGCAGACTGATCACGTTTCATTGAGACAGAAACGAGACATTGGGATGTCAGGAATGGGACATTAGGATAGCAAAAAAGGGACGTCGGTAGCAGAGTAAAAGAAAAAGTAAAGAGCCCCGTCACGCCAAGTGGCGTATAGGGAATATGGTGTTAGAGTACCATAATTTGTATAGAATTTTGGCACATGATTTTTGTGGTAATGTGGTCGGTATTACGCCCGTGCCGCTTTACTTTCCCAGAAAAAAATCCTGTACCCATTTAAGGCTGGGTGAACCCGTAAGCTGTCGATCAGGTTGTACACAATATATTCACTAACGAGTGAGCTATTGCGGCTTCCTCGGTGGTAGAGTATTATGAGATATATATCCAAGAAAATATAAAATGGCGAAAGAAAGTGTACATTATAAACGCATTGAGGTTACCAATTATTCTTCAATTAAAGAATCCAGAGGACATGTTAGATAAACGAAATGGACCACGACTCTACCGTGAATAATTCTCAGATGACGTCACCTTACGCAGAAAATTCAAGCCGTTCAACACCTTTTCATAAAGCTTTTCACACTCCAGTACACAACTATGATATCACACATGAATATGCAAATTATTGGTATATATATGTGATACTGATAGGGAGCCGCATTAGCTAAGTGGTGAGTAAACTGGACTACAAAGGACAAAAGGTCGGGTTCGATCCTGTTCTACGGCTTCCGGGTTCACCCAGCCTTAAATGGGTACCGGATTTTTTTTCTGGCAAAGTAAAGCGGCACGGGCGTAATACCGACCCCATTACTCCAAAAATCATGTGCCGAAGGTCTGTAAAAATTATGGTCACTAACACCATATTCCTATACTACAACTTGGCGTGACGGGGTTCTTTACTTTTTTACTTTTTATGTGATACCGATATTAGATTATAGGGTATGATTTATAACAGACAATTTATATATAGTAACCTCCGTCGGTCATAACTGACAATGGATTCTGCGGCGCCCCTGGGAAATGTTATCGTTTCCTTTTCTTTCGCCGTGTATTTTCTTTTTTCTATGACTCTTCTATGTTTCTTGTTTGAGTTGGAGCTTTAGAGCGGGTTTCCATAGATTGCGGTCAGCAGCTATTTCTTCCCAGGCTGCATGGTTTATGTTCAGTCTTCATGTCACCTTTACACACGTCCACAAATCGAAGTTTTGGGCGCCCTCTAGTTATTTGGCCATCAACTAGTTGTCCACATAGTATGTCTTTTGGTAAGCGGTCATCTTTCATACGGTGTAAGTGGCTCAGCCGGCGTAACCTACGTTTTTTGAGCAGCGTGTAGACGTTCGGGAGGCATGTGTGAGTGAGGACCTCCACGTTTGTCACTCTGTCCTTCCTTGTGATATCAACAATATAGGGCTGGCATCGCATATGGAATGCATTTAGCCTTCTCTCTTGCTTTGCATAAGTTGTCCATGATTCGCTGCCACATAAAAGGATATTGATGATGCAGGCGTTGTAAACTGCAGTCTTTGTTTTAGTGTCAGTTTGTTTTGCCAAACGCATCTAGAAGAGCAGGCAAAGGTGGTAGCAGCTTTACGAATGCGGGTATCAATTTCTGTATCTAAAGACATTTTGCCATTGATGATAGCAGACTGCTGCCTGCTATATATATATATATATATATATATATATATATATATATATATATATATATATATATATATATATATATATATATATATATACACACACACGAAAAAGTCTATAAATACTACAGGGAGAACTCCAAATGAAAATTATTCGGTTGCTGTACCTTCAGTGCATAAAAGTAGATATCGAGTTGAACTAAAAATAATTGGCTTCTAGAGAGCTTTTATAAAACTACTCAAAGGAAAAGATATCTATCTATCTATCTATTGACCTTTCAAGCCGTAGCCGGCCCATAGGGCATAGACCAAGATACTCCTTCTCTTGTCTGAATTTTTGTTCTAGCAGTTTTCAATTCTTTTAAAGATATTTGATCAAATCTCGCCATTTGTCTCTGTTCTGTGCAAGCAGCTCTATCTCATTGAGGGAGCCGATTCCTGCTGCTTTTGCCTCTCTCAGCAATGTTCTTCTCAGTGTCTCTCTGGGTCTTCCTCTTTTTCTCTTACCCGTTGTTTCCCACATGAGGCCTTGCTTTGCTATTCGGTTATTATCTCTTCTCATCACATGTCCCACATATGACCATCGTTTTTTCTTTATTACTGAAGATAATAGAAGAGATATCATCATCATCGAGTGCCTCCGCAATGAAGGTTGGCTACCATGGATCGCAGATATTTGTTTTGTTTTTAGTAAATTTTTCAATGGCATTAAAATTACATTTTGTCATACCTATTCTTTTGTTTATTTCAATTTTATATTTTCCATCATTGGTTATAGTATGTCCCAGGTAGTTGTAGCTCTGGACTGTCTCCAGATGTATTCCATCAACTGTGATATTTAATTGTAGGTCTTGAGAATTTTCTTTGTTTATGATCATAGTTTTAGTCTTTTTGATATTCATAGCTAGTCCATATTGTTTGCTTGTTATGTTTATCACATTAAGCAATTGTTGTAGGTCTTTAGAATTTTCTGCTAGTAGAACAGTAACATCAGCAGAAAAGACATACGCGCACTTTAATAAAAACTGATAGCTTTTATGAATGTTTATGCTTCGTTACCCGCGTTTTTCTTTCTTTTTCTTCAACAAACTTGATAGAGGTAGTGATCTAATTCTGGTTTACTCGTTTTCAAGTGACGCTGCTGTTATTTAATTCTGGTTTACTCGCTTTCAAGTGACGCTGCTGTTATTTAATTCTGGTTTACTCGTTTTCAAGTGACGCTGCTGTTATTTAATTCTGGTTTACTCGTTTTCAAGTGACGCTGCTGTTATTTAATTCCGGTTTACTCGTTTTCAAGTGACGCTGCTGTTATTTAATTCTGGTTTACTCGTTTTCAAGTGACGCTGCTGTTATTTAATTCTGGTTCACAGATAAAAAGGGAACGGTTGAATTTTGACTAATTCTGGGTCACAGATAAGATGGAGCGGCGATAATAGGACTAATTCTAGTGTGCAGATTTACGAGAAAATTGAAGCCGCTATAATATGACTATAGTCCGTTCAGATTCGTTTGCCGAGATGTTATGATTTATAATTCAAAAAGTTCTTGATGATTTCACATGATTTTTGGCATACGGTGTTAAAATGTCCATGTCACGAGAACATATGTGTTACTCGATGTCTAGCTATAACGGTTTTCTTAAAGCGGCGAATTCCTTTGATCTTTGCCCATGTAACTATTATTTTGACCCTAACCAAAATGTTTTACAGTAATCTAGTGCAACGATGACCCATAGGCGTGTCCATAAAATTTTACTTGGTGGCAAGTATACAAATTTTAAATTATATATAGAACTTTTGTTCGTAGAGTCAATTTGATATAGTTCCAAGCTCTTGGTGTGAGTTTCCCAAATGTTGTCGCTGCCTTTCAAATACGTACATTTAGTTCCTCATCTAAGGAAAGTGTGGCTGTAATAGTGGATCCAAGATAGCTGAACTTCTGTACTGACTCAAGCAGGCTTCCATTCAAAGTAATGGTTGTTGGTTTGCTTATAACATATTTTTGATTGCTTGGGTGGTCTTGAACAATAAACTGTTTAACAAATCAACTAGGAAATTTTGCAAATCAAACTATTTATCTGTAGACTTAATCAGAGTAATGATCATTCAGAATCAGACGAGTCAAATAGGTCGATTACTGCTTTCGGCTGAACAAACAACAAACCATCCTTTTTCCAATATTCCTCTTCTTGTCGTAACACATGATCATCACATTTTACCCAGTAGTCTTTATTTATATTTGATAGAGCCTGATTTGTAAGTGTCTCAACATCGCATAATTTGAAAGTTTTATTTGTATATGCTACGTGTCCTTTAACTTTTGCCCAAACTAGTTCTATAGGATTTAAGTGTGCATGATATGGAGGTAGTCTCAAACATCTATGGCCATGTTCTTGAATTAACTTGTCTATTTTAAATATCTTTGTACGTTGTGTCTGTTTTACAAGGCTAAGCAATTCGGGTTTCAAGTAGTTGTCGTTAACTTGTATGTGTTCTTTTATGAGCCACGTTTTGATTGCATCTTTTGTACTTGATGATGTTGGGATTCTATCTTCTACGTTAACTACGTTATGGTATGAAGCATTGTCCATTATCAGACAAGAAGGTCGATCTAATATTGGAAGGATACTTTTCTCGATCCAGTCTTTAAATATGTGCCATTCATTTCGGAGTGGTAGTCTCTATTGTCTATGGATTTTGAAATGAAAACGGGATGAGCATTCTGCAACAACCCATTATGTCTGCTACCTGCATGTGCAACTATCAAACGTTGCCCTTTACTGCTTGGTACTGATCTTTTAATACTTCCATCTGCTAACTGCCATTCCTTTTCATTTGTATGATGAGCGTTGATCCAAGTTTCATCTAAATAAACAATATCATAATCATTTTCGCGCATTTCCTTCACTTCACGTAAATACTTGCTTCTAAGAGCTACTAGATGTGGCTTCTCACAAATAATGTTTTTTCCACCAGCATACTTTATAAAGGTGGAGCCTGCACTTCTTAATATTTTCCATAATGAAGTTTTTGATATTTCAATGTCGTTGTTAGTTTTCAGCCAAAGCTTCAACTTTCTAAGTGTCACTTCTTCGTTTATATCAAACATTCGACAGATTTCTCTTTTTACTAGGTCCTTATCAAAACTGTCTAACGTTTCTTTCCTTCCTTGCTTTCTTGCATTTGTTGGCAATAAATATCCGCTTCCTTTAACTATTCGATCAAATGAACGTTTACACAAACCTAAAATATGCATTGTTCTCTTCTCAGGGTTTGATAAAGAACAATAAAGATGTCCCTTTTTACGCTCTCTGCAGAAGTATTGATAAATCTTTATAGCAATGTTATGCTCAGTAAAATATTTTGCCTTTATATTCATTCTCACATAGACTTGCAGAAGATAATATGGATAACCCGACTAGACTACCGACGTTCGGACAACCCGTGTTCGATTCCCGCTGGGAGCAGTGTGAATTGTACTCGTGGTTGGAATAAAAAAAAAATACCCCCACGGTCGACCCAGCCGTTGGCAGAAATGGGTACCAGGGTATATTATCCTGGGAAGGTGAGGAATGTCGCTTCGCATCTGAGTTTCGATGCTTGAGGCTACACTATACAGAAATATCCGAACATTTCTGGATAGGCGGCCGAGCACATATGGGTATATACTCGCGTGCTAAGACGCCGGTTCAAGTCTCGTACTTTACCTTTAATATGGATAGTGCCGCCTCCTTTCTGTAAATATTGAGATTTGCCTCTGAATTATGACTCGAACTCGAGTCTACGGCCGTGATTTTGACGTCACATAATTTCCGGTTTCGGCTAAAATGTCATTTTGTGCTAAACGGGAAATTTCATATGTAACATTTCTTTATAAAAATTTATAGTGGAAACATAACTATTTTAGGACGGTGCGCATTCAGCCGTGAAGGTCATGCCTATATGTTAAAGAATCAGCTGTGAGATGTAAGCATCTACATAATCCCGCCGGTGTTTATAATATCGATTAACTTTTTTTTAATATAGGTTAAATAAGGCATCTTTGAAACTGGATCACATTTCTTTGATAAAAAAATATTTTTAAAGCGACATTAGTATTCTAAACCTAACTTCAAAAGATCAATGCAAATGAACAATAAGTTTTTGAAAAAAATAAATTAATGTCTAGGCAAACGAATCTGAGCGGACTATAATTAACGTCTACAAGTAAAATTAACCGGTCATAAACTGACGATTTCATGTGTACAAGTATACAAAGACTCATCATCAGGCCGCACGTCCTTTGCAGGATGTTGCATTCACCACAGCCTGTCTGAAAGAATCTATGTCACTAGCCAGACCTCCAGTTTCTTTTGTTATCATGTTCAAGGTCTCCTTGATGTTTTGAAACCATATTCTTCTTGGTCTACCCCTGCCCTGATGCATCGCCCAGGATCCATGCCTTCCATTATTGTTCTTTCCAGCCCGGTGTGTCTTTTGATGTGGCCATAGTATTATAATTTCCTCTGTATGATGGTGTTTATAAGCCAATTCTTTTTAATGTTTAAATCTTTTAATATGAGCCTAAAGACTGTGACAAAAATGTAAATGCTTATGTTGATGCTAGAGAATGATTAGTGAGAGGTGTTTAACTTTAGGTCAGCCAGTGTTTGAGAAACTCGCTGTTTACGTCATGTCCTTGTTTTGCAATCGCCATCATATGTTAATGTCTTTACAATTTACGTGATCAACACACCTACCAATTCTTTTTTTTCTGATGACATGTTTTTCGCTTTAAAGATGAGCATGCGCTGGAAATGTATTTCATTGTGTTTGTTTCCTCAATTATATTTGTTATTTTTCGAGATTAAATATTAATTGCGTGTATTATAAACTCCAAGACGCTGCGACTGGCAGGTTGGTGCACTTGCTACTGGCTTGAAGGCTCCTGGTTCAATTCTTGGATGAGGTGAATTAGTCATCGGATCGACATGGATTAGAGGTTCATCCAGCTTCTGAAAATAATGATCAGACTTTTTCTTTTCCCGAAAATGTCGGGCAGCCCGGCGTGATATCGCCCCAAAATGCGCTGTTGCTCACCATATTCGTCAATTTAGGTGGAGGGAACCCTGATTTATTCCAAAGTTATTTACCGTCCTGTGTGACAACCGCTGTCCCCCACCTCAGAGGGAGTAAAGAATAGAGCCACTGTTACCTGCCACGCAAATCGTAAAAGTGGACTAAGGTGGTTTGGAATCGTCACTTGTGCAGTCGAGTAGGACGTGCACGGAGCGACCTTGTCAACAGAATTTACCGATGCATTTTGGGAAATGCTGTGACAAAAGATGAACGGAAATGGGGAATTCCTGACTGCAATGAAACTGGTTCCACGGATAGAATAGAATATTTAGCATATGCACACTTCTATGTGTGGGGCATTATCCGAGTATTATTAATTAATGACATGCATAGATTTTTCCTCTTCGCAGACGGTTTGAAGTATGCCGTTGTAAATTGTCGGTAGCACTAGACGCTGTTTTGCAGACAGAAGAGTTTTTCTCATGGCTGATTCTGCCAATTTTCAAATGACAGTTCAAATAGCAAAATTAGCAAGGCAAATTTATGTCTGGGGATTTTATTATTTTAACTTTGACTTTATTTCATTTCAGAAGGCAAGGTGCCTCACAGCAGTAGAGCTGGGATCTTTCAAACGATCCATAGTTGATGGCTTGCGCCAGGATCGGTGAACCAGAACCATTCAGACCCACCCTACTCCACCTATTCGCGGTGCCTTTAGAAACAGACTAACCTGTCTAGTCTGACCAAGCGAGTAGGGATCGAAGATGGAAGACAACCCGGTACTCAAAAGCAACATACTGAAGTCGGATGTGTTGGGCCGAAAGGCCCAAATATCACAGTTTCACTGCACACCACAACACAACGTATACACGTCGCTTAACGTCCTTTTAAGGGGGGATGATGAAGAGGTGTACTTCTTTAGTCATTAGGCGAACGAAAGCAAGCATTTCAGGAAGATATTACGCCTTTCTTGCATTTCTTCCATATGCTTCTGCCGGATTATAACAATGAATTAATTAGTGTTCAGTAATTAGCAACAGCCCAGTAGTACGTCTATTTTTGTTGACTGGAATCAGCTTATAGAACAGGGCATGTTGAAAGTATGTACAAAGAGTTAATGTAAGAACAATGCATTTTTCAAGCTTTTTGATCCTATTTATTAAGAGTGCTCATCTAGCCCTGTATTCCTCTTAACATATTTTCAAGCTCTTTCCTAGCCGGCGCAGTGCATTACAGATAAAGCACTCTCAAGAATGACACCGCTTTTGTGTGCTTCTAAGAGAATGCAAGATTTCATCGATCGCTATACAATCCCTTTTCTCCTTTACATTCTTCCTCTACGCAAAGTTTCATAGTCTCAGAAGGCTACAGTGAGATGAGTTACCCTCATGAATCTCATTACTTTTTTAATTCAAATCTTTCCTGTTGCCGACCTTTTTTTTTTTTTCCTACTTCGCCACCTTTCCTCTTCCCCAATTAAGAAAATAAAAAGTAAAACAAAAAAATAACAAACTCCAGCCCATGCAACATCAAAGAATGTTTCTAGACATTGTGATGCTAACTCGAAGAGTACAGCACTGACCACAGGCCAGTCAGCTGAATTAAAACAGACGAATTAGTTATCGACCGTCTACGATTCTGGCATCATTCCAAGTCTATCAGATACAGGACGTGGGTGCTTGCAGCTATAATCCCCGTCTGGCACTCCAATATTTAAAAAATAAGTGGTATCTGACATGTTAGCTAAGAAAGGTATTAACGACGAGAAAAACATTGGCTCTCGCCTGGAAATGCTGTGAGCCAGTACGATTAAGTTTAATATTTCACTGCAACATTGCATGTTATATTCTTCATTTTACATATTTTTAATTATTTGTTTTAATTGGTAGCTATATCTAGCTGTGGTACTGTGCTGGACTTATAAAATTGCTACAAAACCCTCACACGATATATGGTATCGGAAGAGATATTCAAACATAAGAGAAATCGCTCCAGAGACAAAATGTCACCTGATAAATAAATCAACTTGAAAATATCAATAAATAAAAATGTTTACAAAACAACTAAAAGGATGGAGATTTTCTCGAATGCTTTTGGCGCAGTGCATATACAAAATACCAGATGTGTTGTTGGAGCTGAAGCCAATATTCCTAAATGTCGTGGTTTATTTATTTACCTGGTGCTCTAGACAACTCAAACTTTGGCAGCTTCCGACGAGACAATCACGACATTAGATTCAGTTGTGAACGACTACAATCAACGCATTCGTCAACAGTCCCGGCCCATAAAGAATAATATTTAAGAGATCAATGTTTTGAAACGAAGAGAATAGACTAACGTCATCGACGCATAATTACAAAAAAAGTGGATCATGAAAACCAATGACAATGGAGGAAAAGACAGCGATGTTCATTAAAAAAAAATAAAAATAATAAACATTTCTAAGCTTTGGAGATTTATCTGTAAAAAGTCAGATACATCAATTAAATTGCAACACTGAGTAAAGCAGATATTCTTTTGAAGTAAATACTAGAGTACACTAGAGACGATCATTATCCACCATTGACTAGTTCACGGCTACACACGAGATAGTAAGGCAGGAAAATTAAGAATATGCCGAGAGTTACGTTCTAAGTCCTAGAAGAATTAAACATTGAATGACGGGCTAATTTACATGATGGTTTTTGAAAAAAAAAAACCAAACTAAGAATATGTGAGAACTGAGAGCTTTCAGTCGCTTGGATCTTAATGCTGAAGTGACGCCAAGACCACTCTGCTATTGTTTCATAAAACCTGCCTGAGGTATATTAACTCAATGTTTTTATTTTTAAAATATAGCAACATCTACGAACTGCTCAAAAGATACAGCCATGGGGAAACGCTCACAGTGATAACATGGAGGCACTGGAGATGAATAAGTCATGTACCATTGCTAGAGACACTGCTGATTCTGGGGTGAAGGCAAAGTTGGGGGGGGGGGGGCATCTATAACGTCATTTCCTCATTTCTGGGATGGGCCAATGGGTTAACCATGAGGCGAAAAGCGCGCGTGTCCAATAGTCTCCACATAGTGTATAGGCTCATCATAGAGTCACCACATAGTGTATAGGCTCATCATAGAGTCACCACATAGTGTATAGGCTCATCATTCATCATCATTGAGTGCCTTCTTCGCAACGAAGGTTGGCTACCATGGATCGCCATTCTACTCTGTTTCTTGCTTTGATGGTTGAAGGCTGTCATAGACTCACTTGTCCATCTTTTGATGTTACGCGTCCATGTTAGTCTTGGTCTGCCTCTGCCTCTTTTACCTTGTATTTTCCCTTCCAATATTACTTTTAGTAGACTGTAGTGTCTTTTAACATGCCCCAAAAATTTAATGTGTCTTGTCTTAATTGTATTTAGTAGTTCTCTTTTTATTTTCAGTTGTTTTAAAACGTCATCTTTTGTTTTCTAATTTTCCTTGTTGGTATAAGGTCCCATGTAGCTATTTTTAATTTGTTCTTAAAACAATAGTTAGAATTTCTCTCCATGGCTTCCTTTGGAATGTTACGTGATGATGCTCCAATCTCTTTCATGGTGGTCTGCCATATTCGTCTTTCGTGTTCTGAATATGCCTCACGTGTACAACACACTGTTGTTTTCGCTTTCTGGGCCGTTGATCATTTCTGATTCATCCGCCGTCACAGACTTTTTACATTCAGGTTGAACATACCCGGTGGGGCCATTTTTGTCGAACCATGTGATTGCCTACAGAACCGCGAACACACGACACAAAGAAGAATAAAAATAAATCATATTCCACTGAAATATCGGTAATCACAGTTCATCCACACGTCAGAAGTAAAAATATACACCAAACGTGTATAGGCTAAGATTCTTATTTCTTTCTCAAAAGAAAAAATCGTGACCATACAAAAAGTGAACTTGATGTCCACTTGATTAGCAAATGAGAAATTAGATCTTCTCGAATACACAAACAATATCTCAGACTAAGGAAAGGCAGACATGCGATCAAGTCATACTAGTATTATTGAGATTTGTAGTCACTTTGACATCATGAAGTCCAGTTCTCTTTACATCGAGGTGATTGTTTCATAACTTTTGATTCAGTCAAGATTCATCGAGGTGACTGTTTCATAACTTTGATCCAGTTCTCTTTATATCGAGGTGGCTGTTTCATAACCTTTGATCCAGTCCTCTTTACATCGAGGTAACTGTTTCATAACCTTTGATCCAGTCCTCTTTACATCGAGGTAACTGTTTCATAACCTTTGATCCAGTCCTCTTTACATCGAGGTAACTGTTTCATAACCTTTGATCCAGTCCTCTTTACATCGAGGTAACTGTTTCATAACCTTTGATCCAGTCCTCTTTACATCGAGGTAACTGTTTCATAACCTTTGATCCAGTCCTCTTTACATCGAGGTAACTGTTTCATAACCTTTGATCCAGTCCTCTTTACATCGAGGTAACTGTTTCATAACCTTTGATCCAGTCCTCTTTACATCGAGGTAACTGTTTCATAACCTTTGATCCAGCCCTCTTTACATCGAGGTGGCTGTTTCATAACTTTTGATCCAGTTCTCTTTATATCGAGGTGGCTGTTTCATAACCTTTGATCTAGTCCTCTTTACATCGAGGTAACTGTTTCATAACCTTTGATCCAGTCCTCTTTACATCGAGGTGGCTGTTTCATAACCTTTGATCCAGTCCTCTTTATATCGAGGTGGCTGTTTCATAACCTTTGATCTAGTCCTCTTTACATCGAGGTAACTGTTTCATACCTTTGATCCAGTCCTCTTTACATCGAGGTGGCTGTTTCATAACCTTTGATCCAGTCCTCTTTATATCGAGGTGGCTGTTTCATAACTTTTGATCCAGTCCTCTTTACATCGAGGTGGCTGTTTCATAACCTTTGATCCAGTCCTCTTTACATCGAGGTGGCTGTTTCATAACTTTTGATCCAGTCCTCTTTACATCGAGGTAACTGTTTCATAACTTTTGATTCTCTGCATTTTTCTCATCATGTTTGATGCCATAAGTTATTGTGCGTCAAGCCTAATTTTTTTTTTTTTTTTTTTTTTTGGGGGGGGGGGGGGGAAGAGAGAAGAGACTATGGGAGAACACCCATAGAGAAACCATGGGTAAGTAAAAAAGTAAAGTACCCCCGTCACGCCAAGTGGCGTAAAGGGAATATGGTGTTAGTGACCATACATTTTACAGACCTTCGGCACATGATTTTTGGTGTAATGTGGTCGGTATTACGCCCGTGCCGCTTTACTTTCCCAGAAAAAATCCGGTACCCATTAAAGGCTGGATGAACCGGAAGCAGTCGGTTGGGATCGAACCCTACCTCTTGTCCTTTGTAGTAAACCATGGGTGTGAGGACTTTATTTAACTGACAGTCAGCAAAGAGAAGGCCAACTCTTATGACCAACAACAGATTAGTCGTGTACATGACGAAGGGTGTCAAAGTTAAGGGAAATAATTATAACACACAATAACAATAAAAGCAGACCAGAGATAACTGGACAAAAGAGAAGAGTGCAGGAAGAATCAAACTCTGTGACCTTGACTTTGGCTACTTTCTCCAAGGATGACCTCGGACCAGATAAAATGGACCAGATAAGATTGAGAGATTTTGTTGCTGCTCTACAAAAAGCTTTAAGATGTTTGGATCATTGGTTATTTTGTCGACCCGTGGCCAGGAACGAGAACTGAAATGAACATGAATAAAAATTAAAGACATAGATATCTCATAATAAAAGAAATTAGTCTTTGGTTCTTTTCAGTAAAGAACTGTTACAAATGCTCACACTGTGCATTTTGATATATATTCAAGAATACTTGATGTCATTTCTTTTTTTCTTTTTCAGCTCCCTGTGGAGTACAGGTCTTCAACAAACACTTTCCAAGTCGTTCTGTTTTTTTCCCATTCTTTTAAAATCACCCCATGTCTTTCCCATCATCTTCATTTATGTTTCTACTTTTCTTTAAGAATATTTAGGTCTACCTCTTTGTCTCATCCCATGGAGATTCAGATAAAGAGCATCCGCTGCACCACAAGCTCAACACAGGGAAATGTGCTAGACTAAAAAGAGGTAAATCATGGGTGGGCCGAGCAGAAGGTGTCATCAAACAGGTCTGTGGGCTTACCAATATCAACACTGGCGAGGAGTGGATACCGGTGCCTACGTCATTCAAAGGGACATTCTCGTGTATTGTCACACTCGACAGGAAAAGTAGGGAACAGAACTCAGTCGTGGTCAATGCGGGGGTCAACGGTCTCATCTGCGATAACACCGATGAGAAAGATGCAGTCATCTATACAGTCGGATCTGTAATACGACACAAAGAAGTGCATGGGCATTTACAGCACGCTCGGCGGGCAGAATAGTCAAGGAAGACAGTGGTGCATACGTCATGACCACGAGTAGCATGACAATGGAGGTGATGGCAGTGACCAAGGCATTAAACTGGTTAGAGTCACAAGACTACACCCACATGGACTGAAAAAGTATATTTAGTCCGAGTATGACAATGCAGCTTATCCTCGAACGGCACTTGTAAAGGATTCTCGTACGCTCGTCACTTGTGGTGTAGGTGATGTGACGAACTTGACCAGTGTTACAATCTCCCTCGTGTGGTGTTTATTACTTAGGGCGTTTACAAGTTGTGTTCATCTGTTACAATCTCCCTCGTGTGGTGTTTATTACTTAGGGCGTTGACAAGTTGTGTTCATCTGTTACAATCTCCCTCATGAGGTGTTTATTACTTAGGGCGTTGACAAGTTGTGTTCATCTGTTACAATCTGTGCTGAGTTTGAACATTGTTACATCTTTTCTGTTGACCTGATATTATATCTATTTTTCTGGCAACTTGGGTGCTTTGTATTTCATTAATTTATATATCCGTCCTGGTAAAATGTTTAGACTCTTTTAAAAGATATATCTGTTTCCGGCTGAGATCGTTTTTATTTAGTCATTGGCTAATGTCAGCCATTTCATTTCAATGTTGCAAATGAATCCAATGGAAGTTTAAAAAAATAAATTTGTTAAAACTCCTTTTCATAACTGATACAACTTCAAAGTTGTTGCGTACATGTCATTAACATTCTTTGCTTTCAACTTCCAAGAGAATTTCATCTCCAATTTTCATGGCATCTGCCTGTGATTTACAGTTGTTACCTGGGACACACTCGAAATCCACTGAACGGCATCTTGTTTTAGCCAGCCACTGAGAGAACACTGAGCTTAGATAATTCACGTGTACATTCCTGTGTACATCATTGCTCTAGCTACTCACTCTCAGAGAACTTTTTTTTCCTTTTTTTTTTATTTTTCTTCCCTCCTTCAACAAAATGTTAGTTCCTGATTTCATAGCATCTGCAAGTGCTTTCAAGTTATTATGAAACTTTCCTGTTGAAGGATTTTCTTGAGTTCATAGCGGCTCTCTATTACCTGTTGCATTAGTTTCTGACCCATCTGTAAACATATTGAGTTCAGGAAGAGTTTTTAGTAACTCTGTGTCTGTGTGCTTTATGTGGAGTTTTGCCAGGTTTAAAAAACGTGTTTATGTAATGATTTTGACGTCTTTTTAAATGTTTTAGGAAGTATTTGTATTACTTTTTCTTTTTTAAATCGTCATTTCAACAGGTGGTTGGGATTTGACTCTCATCTATGGCCAGTTTAGCCATTTTTGTTTCGACCGACACAACTTCACAAAATAAAGTGAGCTAGCCTTATGCTGACCACATTAGTTATAATGGCTTTAATAGACATAGAAAAGAATAGGTGTTCCTACATCATATTGTCCATAACCCACACGAAGTGGAGGCTACCCTTTACTTATTATTTTTTAAAAGTGTTTCTTGCTGCTCATTCTAGTTGATTTGATTCACAATGCCAGGAACTCTACGATGGAAGCTTTATGAAAGCGGTGTTGTCTCCAAGTTGGGTGATTTAAACATAGTACGACCACATTCACTGATGTCCTTTCTGATGCAGAATGTATGAAGTCATCTCTGTGTGGTGAGCTCCTGTTAATTTTACAAGGTTGATCTGTCATATCACAGGTTGATGACAGTTTTATATACTTAGTGATTATCAGCAAACCTTCTCAATCTTTCAGCTTGATATAAATTATAGAGCTGTTTCTGTCCCTACCGGTTTTGAAAACAAATGTCTCCGAAAAATCTCAAACACAAACTCTCACTTAAACAGACAGCTGCCTTCATAAGAAAGTCCGGAATCCTACTCTGAATGAGCCATGATCGCAGAAGAAGAAGAAGAAGAAACACAAACTAGAGAGAAGACATCTGAAACATAAACTAGAGAGAACACATCTCAAACATAAACTAGAGAGAAGACATCTCAAACATAAACTAGAGAGAACACATCTCAAACATAAACTAGAGAGAACACATCTCAAACATAAACTAGAGAGAACACATCTCAAACATAAACTAGAGAGAACACATCTCAAACATAAACTAGAGAGAACACATCTGAAACATAAACTAGAGAGAATACATCTCAAACATAAACTAGAGAGAACACATCTCAAACATAAACTAGAGAGAACACATCTCAAACATAAACTAGAGAGAACACATCTCAAACATAAACTAGAGAGAACACATCTCAAACATAAACTAGAGAGAACATATCTCAAACATAAACTAGAGAGAACACATCTCAAACATAAACTAGAGAGAACACATCTCAAACATAAACTAGAGAGAACACATCTGAAACATAAACTAGAGAGAATACATCTCAAACATAAACTAGAGAGAATACATCTCAAACATAAACTAGAGAGAACACATCTCAAACATAAACCAGAGAGAATACATCTGAAACATAAACTAGAGAGAATGCATCTTAAACATAAACTAGAGAGAAAACATCTCAAACATAAACTAGAGAGAAAACATCTCAAACATAAACTAGAGAGAATACGTCTCAAACATAAACTAGAGAGAGAAAACATCTCAAACATAAACTAGAGAGAATACGTCTCAAACATAAACTAGAGAGAATATATCTCAAACATAAACTAGAGAGAATACATCTCAAACATAAACTAGAGAGGAAACATCTCAAACATAAACTAGAGAGAATATATCTCAAACATAAACTAGAAAGAATGCATTTCAATTGAAAAGATAATAGATGCATCTTAACAAGAATACGTGTCGATCTTTATAAGAAGAAACCGGTGGAAATACATTGCACATGTGCTGAGAATAAATGAAGAAAGACTTCCCGTTATGAATTCATGTGGAAACTATCTGGTTAAAAAAAAAAACAAACAAGGGAGACCAAGAGAATCGCTACACAGAACATTTAATAGGGAAGGCTCAACCATGGAACTCCGAAACAACCAAAACCTACAAGAACTAGCAACGAATCGTTAATTGTGCTGAACTATGACTTCCTTCCTATTTGTCGTCCTCGGCCCGAGAGGAAAATGGATGAATTAGTTAAAGAGCTAGTGGTCGAATAGATCATTTGTGTTCCAAAACAGGAGAGCGCTGGTTCGAATCATAGTGGGGACAAAATGTCTGGTTAGAGATATATAATTTAAGTCGCTGAAATTTCCTGACAGTTGTGAATCTTAGTTCTTGGTTTTGGAATCTATCAATCCCCATACAGTTTGGTGTGTATCAGTTCTCGTAGTTTAGTACGATAGAAGGGAAGTGAGTGTATTTGTAAATGTCATCGTTATTTCTACTTTTCAGCCCCTTCAACAAATCTTGCTCCTGTTTTGAACTAATGTTTTCCGGTTTGCCCATGTCCTCTCTGTGCCTCTGATAGCTATCTTCAACTCTCTAACGCAAGTGTTGACTATACTCCCATCATTTATATTATCCAAAGAGTGCCAGATTATAAACCATAAAGTGCGTTTATCTAGTTTCCTTAATGCATGTTCCAAACAGTGTCATCGTCTCTGCCTGCCCTTTCATAAAATCTCAAACCTATTTACTAGGTTTTCTCAAAATCATAAAAACATTCATAACAGTGAAAGTAAAATATTGTCACACTACAGCAGTGTTTCCTGTGTAGCTGAACATATGTCAATCGCATAGATTGAACTCTATATTTATGGGACGATCCAGAGCGCTGGCTGCTAAGAAGATAATATCGTCTTGAAAACCACCACCAGTTAGCACAAATGTTACAGGAAGAATATAATAGCATGCCAAAATAGATCGAATGCCTCACTTACTCAATGTGAAGGTACTGTCGAGCAGTGATAACAGCTCAACGTGAACACACACGGTACCGAGATCATAAGTAGACACTGTCAAGCTGTGATAACAGCTCAAAGTGAACACACACGGTACCGAGATCATAAGTAGACACTGTCAAGCTGTGATAACAGCTCAAAGTGAACACACACGGTACCGAGATCATAAGTAGACACTGTCTAGCAGTGGTAACAGCTCAAAGTGAACACACACGGTACCGAGATCATAAGTAGACACTGTCAAGCTGTGATAACAGCTCAAAGTGAACACACACGGTACCGAGATCATAAGTAGACACTGTCGAGCAGTGATAACAGCTCAACGTGAACACACACGGTACCGAGATCATAAGTAGACACTGTCAAGCTGTGATAACAGCTCAAAGTGAACACACACGGTACCGAGATCATAAGTAGACACTGTCAAGCTGTGATAACAGCTCAAGGTGAAACGTATTAATAATTGCTACTTCTGCTACTGAGACAGACTAACGAGTGTACTTATGCTACTAAGACACATTAATAGGTGCTACTTCTGCTACTGAGACAAATTAATAACTGCTACATTTGCTAATGAAACAAAAAAAATAACTGCTACTTCTGCTGCTGCGGCGCATTAATAAGTGCTACTTCTGCTAAAGAAACGCATTAATAAGCGCTACATCTGCTAATGAGATATTTTAATAAGTGCTACTTCTGCTGCTGATGCGCATTAAAAAGTGCTACTTCTGTAGCTGAATCAAATTTTTATTAGGTGCTCTTTCTGCTTCTGAGACTAATTAATAAGTGCTACTTACGCTACTGTGATGCATTAATGAATGTTACATCTGCTACTGAGACACCTCAAGGGGTTCTAGTTATGTTACTGAGACAAATTAAAAGCTACAGCGACAAATTAATATAATTGCTACTTCTGCTACTGAGACAGATTAACCAGTGCTACTTCTGCTACTGAGACAGATTAACCAGTGCTAATTCTGCTTCTGAGACATTAACAAGTGCTACTTCTGCAACTGAGACATTAACAAGTGCTACTTCTGCTACTGAGACAGATTAACCAGTGCTACTTCTGCTATTGAGACAGATTAACCAGTGCTACTTCTGCTACTGAGACAGATTAACCAGTGCTAATTCTGCTTCTGAGACATTAACAAGTGCTACTTCTGCAACTGAGACATTAACAAGTGCTACTTCTGCTGCTGAGACAGATTAACCAGTGCTACTTCTGTTACTGAGACACACCATTCTCAAAAATGAGTTCAATAAACTGTGGGTAGATAAAGTATTTCCCATTTAAAAGAGAAAAAAAACTTATGCCATTTAATACATCTTCTGCCAACAAAAACAACAAAGTTGTTTCAGAAAAAAATGATGCAACAAAAACATTATCAAAATAAATACAACAGTACTGAAATATGTCAAGGACTTTAAAGACAATGGCATAAGAATAACCTGTGATGGTAGATGCAGCTCTAAAAAAAAAATAATAAACAAAACACGCCAAAACAAATGCAGCAATGTATGCAATGAACACATTTTCTGTAATAAATCTGTCTTGAGAAGGCAGGAAAAGAGTTGTTCGGTTATTTTAAAAAAAAAAGACTTTTTTTTGTTATTTTGTCATATGGAAGTGAGGTGCAGACAACACTCCAGAAAATCATCAGGGAAATAGAAATAAAGTGGTTATTTAGAAGAATGCTGAAAATATCACGAACAGCTCAAACGTGTGACGTTTTAAATGAAGCAGGTGCACAAAGACAGTTTGTTGCGAGTTGGGTATAAAAAAGTAGATTTGTTTCTTTGTCGTGTCTTCAGTGGGAGAGACCTAGTAGTGGTGTGTTATAACTGACAAAACAGGATGGAAAAGAAGTAAAGGAAGACGGCGACATAAAATGCTTGAAAGTTTAACAAGGTAGGTGATTAGAGGTAGATTTGAACAGTAAAACTAAGGACAGGAATACGTGGAGAAACATGACAGCTAAAGAACATGATGATGGCGATGATGATGATAATAATAATGATGATGGTGATGACAACAGGAACATTGTGAACTGAAATTCCCTTAAGAGATAAGTGATAGATGATTAAATCGCAGACTCAGCCCTACACCTGTACAAACCTCAGGCCAGCCAACATCAACAACGCACAAAGTGTAATCCTAGACTATAAATAATCACCACTTTCGGTTATCTCTTATGTTCTCATGACAAAAATGTGTGTTTAGCGTCTGTAGCGAAGGTGGTGAGAAGAAGAACACTACAAAAAAGCAAATACATTTGTAGCGAATGCTATTTCCACCAAGTTCACTAACAGCCTGTCAGACATAATTAGCACATCGCCTTAGCAATTCGAGGCTGCCACATTTGGAGATATTGATTAGTGCATTTCATTTAGTCCTGTTGTTGTTTTATATTTAGGCTACTTATATACACGGCTGGGAGCCGCGATAGCCCAGTGGCTAGTGAACTGGACTGCAAAGGACTAAAGGTCAGGTTGATCCTGATCGACGATTTCCGGAAAAGCCTCATGACAAGCTAAGGGGAACCAGTAAAGGTAAAGTACGAGACTTGAACCGGCGTCTTAGCACGCGAGTTTTACACCCATATGTGCTCAAGGGGAACCAGTGATGACTTCAAACGCACCGTCTTGTTCGTGACCAAAGCTGGGCTACAAATCTAGATGCATAGCAATAGGTGAAGAAGTAGAAGTTGGGCGGTCTACGATTGTACTGTCCGCATCGACCACAAAAGATGTAATTGAATATGTCTTTAATTCTTGCTGTTGCAGTAATTTGTCGATCCAGTTATTTCATTAACAGAAAAGACAAGAAGTGAACTATGCAACGTCATAGATCTTTGTGTTAGGTGAGGTTACAACCGTTAATCTATCTAAACTAACTTTCCAATCTATATCTGTTAGGGCCCCACCCCACACTTCCCTTCCACAAATTCGACATTGCCGTAGTGTATATCAAACACCTTCTGTTAAAATATCTCTCACGAAATGACAACACGGCAATCTTATTCCGACCTCAGTAAACAAGCCATGTAATCCGAGGTACTAGCACTTTATGCTCAAACCACGGGAAAATGAGTACAATTAAAACCAATATAAACAAGTAAAATTAAAACCAATATAAACAAGTAAAATTAAAACCAATATAAACAAGTAAAATTAAAACCAATATAAACAAGTAAAATTAAAACCAATATAAACAAGTAAAACTAAAGCCAATATAAACAAGTAAAACTAAAACCAATATAAACAAGTAAAATTAAAACCAATATAAACAAGTAAAATTAAACCAATATAAACAAGTAAAATTAAAACCATATAAACAAGTAAAATTAAAACCAATATAAACAAGTAAAACTAAAACCAATATCTATCTATTGACCTTTCGAGCCGTAACCGGCCCATAGGCGTAGACCAAGATACACCTTCTCCTATATGGATTTTTTTGTTCTAGCAGTTTTCTTTTAAAGATATTTTATCAAATCTCGCCATCTGTCTCTGTTCTGTGCAAGCAGTTCTATCTCATTGAGGGAGCCGACTCCTGCTGCTCTTGCCTCTCTCATCAATGTTCTTCTCAGTGTCTCCCTGGGTCTTCCTCTTTTTCTTTTACCTGTTGTTTCCCATATGAGGGCTTGCTTTGCTATTCGGTTATTATCTCTTCTCATCACATGTCCAACGTATGACCATCGTCTTTTCTTTATTACTGAAGATATTAGTGGTTGATTGGCGATTTCTCTAATTTCCTCATTTGTTTTGAATTCGTTCCATGCTATACCAAGTATTTTCCTTAGACATTTTATTTTCGAATGCGTTCAACTTTGTTTCTATATCTCTTGTTGTTTTCCAGCTTTCACACGCATACGTAAGGGTTGATAGTACATTTGATTTGAATAGCCTAAGTTTTGTGTTTGTGCTGATAAGTTTTGATTTCCACAACTTTTCAAGGCTTCTGAAAGACATTGCTGCTTTAGCTATTCTGATTTTAATTTCTTTGCTCGTATCCCCTTCTCGATCAATGTGACTCCAAGATAGATAAAGTGATCGATCTCTTCTACTGGTTTGTTTTCCATGTATATTTTGTCACCTGTTGGAATTAAACTAGTCATGACTTTAGTCTTTTCATGATTGATCTCAAGCCAATTTGCTGGCTATTGATGATAGTTCATTTGTGTTTTCCTGCATCGTTTTATATATGACTGCTGATGAGAACTATGTCATCAGCAAAGTCGAGGTCCTCCAAATGGTCTCCTTGTATCCATTCGATGCCTTTATTACCAGTGCAGCATTTCTTCATTATGAAGTCCATAACAATTCCAAATAACAAGGGCGATAAAATACATCTTGTTTTAACCCCAGTTTCTATTGGGAAACATTCGCTCAGTCCTTCCTCTGTTCGAACTGCACATGTGTAACCATCATACATGTCTTAGATAATATTTATGATTTTTGATGGTAAACCATATTGCTTCAGAATTTTCCACAAAGAATCTCTATGAATACTATCAAATGCTTTTTTGAAGTCGATGAAGTTAAGTACAAAAGGTTTTTGTGCTTTTCAATGTGTTTCCTCCATATAAGTCGTAGAGTGAAAATGTGGTCAATACAGCTTCTCCCTTTTCTAAACCCAGCCTGTTCTTCGCGCATTACTGTATCTATTGAATCCTGTATTCTATTTAGGATGATTTTGCAGAATAACTTTGAGGCAACTGACAAAAGTGTCACGCCTCTCCAGTTGTTACAATCTCTAAGATTGCCCTTTTTTGGGATCTTAACAATGATTCCTTTTTTTCCATTTATGAGGCGTCTTCTCTGTTTTCCAATGATGTTGAACATTTTTTGGAGATGTATTAGATTATTGCTATCAATTGCCTTGAGGATCTCAGCTGTTAACTTATCCTCTCCAGCAGCCTGTTATTGGTCATAAGCTTTAAGGTGGTTTCTATTTCACTCAAGGTGAAGTCATCTAATTTACATTTAATTCTGCTGCTGGTGTTTCAGTTTCAAAATCTATTAAACTGTGGGGTAGTGGAACGGTTAAGAATTTCTTTGAACCAATATAAACAAGTAAAATTAAAACCAATATAAACAAGTAAAATTAAAACCAGTATATACAAGTAAAACTAAAACCAATATAAACAAGTAAAACTAAAACCAATATAAACAAGTAAAATTAAAACCAATATAAACAAGTAAAATTAAAACCATTATAAACAAGTAAAATTAAAACCATTATAAACAAGTAAAACTAAAACCAATATAAACAAGTAAAACTAAAACCAATATAAACAAGTAAAACTAAAACCAATATAAACAAGTAAAACTAAAACCAGTATAAACAAGTAAAACTAAAACCAATATAAACAAGTAAAACTAAAACCAATATAAACAAGTAAAATTAAAACCATTATAAACAAGTAATATTAAACCAATACCAAAAAAAAAGTAAAATTAAAACCATTATAAACAAGTAAAATTAAAGCCGAACAGGAAAGATAGGACCGTCAGATATTAAATCATATTAACGAAATTTGCATCACGGAAGTTAATCACTGTAAAAGGTTCGGAAACATGAACCTTAGCAGAGTGACAATGAAAAATTCAACTACTTCGTAAATCGTCTTTGTGGCACACTTCCAGTCACGAGAGCAGGAATCTTTGAAACATAGTTTTGATCGGCCGATAGGTAACGTGCCTGTCACCAGTTCACTGTACAGAATGTCTTTTGTTGAAATGCGACCATTCTCCATAGGGGCCACATCTCATGTAACGTTGGTTTAGCAGGTCGTAAATGCTGTTAATGTTTGTTATGTCCTAAGAACAACAATGTTGGGGAATTCCTACCATCTAAAGTCTACGATTCTTCTTTGGCTGCGCAGGTGGACCGTGTTAAGCTAATGTTTCTAATGAATATATGTTGCCAATAGTTCCCCATAGTAAGCTTTAGTAACGCGGCTCTGATATACCTGAAGTTTGGTATTGTTTATCAGGGCTTTGTTTTTCTAGACCCTTATTTACAAGTCTGGAGATTGTGACTAATGCTTTAATAATGTGTCCACTGATTTCAGCATCAAAAGAAAGTTTATTATTAACATTGGAATCAGGTCACGCAAAATTGTTGACTTTTGTTAGAATGTGGGCGTTAATAATAATAGTGCGAGGCCTACTAACGTCTTGGCACACGATAATCGTTTTGGAATAGCTGATGGTTAATTTGAATTTCTTGCATTAATTTGCGGACTTAAGTGTGCTTGTAAGTGTTCTTCAGAACAGTCATAATACAGCATCACCTGTGAACCTACGCAGAACAATTACTAGGAGAGCTCAGCCATAGAATCAACCAAGGACTACAAGAACTAGCAGCAAAAATGGCCAATCGTGAAGAACTATGATTTCCACCTATCTTTCTTTGTCTTTGGCCAGGTAGAAAAATGAATGAGTCATCTGCGAACAGGGGCTCTCGAATAAGGGCTTTTCTTATTTTATTTTTTTTTTAAGCCAAGCCAGTTGGAATAATCCAATTTTATTGTAAACAATCAATAAATATTTATGATGGGTAAATTACTGGAAATCCCGATTGGAAATAAAGATCAGACAAATAATATGGTTTAAACAACAACAGGTTTAACTTGCCACTAGGAAAAATACACAAACAGTAATAGGATATATCAGACAGCCTGCATCTGAATCAAACCCCATGCATATCATTTGACAAGTTGAGTGATATCACTAGGTATTCAAGTATGTGTGCTAAGTAACCTCTTTGACCCTGCCCCCACCCACATACAGACATAATGTAATTCATAGAGAGCAGTCGTTCACAAACTTTTCCCATACATTCGGGAAGATCATGACTTGTCCTGATTAAGGAAATGAACTGTCAGACACAATTAATGGACTGGTCTATTCCCAGAAGCCAGATAAACTAGGACATGATGTGAAAGGTTGCCCTTGTTTCTGGGCAAGAGTACAGGTCAAAAAAGAAAACAAGCAAGTAACTTTGCTGAATGTCCCAAAAAATGAGCAGGTCTGTTTTTATATCTTTGTGTCAGAGTAAAGATTCAACAGAACCGATTTATATATACATAAATATAACAGCACTAAGGGCAGGAAACTGCTGAAGCTAATATTATTTTACATCAATTTGCAAATGGTGACACTTCAAGAATTTCTTGATATATATGTGCTCTGATTAATTGAAAATTAAGTTATTTTCCATAATTCTGAATTCCCAAAGCTGTCAGTTTTTGTTATGCTCAAGCAAAATGAAGGCTGCTTGTTATGTTTTTGTGTAAAGGATCATTTTCATCTTACTCAGTGTACAGTTAGAAATTCAAGCTCCTGCCTAGCTGCACAGAAGGATCTCAGCACAGAGCACAAAATCCATAACATCAGCGTGAGTTCTAGGTACCTTTCAGAGTAGTGTTTATCATAATTGTTTCTGCTAGTTGGAGTTTTACTGCTTTTTTTATTTCCGTAGAAAGACAGCTACATAACGTGTACTCTTTGCACTCTCTGTGTCCCGACAGTTTTGTTGTATGTCTATGCTAGGTCATGCATGACTTCTAAGTTCTAGTTCACTCCTGAAGAACGTATCTGAGGGATGGGTCCCTTTTCTGTCATGTGTCGATATGATTGATTCCTAGGTGGTGTATGTGGCTAAGTGGCTTGTAGTGGCCTGTTCTGAGAGATGAGCCCCTTTTCTGGCATACATTGATGTGAGTTATTCCTTGGTGGTGTAAATGGCTAAGTGGCTTGTAGTGGCCTCTTCTGAAGGATGGGCCCCTTTTCTGGCATACATCAATGTGAGTTATTCCTTGGTGGTGTAAATGGCTAAGTGGCTTGTAGTGGCCTCTTCTGAAGGATGGGCCCTTTTCTGGCATACATCAATGTGAGTTATTCCTTGGTGGTGTAAATGGCTAAGTGGCTTGTAGTGGCCTCTTCTGAAGGATGGGCCCCTTTTCTGGCATACATCAATGTGAGTTATTCCTTGGTGGTGTAAATGGCTAAGTGGCTTGTAGTGGCCTCTTCTGAAGGATGGGCCCCTTTTCTGGCATACATTGATGTGAGTTATTCCTTGGTGGTGAAGATGGCTGAGGGGCTGCAGTGGCCTGTCCTGAAGTGGAAAATGATGCTCTGGGCCTGCCTTGGCAGCTATTGAATGGTAACTGTTGTTTAATTGTTTTTTGTTGTTGTTTATTTGTTGTTTATTCTTTGCCTTCAACTTGTTCAGAATTTATTTTGTATAACCTTTGATCTCTCTTCAGCTCACTAGATGGGTGCATCATGGATGGGTCGAGATTTCCCAAGTGACTCAAAGACTATGAGGAAGATTATTTTACGTGGGTATCCTTGTTTTCTTGTTTGATGGCTTCAAGTAGTGCTATTAATTCAGTTCTAGCTCTAAAAACCCCCAGGAACAGTGAGCTAGATGACTTGAGAGCAACCCTAGACCAACTGTGCAATAACTTCCAGAGAGTGGTCACCCAGTGGATACCATCACACTATAATATACACGGAAACGAACGCGCAGACTAATTAGCTGAGGGAGGGAGATTACCACAAGAGAACCATCTCGTCAGCTACGATGAAGCCAAATCCATCATCAAAGGCCAGTACCTTGAAAAATGGAAACAAGAACACCCAAAGTATAACAAGAGGGATGGATACCTCCAACTATCAAGGAGGGATCAAGTCATCATACTACGCCTATGCACTGGCCACAACAGAATGAGAAACCACATGTTCACCAAATTCAAAATAGGAACTACCAGCCTATGCCACTGTGCACTGGATAACATGACAACAAAACATTATCTACAGGATTTCCCCAGTACACAGTCCTGAAAAGGACAATGTGGTCCACACCCACCTCCCTGGAAGAGAAACTATACGGGACAACCGAATCACTTAAACAGACAGCTTGACTTCATAAGAGAGTCTTAGAATCCTGATCTGAATGAGCCATGATCACAGAAGAAGAAGAATTCAGCTCTAGGAGGATATTTTGCCTGTTGCCAAGGCATTTCTGGTACCTCTTTCATCACTGTACTTTATGTAGATGCTCATCCTTCATTTCTGAGTGCTTCTTCTGTGGACTCATCTGTGTAGATGTGGGATATCTTGTAGTTGTCTATCATCTCTAGGACCAGGGTTTCCCTTCAAGTAGACTCTCACAATACTTTTCTGGTATTCTTGGCACTTATGTATCCATGGTGATGTTTTATTTAACAAGGGTTGTGTTTTCTCGTGGGATAAGAAGGATTCCATTTCAACTGGATAACTATGAAGGAAGTTGTTGGGTTCAGTTTGTAGTTTTCTGAAGAGGAAGTTGAAGCTTCATCCAATTTGTCTGTTCTTGGGAGGTTCTTGTGTTCTCTTGTGCATGGGATGGGTATTTGTGTGGATGAATTTATTGGTTATATGTTATCACTTTCTCTGTACATGCTCATCCAGGGATTCAATTTGGTAAAACAGACTTCCCAGTTCTTGAATTGGTGTTCTCTTCATCCCTCCAGTTGTTGTACTTTTGCTGGGTGTGCTGTGTTCAATTGGGGAGGGGGGGGGGGGGGGGGGGGGGGGGGGGGGGGGGGGGGAGAGAGAGAGAGATGGGGTGGGTGGTGGTGGTTTATAAGTTGCTCTGGTATGTGTATGTTGAGGCTCCAATTTTTAACCAGCCAATTTTTTCGTTGTCACAAACTTTCTGATAGAAGGTTGATAGAGGTTAGAAAGAGGGTAGATATGGTAGACCTAACAAAAGCCTTTGACACATCATCCAAGGTGTTCTCCAAGTTGGGCATCACCTCCTCTACCCTCGTAAAAGGTTTCTACTAGAAAAGTAACATAATAACATAAAATAGACTAAACATATGTCAATACTCACTTGATGAACTGGTTGACATGCTGCATTGAAGCTTCATAGTTTTTCCCACCAACCTCTTGGCAGTGTAATGCCACTAGTCCAGGTTTATGAGTCTGTATGCACTAAAAGTAATAATAAAGAAAATGTAAATATTGAGATTTGTAGTATTATAAGTAACAATGAGAATATATAAGGAAACATGAATATATAAGGAAACAAGAACATATAAGGAAACAACAGATACAATTGTTTGGCCACATGACAAGGCAGAGAGATCAAAATACAACACGAGTCTTCAGCAAATGTTGTGAGAACACCAGACCCAAGGGTCCAACATGAAAAAGATGGATCGATGGAATATTAAAAGCACTTGGAAACATAACAGCAGCAGAGCCGAACAGAAGAGCAAAAGACCGCAAAATATATCTCCCCTCAACACTGAAAGGCAGATGAGGAAGGAAAGAAGAAGAAGATAAGTAACAATGAAGAATTTACAAGAATTTTCAAATAACAATTTTTAAATAAAATTACAAAGTATTTCTGAACTAATTTAGTAATTAAATTATACATAAATTATCACAACATTCTATCTTTATTAGATATTTGTATCTGGCTGGTATCTCTAGTACTTCTTTCATTCCAAAAATTGCAACACCCTCCTTAATTTATTAACTATATACTCATGGTTATCAATTATCCTTACAGCATTTATTACATCCTGGTGATCTGCCTCACTTAAGGGAAAACCTATATTTTACTTTTGTTTCAATATTGGTTTCAAGTTCTCTTCATTGGTTGGATACAGTTTCATATTTATGTCAGTTAAAAAAAAAAAAATTGAAGATAAGACAAGATTAGACAACCCAACATTTTGACTCAAAAGGTCTTCAATGAGATAAAGAAAGCACATTAAAAATCCTAAAAGATTCCTAAGAGATAAATAAAAATATGGCTCTGCATAACTGTATTTGTTTTAATGTATAAGCTCATTATTCATAATTTATCCATGTATGATGATGTCAATAAATAATATATCTTTCTAGATGTAATAAGATATTCAAAACATAAGGCAATCTTGTCAATGTTGAAAACAAAAAGAGATGAACATAAGCAAACACTGATAAACTAAAGCAAAAACAATTACAGATATATCAAGTTATGCCAAGTCACAGAGGCAATAATATAACAATGCTGATTATTTTGCTAATTTAAACATAAATTACCTGAAAAAAGGCTTTCAGCCATTCTGGAAACATTGTCTTTGGCTGAAATGTAAATAATAATGTACATAAAAATAGATATGTGTATTCTAGCATACAAATATAACTTACTGGTATATTAAATGGTATATTCTTAAAATTTTATGTTAATAATTAATGATACATATTTCAATGATATGAAAAACTTGGCAAAAATATGAACAACAATAATTAAATTCAGTATTTAGGAGGGGCTTGGTGGTCTAGATGTAAAATGTGACCTCGGACAAGAAGTTTCTGAGTTTGAAACCTGCCAGACAGTGGAATTTTTTCCAATTCAAATCCAATATTTCTGTGTGGCTTTACCTTCTCCCGGTTTCTAGGCAATGAGAGATCTAATATCTAGTCCTCTCAGATAACAGTGAAAAAGAGGAGGTCCCATGTGACTCTGTGCACATTATTAAGTTAAAAAGAGTAGGTCAAAATTGGCCACTCCTGGTCAAAATTGTTAAGCAGTTAAAAATGTACCAATGCCAAAGACAGATGTTTTAGACCAAAAGATGCAAATATCGTGGCTTGTCGTAAATGAGTGATAAAAACACCCACTTAAAGGATGAACACTGAAAACATTAGTACTTAAACATTACAATAACTGTCAGATACAGGCTGATTGTATGATTAAAACTAATATTTTTTAACCAAATCATCTCATTACGTGATGTGCCTTAAATAACTACTTTCTTCCACAACCGTTCATCTTCTCAGCATTGCATTATTCTGAATAACCTTCATTTTTCTAACAAAATTGTTTGCTTTCTAGAAAAAATTTCATTATTTGATTTCTTAGCTGTTTTTTGGCAATATTCTTCTCAGAGATCTCTTTGTTACTGCAACAGATCATTAAGAATTTTTTTCTATTATCCATGATATACACCCACCATCATCATCAGGTCGCACATCTTTTGCAGAAAGTTGCATTCACCACAGTCCATCTGAAAAAATCTCTGTTTCCAGCCAGATCTCCAACTTCTTCTGTTGTCATGTTCAAGGTCTCCTTGATGTCTTGAAACCACCTTCCTCTTTATCTGCCCCTGATGCGTTGCCCAGGAACAATGCCTTCCATTATTGTTCTTTCAAGCCTGCGGTGTCTTTTGACGTGGCCATGGTATTTTAATTTCCTCTGTAGAATGGTGTTTATAAGCCAGTTCTTTTAATGTTTAAATCTTTTAATATGTCTTCATTGCTTTTCTTTCTTTATCCAAGGTATCAAAGGATTTTTCTGTAGTATTTTGATTCGGATGAATCGATTTTCTTCCTTAATGTTTGCAATATTGTTCATAATTCACAACCATATGTTGCCACTGGAAAGATACATGTCCTCAGTATTTTTATTTTGCTGCCTTACTGGTATTGTGTGCCATGTGTTCTTCGCTGCATTTAATTTTTGTGTTGCTAATGCTAATCTTTTGACCTCTTTCTAACAGTCTCCTTGTTAGTTACTACAGATCCAAGATATTCATAGTTTGTTACAATTTCAAGTTCTTCACTGTTGATGGTTTTGGGTTGACCTTTTGTTTTGTCAATAGACATTATATTAGTTTTTGTATGTTTAGATAGAGGTTTTGCTTTTCACTGTGTTTTTTACACACTCAGTTGTCTCTTTTAATACTTTTGCACTGTTTGAGAGGAAGACTGTGTCATCAGCATATCTGAGTTACAATCTATAAAGTAATAATTGTTGTATTGTATGTGTTGTATTTATATTGTAAACCTGTAAGACTTTTTTTTTCACTTTGTAAATCAAAGATTTATTTTACAGTGTATTTTTAAATCTCAGCAAGGGGACTAGTTGGTCTGAAGACAATACACCGGTCTCGAGATAGAGAGGTTGTGAATTCAAATCCCTGTTGCACCAGTTGAGATTTTTATTTATGATTTCTCTCTGTGACCCCTGGTCTCAGCAGTGAGGACTGGCATGAAAACGTCAATACTCATCAACGGTAAAATATACGTTCCTCCAAAATCAGAGCTATCTGCCTGTGCGATGAGGGACCCCTATGCACATGGTTGCCAGAGAAAAATGGATTAACACTCAAATTCAATTCCTAGTCTCTGGGGACTTCGTCTAAGATGAAAGCTGGTGAATGAAAAAAATAAGTCTCAGCAAAACTGGCTTAAACTTGAGATTCTATTTTACATTTAATGTCACCTGTTACCAGGGATCTCAAATATTTGTACTTTGCATGCTTCCTCCAAAGTTTTTTTTTATTAAACTATAACCTCCCAATTTTAACATGTTTTTTACTTTTTGTTTTAACCACTGCTTATTTCAGAATTACTAATATATAAAAATATTCTTTCATTTGCTCCATTGATTGTGTCTGGCTGTGCTTCAAGATCTTGTTCATTTTCTGCAACAAAGCCTGTGTCATGGCCTAACATTGCTGAAAAGCAGTCAGTGACATTTAGCTAACTGCCAGTATCATGGGCCTAGCATTGCTGAAAGCAGTCAGTGACATTTAGCTAACTGCCAGTATCATGGGCCTAACATTGCTGAAAGCAGTCATGGACTCTTAGCTAATTGCCTGTGTTATGGGCCTAACATTGCTGAAAGCAGTCAGGACTCTTAGCTAATTGCCTGTGTCATAGGCCCAACATTACTGAAAGCAGTCAGGGACTCTTAGCTAACTGCCTGTGTCATAGGCCCAACATTACTGAAAGCAGTCAGGGACTCATAGCTAACTGCCTGTGTCATGGGCCCACATTGTTGAAAGCAGTCAGGGACTCTTAACTAACTGCCTGTGTCATGGTCTGCAGCAACAGCTGATCAAGATTCTATTCCACCTCCCCACAATTCCCCAACATTACTAAAAGCAGTCAGGGACTCTAAGCTAATTGCCTGTGGCATGGGCCTAACATTGCTGAAAGCAGTCAGGGACTCTTAGCTAACTGCCTGTGTCATGGTCTGCAGCAACAGCTGATCAAGATTCTATTCCACCTCCCCACAATGCCCCAGGAAAGAGATTAACCTGTCTGGCCAAGCAAGAAAGAATCAAATGAGAAGGCAACCTCACACCCAAAAATGCCTTGCTAAAGTAAAATATGTTGAGCTTAAAGTGCAAAATATCACAGCTTGCTGTAAATGACAACACATCTACGACAATTAATTATCCTTTTAAAAGTGACTAATGAAGAGGCGCAATCACTGAGTGAATGCAGAAGGAGAACCTGTGTCATATTCATAAATTAGGTTGTTCATCATGTGACCCGCAATGATTGTTCTTGACACCTTCTTATATCTCTGGCACCTTCTTCCTGTCACTGTTCTGTTACTTGGAAACATGATCTTTTAGTTGATTACAACAGATATGTTGACAGAACTAATCTCTGCCTTACTCTATTTTTATATGTATAAACTTGCAGATCTCGCTTATCAATCAATGAGTGTTCAAATTTCTATTCCTGTGACAGATGTAAAAGCAAAAACACTCTAAACTACTTCATCATCATTATGATCAAATACCATGCCTACTGGTGTAGGTGATCATGTCTCTCCACAACTTTCGATCTCAACAGTTATTTATCATTTCTGTTGTTGACCTTCTTCCAAGCCATTCTCTTAAGCTGTCTGGTATCTTTTCTCTTTGCTTCCCTCTATCTCTTCATCCCTCAACTTTCCCAGTTGTTACAATATATTCCAGTTGTTCCCTTCTCATTACATGGCCAAAAAATGATGATTGTTTCTTCCTAATATTGAAAACTAGCTCTCTTTTTGCTTTGGCCTCTTTCAGAACGTTTTCATTACTCTTCTTAGCTGTCCATGGTATTCTCGACATTCTTCTGTAAAACCACATTTCTACAGCCTTCAGTGATTTACAGTCTCCAGTGAACTACTTCATAGATTCATATAAAGCATAATCTCCAAATATACATGACAAACAAAGGTGAATTTGTATGTCTCACAGTGTTCAGCAAATAATTTTTTGTTTAATGTGCTCCAAGGCATTTAGGTTTTTAAGTTGATTCCTGAGTGTTGCAACAAATCTAGAAGACTGCCCCATATTACCAGGACCTGTAGCAAGGCTGGATGGCCTGTCTTTCTTTATGCATTAGAAATATGGAGTACAATTTGAGCTTCATTCCTCATCATCTACAACTGATTATATATACATACATATATATATATATATATATATATATATATATATATATATATATATATATATAGGTTGAACTGAGCAGTATCCCAAAGCTATATATAAGCAGGGCATGGAAAGACACACTTAATTTTTACACCATTCTCCTGTTATTTGCATTTGGACACAGGTTGCTGCCACTCTAATGTAATCCATGAAACATGACTTGCATTTACCAATCAATATTGTCAGGGCTGTGTTCATGGTGACTTGCATTACGCCTCAGACTCAAGAAAGCAGATAACGAGCGATAGGATTCACATCTGCACAGATGGATTACCAGGCATGGCTTTATGAAAACATTTCATTTAAATAGTATTACTTCTGACCAGTTTTGACTGTAGCATTGTTTCTGATTGGCTGAGCACTTATCAGACATTCCTCGTGCCACATATATCTTACTAACCAATAGCCTGTGTCTGTTTTATATAATCTACTTCAAAGCACTTGTAAAAGCATCAATCTTTTATGTCCTGGGATACTGGAACTTACAGATATATGATTGCTATTATTTTTTTTTTAATTTTGATGTATTAAGTTTAATAGTAAATTATATATTAGAATTAAAGTATTAACGCTGAGATGCAATATAATGAGGGAAAAGGCAGACTATGATATGATCACATCACCCAAAATGTTCCATTGATCATTAAAAAATATTGAGGCTACACCATATTGTAGCCTCATGGCTAAGTGGTTAATGTGCTCATTTCCTGACCAGAAGAGTCCGGGTTCGATTCCCAGCAGTGGCGGATTTTTATTCGGATTGACTAACAAGGCTCTGGGGTTCACCCAGCCTCTAAAAATGGGTACCAGAGATTTTTTCTAGAAGTAAAGGCAGCCTGGCATGATATACACCACATCACCCAAAAATGTGCAGTGGTCATAAAAAAATAAGGGCACTAACACCATATTCCCTTTACATTTAGCAAGGCGTGGAGGGAACCTTTACTTTTTACACTATATTTCCCATACACCTTAAGGCGTGGAGGGAACCTTTACTTTTTACACTATATTTCCCATACACCTTAAGGCGTGGAGGGAACCTTTACTTTTTACACTATATTTCCCACACACCTTAAGGTGTGGAGAAACCTTTACTTTTTACACTATATTCCCATACACCTTAAGGTGTGGAGGAAACCTTTACTTTTTAC
Source organism: Megaustenia siamemsis (assembly GCA_032433765.1). Classification (NCBI taxonomy): domain Eukaryota; kingdom Metazoa; phylum Mollusca; class Gastropoda; order Stylommatophora; family Ariophantidae; genus Megaustenia; species Megaustenia siamemsis. Next base: position 165,660,287 of record JAVIAB010000092.1, read on the forward strand.
ACTATATTTCCCATACACCTTAAGGTGTGGAGGGAACCTTCATTTCTATTTTTTAAATCCCTTAGAATAACAATATTCTGTTCTGAAGACTGCACAACAAGAAAGTTTTTCTTCAAGAATTTCATTGTTAGCAGAAGGTAAATCAGAACAAAGCTAAGAATTTTTTATTTAAATGTCAAATTAGCATTGCTGTAAATTAAGTATAAATAGACATACTGAGAGTTGCTCTTATGTAAGACATTAATGACACTCAAATGTAGAACCCAAGTTAGAACTCTAGCCTTGATTGCATTTCATTCAAGTGATTGATCCTGTGATAAATGCTTCTTTATGAGACATACAGAAAAAAATTAATAATGTTACTAGATGTTATAAGAATTTGTTAAGAAGAAATGTCCTAAATGGGGCACCAACAGGAGAATGAAATAGATGCTTTACCTGGCCACTAAGAAATGAAATTAGTGATTTAGCATACAAATAGAAAAATAAACCAAGCTTTTATATGAGACATCACAGAAAGTCCACAACTAAAAAACAATAAACAAAGTTGCAATGTAAATGTATTGTTAAGTCTCTTCTGATTAAAAAAAATGGCAAATAAAGAATGTGTGCATGAAAATAAATTTCAAAGCTGATTTATAATATAGAACTCTGTGAGAAAAAAAAAAATACATCAAATCTTCTTTATCTGGGTCATTTTCAACCTGCAGTAAAGGACATCTTTTTTCAGTAAGCAATTTTTGGGGACTTCGTTTGCCTGCCTTTCATTTTCCTTGGCCTTTCTACAAGACAGCAATTATTTGTAGTCAGTGTTGTCTTTTATTGAACAATAGTTTCCTAAGACTAACGCAGTTTCACTTCTCTTAAATGATGTGCCCACTATAATCTTCCTATGTGATTTCTGGCTGTGTTTTCTCCATTACTTTAGTTTTACTTTGATCTGATAATGCTACTGGTGTGAAATTTTGAACTTGAGCTGACAGACCTGAGAGTATTAGGTAAATGGCATCAGTATGGGAGGCAGTTGGAGCCGTGATAGCTCAGTGGTTAGTGAACTAGACTACAAAGGACAAGAGGTAGGGTTCGATCCCAACAACGGCTTCCAGGTTCACCCAGCCTTAAAATAGGTACCAGATTTTTTTTCTGGAAAAGTAAAGCAGCACGGACGTAATACCGACCACATTACCCCAAAAATCATGTGCTGAAGGTCTGTAAAATATAGGGTCACTAACACCATATTTCCCTATACGCCACTCGGCGTGACGGGGGGTACTTACTTTTTTTTTTACTATGGGAGGCAGTTCTACTTACCTTTGGTGTCTGCTAAATAATGAGTGTGTTTTATTTCTGAAGTTTAATACATGTAACACAATACAGGTGTTCTTTGTCAAAGTTCTCATGACAGAAGTTTTGCATTTCACCATGTGATGCCATGTCAGAGACATATTCAAAGTTCAGGGATTTTGATATTCATCTTGTAATTATTGTAGCGAGATATAATCCATTAACCACAGTTCTTCTGTATCTCTGGAAAGCTAGTAGAGAGTTTCTCTTAGATCATTCAGGTCCTTATTTCCATTTCTCTTCAGCCTTGAAACCATTGACAGAGCATCTGTGAGAAATACAATGTTTTCTTCTTTAATCTTCTCTTGCAAAAGAGTGTCTGCTTTTTCAGAGCTTCTGCCTCTGTCTTAAAGTTACTTTAATATTTGCTCCTGTTGCAACAGAGAGTCTTTTCTGTGTTCCACTTTTAAAGCATATGAACATTCCTACTCTTTCATTTTCTGTTGCATTGGTTGCTGATCCATTTGTGTAGGCATGCATCTAGAAGGAGTTTGGGTAGTGTTTTTCTGTCAATTTTAATGTTATTCTTCTCTGTTCCCATTCTGGTTGACTTTATAAAATATGTTCATAAAGCTCTGTCAGGTCAGGAAGATGCTTTTTCTCCACAGTGGGTTTTTTTAATGCATTATTAATTAGTTTATAAAGAAAAGACGATGGTCATACGTTGGACATGTGATGAGAAGAGATAATAATCGAATAGCAAAGCAAGCCCTCATATGGGAAACAACAGGTAAAAGAAAAAGAGAAGACCCAGGGAGACACTGATAGAAACATTGATGAGAGAGGCAAGAGCAGCAGGAATCGGCCCCTCAATGAGATAGAACTGCTGCACAGAACAGAGACAGATGGCGAGATTTGATAAATATCTTTAAAAGAAACTGCTAGAACAAAAATTCATATAAAGTGTATCTTGGTCTACTATGGGCCGGTTACGCTCGAAAGGTCATAGAAGAAGAATTAGTTTATCATCATCATAGAGTTTATTGGATCTGCTTTCTGCATAGCTTTTACTGATTTCACTTTAGTCTACCGTTTCCAAAATCATTTATTTTCTGGTGTATGGGATGATTAGTCAGCCTCCTGAATTTTTCACTTTGTTGTTGGGTCTATTCTGTCTTCCATTGATTGCAAATGTGTGAATTTTTCCAGCTCTGAAATGGTGTTGATCTCATACCACCAGTTATAATTTTCATTGCTGTGTTTTGGAATCTGTTGATCTTCGCAAAGTTTGGCTTTGTTGCTGTTGTCCACGCTGCAATACCATAATCTAGGCTGGCCTGACTCACCCCATGTAAAGTTTCTTAAGCATACTTTCATCTACTTCTCAAGTTGAGCCAGATAATTTTTTTTTTTAGATTACCTTCTCTTGCTTTTGCTCTTTGTCTAGTTATCTCAGTTTTCCATATCAAATGAAGGTCAAATGTTAAGCCCAGATATTTTTGGTTTTTGTCCAGATGTAGATTTTTACCATCCAGTTTTCACCTGGAATGCTGTTGTTTGTTTGAGAGGGAGACTACTGTGAGTGTTGTTTTTCCCTTTATTGTAACTAGCCAGTCAAGTGCCAACTTTTCCACTAAGGACAGAGTCAGCTACATTGGGTACTTGCTATTGCAATGTGTTCTTCAGAGTCCACAGAGATAAATTATCAGCAAATATGGAGTTATGAGTTCTTTTTAGGATGCTCTCCATAATGTCATTTATGTACAACAGAAATAATGTGGTCACAAAAATCATCCTTGATGAACACCCTTCTCCAAAGCTCTTTTTCTGCTGGTCCACCCCTTTACTTGTACTCTGGTTGGTCCACCCCTTTACTTGTACTCTGGTTGGTCCACCCCTTTACTTGTACTCTGGTTGGTCCACCCCTTACTTGTATTCTGGTTGGTCCACCCCTTTACTTGTACTCTGGTTGGTCCACCCCTTTACTTGTACTCTGGTTGGTCCACCCCTTACTTGTAACCCTGGTTGGTCCACCCCTTTACTTGTACTCTGGTTGGTCCACCCCTTTACTTGTACTCTGGTTAGTCCACCCCTTTACTTGTACTCTGGTTGGTCCACCTCTTTACTTGTACTCTGGTTGGTCAACCTCTTTACTTGTACTCTGGTTGGCCCACCCCTTTACTTGTACTCTGGTTGGTCCACCCCTTTACTTGTACTCTGGTTGGTCCACCCCTTTACTTGTACTCTGGCTGTTCTGCTTTCGAGGTAGTAACTAATCCATTTGTACATTCTCCCATAAATATTATTTCTTCATATCCTGATTGTCAATCCCTCTTTCCATACTTTACCAAGTGCCTTTTCTAAGTCTAACCCAGACTGACAGAGCATTTTTTTCTCTAGGGAAACATCTTCTATTTCCTGGACTATGTAGGTGATCTGGTTTTCAGTTAATCTATGTTGTTGGACATCAGATTGCTCAGTATTAGAAGTTGTTTTTCTTCCAGGTGCCTTATTAGTCTGATGTTTATCATGCGTTCCATCAGTTTTCCTACACAGGACTGATAGGTTTATAGGTATTTGTATCTAATGGGTTCTTTCCCTTCTTTGGTATTGGGATTAATATTGTCTCTCTCCAAGCTGTTGTGGCACAATTCCTCTTTCTACAGCTGTAATTCAGGACAGACAGTAAGTAGTTTCTCTTTTGTTTGTATGTCCAATCTTGTTAGCATTTCATTCGTTACTCCTTTTCCATGTGATTTCTTTTTTTTTTTGCAATCTTAGTGCCTCTTCCATTTTCTCCGTAGTTAAATTTGTTATCATCTGCTGCTGCATTCAGTGTTTTCATAGATTGTGAGCTTTTATGGTACTTTTTTTAATCTGCTGGAATATCAGTACAAGTAAAACGTTTGCTGGCAAAGTGATCTAAGAATAAAATTGTGGTTCTCCATCTAGAAAGCATGTTGCCTTGATGTTTTATTGCGATTTGTTTGTTGCTGTCACTTTCATTATTTAAGGCTTCCATAAATATCTTCTCTCTGCTTAGGTTCAGATTTGTTTTTTTCTTCCAGCATTCTCTTGTTATCTATATAATTCATTGTATATTTATATTTTGAAACAGTTGCTTAAAGTGAGATGTTTGCTTCAGTGGTTTGTTCCCTCTCTCCTCGATGTCTGGCTCTACATTTTCTTTTCAAGTTCTTGTAGTTCTTCCGTCAAGTTTGGTTTGTAATTTTTCCTTGCGCTCCTGAGTATCAACTCAATGGCTGCCTGCAATATTATTTTGTTGAGGCTTTCAATCACTAGCTTAATCTTGTTACTGCATACACTAATGGCTTCACATTACTGGTCAGAGAGCATTACAAATTTGTCCCAGTCAGCCTTCTAGTAATTCTAATGTTGCAATGGTTTTTATTTCCTTGTTGACATGTCCTATGTTTATCTCAAACTTGACTGGTTACTACCAGCTAGTTTTTTTAGTACATTCCTGTTAATTTTGTGTTGTAGATCTCTGTTGAAAGGACAAGATCTGGAATGGAGGAAGTATGCCACCTTCTGAAGCAGAAAATTGGTTATTCATCTAACCTGGTTAACAAGTGAAGATTTGCTTCAAGCTCTCAGACCTCTCCTTCATCTTTCCCCCCCCCCCCCCCCCCCCCCCCCCCCCCCCCCCCCCCGTCTGCATTCAGATATCCCCATATTTTAGATTGTTGTTGAAATCGCCAGTGACTAAGTAGCAGAAGTTTCTTATTTCCATAATTAGTAGTGATAGATCCCTGTTTGGTGGGCCATATAAGTTGAAAGTATGAATAATAGTGTCCTTTATTAATTATTATAAGTCATTTTCTATGAGTTCAGAATTAATTTTTGTATTTACTGATACTTCTTTGCTTGGAATATTGTTATGTGTTAGTATTTGTACTCCTCCTTTGTGTCCCTCTCTATCAAGTTGAAAATTCTGGTATCCTCTTATTGTGAATCTATGGTTATTATTAAGGAGTGTTTTTTGCATGCAGGAAATATTGATTTGTTCTTTCTACAAACAATGTTTTAGGGGGACTTTCTTATTTAGCACTTCTTCTGCACTCCACTGTAATATATTTAGTGTTGATGTTTGATCAATAGTTCTTGCCCTTTCTCCCTGTGCCTTGACTCAGCAATATAGAGGGAAGTGACCAGTGTCATTGGTTGGACCCTTTTCAGGCAGTGGTTCCAGCACTTTCACTGCCTGGCAGGACTCCACAGGATGAACACTATTTAATTTTATTCTAGATTGTGACATTTTCATCCTGAAAATTATGTTGCACTCTTATGTTAAGCATATAGCCCAGTGCATCCAGTTTAAGTATGTTTTTCTTTCACTTCTCCCTGTTCCAACCTTTTGATTTGTCCCACTTGGGTGATCCCTTGGCATCATTGCTACCACCAGAACAGCTCTGAGGGATATAAGCACATAGACTCCTCTACCACTTTGTGGTGGGGACATGTCAGAGAAACAAAACTGTACACGTGCTATTCTGGTAAAGTTTTAATGCACAAGGCCTCATTTTATAATAGAACATCTATTGAGTGATAATGTTGCATGGTGCCAGATCTATCGGTCATGGCTGAGGCCATCAGAGCTGGCTCATGCCAAGGAAGTCTTTTGATATATGACAACAGAATAGCAGTGGAAGCAGACTCATGATGCAATAAAGCATGCCAGATTATTAGCTAAAAATTGCACCATTATTGGCTAAGAAAGAAATCACAATCAGAGAAAATAAAGCACTGTACAATCATTATCCCAAAACGGTGGACTATGTTAACAAACAACTTGAGGTATGCTAATGGTACATATTATTAGCAAAGAAAAAGAAACAGCTGCAGGAATAGATTGAAATAGGAACAACATTATTTGAATATAGAACAGGTTTAAACAACAAGAAAGAGGGTGTAAACATTTTCTCACAGAAAAGGATCCATAAAAATGAAGGTAATGGTGAGTCCCATAGCAATTGCTGTTGGGTAATAAACCATTAGTAACTTTATACTAAGCCTCAGCTTAATAAGATTGGATGGCATGTTCCCTTTCTCTCTGCTTTTCCTTTCTAGAGATTATATCAGGTATATATTGAAAGAGGCTGTGTGTAGGCCAAGAGCTCCTTAGGTCAGAAAAAATGTTTGCCTCAACTGGCATTGAACCCTAAACCTTCAGGTAGGCAGGCGAGTGCACTAACCATAGTGCCACCAGGTTCATCTTCACTAAAATACAAGATCAAAATAAATAAACTGGTAGGCCAACAACTTCTAGGAGTATCTTGGTCTACGCCCTATGGGCCGGCTACGGCTCGAAAGGTCTATAGATAGATAGATAGATAGGCCAACAACTTCACAAATACCTTGGCACAGTAATAACTTTAGATGGGAGATGTAGCTCTGAAATGGAATTTAAAGTGGTCTTGCCAAAAACAAACATTCCACAAAAGGAAAAACTTTTTTTCTGAACAAGTTTACCAATAGAAGTAAGTAAAAGAGTTCTTCAACGCTACATAAGAACTATCCTATTATACAGATGCTAGTCATGAGCAATTAATAAACAAGCAAGTAGATCATTTGAGACACAGATATAGGATTTAACAGAAGACTTGAGAACACAATGAACAATTAAAAGGTATAATAATGACATCTTGAATGCATCCAGCACACAAAAGAGACGTTTTGAAGTGTACAGAAATGAATTGTGTGTAAAAGCAGATAATTGTGTATAGTGAATATAATTAACAAGAAGTGAATAATGTGTATAAGTAAGAAGGAGTGTATATCGTGTATAAGTAAGAAGGAATGTATATCGTGTATAAGTAGGAAGGGGTGTATATCGTGTATAAGTAAGAAGGAGTGTATATCGTGTATAAGTAAGAAGGAATGTATATCGTGTATAAGTAGGAAGGAGTGTATATCGTGTATAAGTAGGAAGGAATGTATATCGTGTATAAGTAGGAAGGGGTGTATATCATGTATAATTAGGAAGGAATGTATATCGTGTATAAGTAGGAAGGAGTGTATATCGTGTATAAGTAGGAAGGAATGTATATCGTGTATAAGTAGGAAGGAATGTACACTGTGTATAAGTAGGAAGGGGTGTATATCGTGTATAAGTAAGAAGGAGTGTATATCGTGTATAAGTAGGAAGGAATGTACACTGTGTATAAGTAGGAAGGAATGTATATCGTGTATAAGTAGGAAGGAGTGTATATTGTGTATAAGTAGGAAGGAATGTATATCGTGTATAAGTAGGAAGGGGTGTATATTGTGTATAAGTAAGAAGGAGTGTATATCGTGTATAAGTAGGAAGGGGTGTATATCGTGTATAAGTAAGAAGGAGTGTATATCGTGTATAAGTAGGAAGGAGTGTATATTGTGTACAAGTAAGAAGGAATGTATACTGTGTATAAGTAAGAAGGAGTGTATATTGTGTATAAGTAAGAAGGAGTGTATATTGTGTATAAGTAAGAAGGAGTGTATATTGTGTACAAGTAAGAAGGAGTGTATATTGTGTACAAGTAAGAAGGAGTGTATATCGTGTATAAGTAAGAAGGAGTGTATATCGTGTATAAGTAAGAAGGAGTGTATATCGTGTATAAGTAGGAAGGAGTGTATATCGTGTATAAGTAGGAAGGAGTGTATATTGTGTATAAGTAGGAAGGAGTGTATATTGTGTATAAGTAGGAAGGAATGTATACTGTGTATAAGTAGGAAGGAGTGTATATCGTGTATAAGTAGGAAGGAGTGTATATTGTGTATAAGTAGGAAGGAGTGTATATCGTGTATAAGTAGGAAGGAATGTATACTGTGTATAAGTAGGAAGGAGTGTATATCGTGTATAAGTAGGAAGGAGTGTATATCGTGTATAAGTAGGAAGGAGTGTATATTGTGTATAAGTAGGAAGGAGTGTATATCGTGTATAAGTAGGAAGGAATGTATACTGTGTATAAGTAGGAAGGAGTGTATATTGTGTATAAGTAGGAAGGAGTGTATATTGTAGGAAGGAGTGTATATCGTGTATAAGTAGGAAGGAGTGTATATTGTGTATAAGTAGGAAGGAGTGTATATCGTGTATAAGTAGGAAGGAGTGTATATCATGTATAAGTAGGAAGGAATGTACACTGTGTATAAGTAGGAAGGAGTGTATATCGTGTATAAGTAGGAAGGAGTGTATATTGTGTATAAGTAAGAAGGAATGTATACTGTGTATAAGTAGGAAGGAGTATACATCATGTATAATTTGAAAGGAATGTACACTGTGTATAAATAGGATGAAGCATATATCGTGTATAATTAAGTAGAAACATATAGTGTATTATAGTAAGGAGCGTATAGTGTATGTGATTAAGAAGGAGTGTACAGTGTATATAAGTAAGGAGTATATAGTCTGTCATGGAGAACAACAAAAATGGCAATCATGAAGATACAGACTTTCAATAAATGGATGCTTACACAGAATTAAAAGATGGAAACGGCAGGACAAAATCACTAACATAGGATTATGGAAATGCTACGATGGGGACTACAGCTGCCTTTCTTTGCTAGGGGGATCATCATCATCATCATGTACCATACTGGTTGGCGTAAGCGATCATGTTCTTCCACAATCTTCTATCTACAGTGCATCGTATCAGTTCTGTTGTTGACTGCTTCCCATGCCATGACACCCAGCTATCCAGTATTTTCTCTCATTGTCGTCCGTGATCTCTCTTTCCTTTTATTTTGCCAGTTGTAACCAAGTATTCCAACTTTCCCCTTCTCATGATGTGCCCGAAAAATGTTGATTGTTTCTTTCTGATGTTTTTTAGGAGCTGCCTTTTTATGTTGGCCTTTATGATTACTTCCTCATTGGTCTTTTTAGCTGTCCAGAGAACTTTCAACATTCTTCTGATAAATTCCATCTCTGCGGCCTCTAATCGTCTTTTCATTTGTTTATCTACTGTCCATGATTCGTTTCCATAGGTCAGAATTGGTTCTATATAGCACAGATGAACTATCTTTCTCATTTCTATTGACATAGATTTGTTGCATAAGATATTTTTCATTCTCTGAAATGCTCTTTTGGCCTGAGCTATTCTAATTTTTATTTTTGTGGTCCATCTTCCATCTGATGTTATTATTGTGCCAAAGTATTTGATGTGTTGCACTGTTTAAAAAATTGTCCTGTTTATTTTTATGCTGCATGCTGGTGATGATTGTTTCTTCGATATGACCATTACTTCTGTTTTCTTACTATTCAGACTGAGACCTTTCTTGATGCTTTCTTTTACTATTATGTCTATCATTTCTTGTAGTTCATTCTCTGTCTCTGCTATTAAGACTGTGTCATCCGCATATCGCAAATTATTTATGTTGTGACCGTTGACTTCAATTCCTTTTTTGTCTACTATTGATCTCATAATATGTTCGCTGTAAAGTGAAAACAAATCCAGCGACAGAACACAGGCTTGTCTGACTCCTTGTTTTATAAGTTGAAATTGTCCTGTTTGGTTGTTAATTCGTATTGCTGCTGTTTGTTGCCAGTACATGTTTTTTATGATTCGCAGATCCCTGCCATCAATGTTTAATTTCTCCAGCATATTAATTATTTCCACATGCTTTACTTTGTCAAATGATTTTGTGTAGTCAATAAAGCACATATATAGATCTTTCTAACAATGTTCTTAAGATATATATTGCATTATTGGTGCCTTTCCTTCCACAAATCCATATTGTTCCTCACTTATTTCTGGTTTTATTTTGTTTCTTACACGTCTCATGATGATTCTTAGTAATATTTTCGTCATATGGCTCATGAGACTAATAGTGCGATGGTCGTCACAATTAGTGGCGCCTGACTTCTTCGGTATGGCTACAAAGATAGATTTTAGTGGATCTTCTGGTATGTGTCCAGTGTTACATATGTCCTTGAGTAGTTAGGAGGATATGAAATAGTAATTCGGATGATTCCACTGGCATAGGCAGTTGAGCAATTATGGATTTTAATTTGTTTGCAGTGATACCTGGGCCTTCCATAACCATAACTATAATCTTATGGAAGTGTACCAGTCAAATACCAGTTGATAAAGAGATACAGCGAAGACGATAGCGCGGGATACGACACACTGTGGAAGCCAAGTTGAGAGTATTACACAACAGGCCCTTTTTTGGAATCCCCAGAGAAAAAGACAAAAAGGAAAACCAGGAAGATGGGAGCAGAGATGAAGATGATGGGGAAGACATGGAATGATCTTAAAAGTATTGCAAGAAACAGAATGGCTTGGAAAGTGTTTGTTGAAGGCCTATGCTCCACAGGGAGCTGAAGGGTAAAAGAAGAAGAATATAGAGGGTAAAAGTAAGAAGAAGTGTTTAGTGTATATAAGTAAGAAGTGTTTGGTGTATATAGGTAAGAAGACATGATTAGTGTCTATAAGTAAGAAGAAGTGTTTAGTGTATATAAGAAAGAAGAAATGTTTAGTGTCTATAAGTAAGAAGAAGTGTTTAGTGTATATAAGAAAGAAGAAATGTTTAGTGTCTATAAGTAAGAAGAAGTGTTTAATGTGTATAAGAAAGAAGAAATGTTTAGTATATAAGTAAGAAGATGTGTTTAGTGTATATAAGTAACAGGAGCGTATAGTGTATATAAGTAAAAGGAGTGTATAGTGTATATAAGTAAAAGGAGCGTATAGTGTATATAAGTAACAGGAGCGTATAGTGTATATAAGTAAAAGGAGTGTATAGTGTATATAAGTAACAGGAGCGTATAGTGTATATAAGTAAAAGGAGTGTATAGTGTATATAAGTAAAAGGAGTGTATAGTGTATATAAGTAAAAGGAGTGTATAGTGTATATAAGTAAAAGGAGCGTATAGTGTATATAAGTAAAAGGAGTGTATAGTGTATATAAGTAAAAGGAGCGTACAGTGTATATAAGTAAAAGGAGTGTATAGTGTATATAAGTAACAGGAGCGTATAGTGTATATAAGTAAAAGGAGTGTATAGTGTATATAAGTAAAAGGAGCGTATAGTGTATATAAGTAAAAGGAGTGTATAGTGTATATAAGTAAAAGGAGTGTATAGTGTATATAAGTAAAAGGAGTGTATAGTGTATATAAGTAAAAGGAGTGTATAGTGTATATAAGTAAAAGGAGTGTATAGTGTATATAAGTAAAAGGAGTGTATAGTGTATATAAGTAAAAGGAGCGTATAGTGTATATAAGTAAAAGGAGTGTATAGTGTATATAAGTAAAAGGAGTGTATAGTGTATATAAGTAAAAGGAGTGTATAGTGTATATAAGTAAAAGGAGCGTATAGTGTATATAAGTAACAGGAGCGTATAGTGTATATAAGTAAAAGGAGTGTATAGTGTATATAAGTAAGAAGATGTGTTTAGTGTATATAAGTAACAGGAGCGTATAGCGTATATAAGTAAGAAGAAGAGTTTAGTGTATATAAGTAACAGGAGCGTATAGCGTATATAAGTAAGAAGAAGTGTTTAGTGTATATAAGTAAAAGGGGTGTATAGTGTATATAAGTAAAAGGAGCGTATAGACCTTATTGACTGAACTCTGCAAGCACCACAGAGTTGCCCTGCAGTGGATCCCGTCTCACTGTGGAATACCAGGAAATGAGAAAGCAGATCAGTTGGCAAAGGAAGGTTCAACAGGCAAACAACTAGATACACCAGTTACATACCATCATAAGAAACAGATAATCAAATCAATCAGAGGACCACAAGCCCCAAATCAGGATGCCTTTCATAATATGAATAGATATGAACAAGTTATCATTATACGCCTAAGAACAGGACACAATCGACTCCATAGTCACATGTATACAAAATCAAGATCGGCACATCAACTACTTGTACATGTGGACAGGCACCCCAGACTACTGAACACATACTTCAAGACTGCACTGAATACATTAGACTGAGGAAAATCCATTGGCCCATAGATACAACACTACAGACAAAACTATATGGGCCACTGCAAGAATTACAAAAGACAGTAAAATTCATACAGGAAACGACATTGCTGATATAGACAATACTTCGAGCGAACGAAAGATAGATAGAAAGGAGCGTAAGTGTATAAGTAAGAAGAAGTGTTTAGTGTATATAAGTAAAAGGAGCGTATAGTGTATATAAGTAAGAAGAAGTGTTTAGTGTATATAAGTAAAAGGGGTGTATAGTGTATATAAGTAAGGAGTGTAATAAGTAAGAAGAAGTGTTTAGTGTACATAAGTAAAAGGGGTGTATAGTGTATATAAGTAAGAAGAAGTCGTTTTATTTGTTAGCATATGCCGGTTATATATCTCTAGCGAAGTCTTGAGGGATTGAATTTTGTGTGAATATCACTTTTCCAATTTTTTATATTTTTTACACCAGCAGCCTTGTTTTCAGGTGTCCCTTACCATACAGGTAGATTTTCTCAGACTTCTAACATCTCATATCATTTTTTAATCATCATGAGTTTTGAATTTTTGGAGTAGATTTTTTCCTATCAATTCTGCCTGGGCAGCAGTCATTTTCAGCATATACTTCTTGATTTCCAACTGTTAAGAGTTCTTTAATATCCACAAAATGCACATAGGACCTCCTGCATTTTTTATGCCACTTTCTGAGAGGTCTAGACATCAGATTTCACTACCTAGAGAAGATTTCACAACCCAGAGAAGATTTCACTACCTAGAGAAGATTTCACAACCCAAAGAAGATTTCACTACCTAGAGAAGATTTCACAACCCAGAGAAGATTTCACTACCCAGAGAAGATCCCACTACCCAGAGAAGATCTCACTAACCAGAGAAGATCTCACTACCCAGAGAAGATCTCACTACCTAGAGAAGATCTCACTACTCAGAGAACAGGTGAGGGTAAAGTCACAAAGAAACCATGGATTCAAAATGTGAAAAATGACAACTGCCTGTGGTGGGATTTGAACCTGGGACCTTCATGTCCAGAGGATGAGACCTTGAGTCTAGACCACCTAGTCCCAAGTAAGAAGGAGCATATAATGTGCATATGTAACAAGGAACATATAGTAGGTTTAGAATAAATAAGGAGCATTCAGTTTGTGTAAGTAAGTAAGGAGCGTACAGTGTGTATAAGTAAGGAGTGTATAGTGTGTATAAGTAATGAGCATATAGTGTGTATAAGTAAGAAGCGTATAGTGTGTATAAGTAATGAGCATATAGTGTGTATAAGTAAGGAGCATATGATGTGTATAAGTAAGAGCATATAGTGTGTATAAGTAAAAAGAGCATATGGTGCGTATAAGTAATGAGCGTATAGTGTGTATAAGTAAGGAGCATATGGTGCGTATAAGTAAGGAGCGTATAGTGTGTATAAGTAAGGAGCATATGATGTGTATAAGTAAGAAGCATATGGTGTGTATAAGTAAAAAGAAGCATATGGTGTGTATAAGTAATGAGCGTATAGTGTGTATAAGTAAGGAGCATATGGTGTGTATAAGTAAGAAACGTATAGTGTGTATAAGTAAGTAGGAGCATAGAGTATGCATAAGTAAGAAGGTGCATGTAGTGTGTATAAGTAAAAGGAAAATGAGTATAAGTAGTCTACTTTCATACGTCAGGAAAAGATAAATGCTTAAAAATATTGTGAAAACAGAAAAATCTGAAGAACAGAGATACATGAAAACAGCTGCAAAAATGTTAGCTACACTAAAACAGTCTAGCACGGCAAAAAAACACTAGTAAAAGTGATGAAGAAACACCAAGGACAGGAATCTGTGCAGGAAAACTATTAGCTGCACTTATGGCCCGGCATAGCATCTGATATTTGTTGATTTACAGTTTTCAACAGTTATATACTCTCACTACATAATAAGATGGAACACATCACAAAGAAAATATAACATGGAAGCTCATGAGTATTATAAAACTGCTAATTTAATAAAAGAAAGTAGATAAAGTAAGGAATGACTTCAGTTGAATTGTTACATTAAGTCATTCATGCCATATGATAGGTCTTGGTGTATTAGGTTTCCATGGAGAGACAAAAAGAAAATAAAAAAAACACCCATTTACTGATCCCACATGAAAGTCAAGTGTGCATCAAGTTCTTACTTACTAAATTCTCTAGATACTTTATTAATTTAATGAAATAATCCAAGTCTACTCTAAATGGACAGATATGATATTTCATCTGTTTTATTATAATAATATTCATTCTTTAATGTAAGTGATTCTATTTAAGTTAAGATTATAAGTCAGTACATGAGTACACACAGTCATCAAGTTTATTAATATATAAATTAAACAATGATCGTACATAAATAATAATACATTTATTTTTCAATTAATTAAGTTCATTAAATAAATAACAAACTATAAGGTTATCTAAATTACACTAAAAAAATAATCCCCAGAACAGGCCAACGGTGTACTTGTGTTACATGTTGTGTACTACTTGTTAAGAACCGAAGATCGAGTCCCTGAGAAACATGATTGTTTATTTATAATTTAAATTATAATTTTTTTTTTCCCCCCAGAGTTATTGACAATTTACCTCTTCAAATATTGAACCAACATTCGCTGTAATAAGCACGGTCTTCATGCAATCTCCCTCCATCACGCTGTGATTTGTATTAGAACGACTAGTGCAGGATGTGGTGTGTATCCAAATTGTTCTGTCTATCTTGTTCTCAGTCTCTCCACCCAGCAGTCGTCTAGCTGCTGTTCCTGGAGATTTCTTCAGCTGTATCAGGCCTCTAATTCTAAATGCGAAATTGTGGTGCACTCCAAATGCACGCCAGATAATAAATCCATTCTGAATCCATTTCATTACAGAATCAACAAAACAAAACTACCGATGCACTAGCATGATGACTTGTAAACTAAGCACTGATCAAACGGTAAGAACACAATCCCAAATCTCGGTATAAATGGACTACTATTTTTATCCCCTTTTCCCTCTGCTGCTGATGCATTCTCTCCCCATATCTTCAGCTGGTGACGTCATGATTGACAGCGCCACTCGTTCAAGGGAGTGTACCAGTAGAATCACGCTACTAGGACTGGAGGTAACCGATTGTCTCTTCTACCTGGCACATTTGACAGACATCATCGTCATCGACTGCCTTCTCCGCAACGAAGGTTGGCTACCATGGATCGCCACTCTATTCTGTTTCTTGCTTTGATGGTGCAGGCTGTCATAGATTGACTTGTCCATCTTTTGATGTTACTCGTCCATGTTAGTCTTGGTCTGTCTCTGCCTCTTTTACCTTGTATTTTCCCTTCCAATTTGACAAAGTAAAAAGAGTAATTTTTCTTCAGCGTTTAAATGTCTTTCTTTAATTTGTTACATCTATTTATATAAACGAGATATTTAATTGTTCTTGCTAAAATTGAATTCTAACTGCTAGTATCATCATCAAGTACCAAGCCTGCTAGCGTAGGTAATCATGTCTCTCCACAACTTTCAATCACGACAGTTATTTATCATTTCTGTTGTTGACCTTCTGCCAAGCCATTCTCTTAAACTGTCCGGTATCTTTTCTCTTTGCTTCCCTCTATCTCTTCGTCCCTTGATTTCTCCATTTGTTACAATATATTCCAGCCGTTCTCTTCTCTCTCTGCGATCAAGACTCAATCAGAGTAGGATTCCAGACTCTCTCATGAAGTCAGCTGTCTGTTTAAGCGAATCGATTGCCCCATATAGTTTCTCTTCCAGGGAGGTGGGTGTGGACCACATTGCTCTTCTCAGGTCTGTGTACTTGGGGCAATCCTGTAGAACATGTTTTGTAGTCATATTGTCCAGTGTACAGTGGCATAGGCTGGTTGTACCTATTTTGAATTTGGTGAACATGTGATTTCTCATTCTATTGTGGCCAGTGCGTAGGCGAAGCATGATGACTTTATCCCTCCATGATAGTTGATGATATCCTTCCCTCTCGTTATGCTTTAGGTGTTCTCGTTTCCATTTTTCATGGAACTGACCCTTGATGATTTGGCTTCATAATAACTGACCGGATGTTTCTCTTATGGTAATATCTCCCTCCCTCTTTAGCTGATTTGTCTGCGCGTTCGTTCCCGTGTATATTACAGTGTGATGGTATCCACTGAATGACTACTCTCTGGAAGTTATTGCATAGTTGGTCCAGGGCTGTTCTCAAGTCATATAGTTCATTGTTCCTGTGATTTTTGGAGCTGACAGTGCATCAGTCAGAATCACCAATTTATTATGCATGTTATTTTTGTGTTGAGTAGCCAGAGTTGCAGCATCTCTGAGGTTTCGTTTATGCTTTCTAAAATTTTGATTATTTCTTGGTGCTTTACTTTGTCAAATGATTTGGTATAATCTATAAAACATAGATATCGCTTTAACTCTAACAAAACCACATTGTTCATCACTAAATTTCTGGACTGATTTTGTTTCGCACTTTTCGCATGATGATTCTTAGTAATATCTTAGTCATGTGACTCATAAGGCTTATTGTGCGATAATCATCGCATTCAATCGCACCCGATTTCTTTGGTAGGGCTGTGAATATTGATTTGAGCAGGTCGTCTGGTATATATCCGCTGTTGTAGATATCATTCAATATTTTCGTTACAATATTTCTATTCCAAAATCCCCCATGGCTTCAATCTCTTCTTTAGTCATATTATCTGGTCCAGGAGCTTTCCTTGCTTTCATATTGCGCAACGCGTCTTCCACTTCTTCTTTGAGTATGTCTGGTCCTTCTCCATTATCCATAATATTTACTTCTGTTCGTTCATCATTTTAAAGATCTTTAATGTATTCTGTCCATGGTTCCCTTATGCTTTCTTGTTCAATTAACGGTTCTCTTTCCTTTGATATTAAACATCCAGTTTTTGATTGCGTTTTTCCTCCTGTTAATTCTTCAATTTGTCTGTATATAGCTTTGGCATCTCCTTTTTGTTGCATTTCAATCTCTTTGCATCTCTGTTTTAGCCATGCTTTTTTTTTTTTTTTGCTTCATTGCATTTTATGACATTTTCTTTATTTAATCTCTTATACTCATCTTTATTTTCTTTATTTCTTTTTCTTGTATCCATTAGCTGCAAAATGTCATATGTCATCCGTTTCTTTCTGGAATTTGTCCTCACAGGTGGTATGAGCTCTTTTGATGTTTGTTGCATTGATTCTTTTAGCATTTCCCACGGTTTATCAATGCTTTGTATCTTCTCTATTGCATTGTACCGGTTCTGAATTGTGATGTTATATTTGTCTTGCAACTACTTCTCTGATTTCAGCCCATAAGAGGCTCTATAATGCTTGGTGAACTAAACTGTTAAAAGTGGCATCAGTGTCTAAAATCCTTAACAGCAGAATCGAGAAAAAGAAGGAAACTCTTTCAAAACTTCATTATTTGTCTTCTTCTCAATACAGCCCAAAGGGTCGTTGTCCATACATACAGCATCATGAGCTAAAATAATGACGAAGAAATATATAGTTAACTGATTATTAAAGAAGCAATACACCGTAGATTGAATTCTATGTAACGACTGGATACAACTGCTCAGCAAGAACCACATTATCTAACTCCACCTCCGGTTTAACTACATCAAAACTAGACACCACTTGTTTTCCAAATTCAAGATAGGTAAAGTAGTTATATCACTGCGGACTTGCAGAAATGCCAGTGGAGGATGTTCTACAAAAGTGTCTCCAACAAGCAGACTTTGCAAGAAGAATATGACGTTCATCCAAAATCTTCAATGAGAAATCGTATGGCGGTATTGAAACCTTAAAACAGCAGGCTCCATCACTGAGTGATCAAAGACGAGTGGAGAAGGAAGCAAGCTGGTGAGTGCCATCACTGAGTGATCAAAGACGTGTGGAGAAGGAAGCAAGCTGGTGAGTGCCATCACTGAGTGATCAAAGACGTGTGGAGAAGGGAGCAAGCTGGTGAGTGCCATCATCATCAAGTTCAAGACTGAAAATTGATGTGATAATGATAATAACTTTTGAGTATATACCTTCGCAGACAAAAAAAAGTGAGTGCTTCCATTAGTACTGCATTGTAAGATTGTTTACGAAAATGTGGGGCTACATATGCTGGCAATGTTACTGGAGATTTCTTCACTCAGAATAGTGATGACTGCTCCGAACTTAATTGTTGGTCTACCAACATCGAGGTATTACATTTTCATTTGGATGACCTTTACCCATCGAGACACCTCGCTGTACATTCCCAAATACCAATGACCTGCTTGATCCATTTTCTTGCGCGGGGTAATGAATCATTGTTGAGTAGGTTAAAGAATGCAGTTAAGTAGATCATGATTTTCTTTGTAAAGTTTGTCGTGAGTAGATGATATATCATAGGTCACACATTCTTTCACTTTCTTCTGCTGTTGCAGAATTGTTGCGACAATTCATTGTCATATATTAGTCTTGATGTCTTACCTGAATCACCTGCCCTGTGTTAATGTGTGCTATGTTACGTTATCGTTTATTACAAATGAAATTGGCGACAAATGGATTAATGATAACGATTTATTACGAAGTCTCTGTTTATTGTCGTCACAGCTGTAAGTTCATTTTTATTGAAGTCAAAAATGTTTCAAGGCGCCAAGACGCTAAAAACACCGATTGATTCGAAAATTACTATAATATTACTTGAAATGTGTTTGAAGAGTGTCGTACACCTAATACAGAGTTAGTATCGCAAGTCACAGTTGTTTTATCACTGATGATTTATTTGATGTTATCATTCATAATCATCGTGTGCCACGTGTGTGTTTAGCGTAGGCGATCATGCCCTTCCACAATCTTCTATCCACAGTGCATCGTATCAGTTCTGTTGTTGACTTTTCCAATCCATGACACCAAGCTATCCAGTATTTTCTCTCTTTGTCGTCCGTGATCTCTCTTTCCTTTTATTTTGCCAGTTGTAACCAAGTATTCCAACTTTCCTCTTCTCATGATGTGCCCGAAAATGTTGATTGTTTCTTTCTGATGCTTTTTAGGAGTTTGAGTATTTCTTCATTGATCTTTTTAGCTGTCCAGGGAACTTTCAACATTCTTCTGAGAATTCCCATCTCTGTGGCCTCTAATCGTCTTTTCATTTGTTTGTCTACTGTTCATGATTCGCTTCCGCAGGTCAGAGTTGGTTCTACATAGCACCGATGAACTCTCTTTCTCATTTCTATTGACATAGATTTGTTGCATAAGATATTTTTCATTTTCTGAAATGCTATTTTGGCCTAAACTATTCTGCTTTTTTTATTTATGTGGTGCATCTTCCGTCTGATGTTATTATTGTGCCCAAGTATTTGACGCATTGTACTTGTTTCAGATTTGTCCTGTTTATTGATGTAATCATTATTCTTAGTTACAACCATAGACCACTAAAATATAATTCAAGCACAAATATTGACTTTAGCCAAACAGTTAACGTTTTATGTGAGCTGTCACAGATTGGAACCCCATTAATAAAATATTAATGTTAAGATTGAGTGGAATGTACCAGGTTCAGGTCATCTCCATCCACGAATGTTGGCAATTTAAAAAAATTAAAATGGCACTTTCGGATGAAAGCAAACAACTGTGGCAGGTTAGAGAAAAAAGCCATGGAAAGTATAACTGAACGATAGTAATAATAACAATAATAATTAAACAGAAAATGTGTAAAATAAATACCGAAGAAAAATTTTTATGTAAACAATACATACACACAGTGAAGGAAAAAAAATAATAATCAAGCAAAAGCGAAACTCAAAAAAATGCAATTAGTAACCACTTTGGTGAATTAAAACAAAAGTGAGAATTTTATTTTTTTCTAATTTACAAAACATGAACAATTGTATCAACAGTCATAGTCATTGCTAGATTTGTTATTAATGCAAACACTAACAAGACAACTCGATCATCATGATAACATATGAAATTGTTGCATTTTGTAAGCATATAGATAGATATACATCATAACGTGCACATGCATAATGAAACATGCAAATAAAATAGTTATTTAACGTAGTAGTAGTGGTGGTGGTGGTGGTGGTGGTGGTGGTGGTGGTGGTGGTGATGGTGGTGATGGTGGTGGTGGTGGTGGTGGTGGTGGTGGTTCAGGAACAGACTGAGAGGAAAGATCAGATATGAAAAACTGAAGAAAAAACGCTAGGAATAATTCCCCCTATAGAGTATATAAAGAAACAACAGATAAAATTATTTGGCCACACGATCAGGCAGAAAGATCAAAAAACACTACACAACGAGCCCTCATAATCGTTGCGAGAACACCAGACTCAATGGTCAACCATGAAAAAGATAGATTGATGGAATATTAGAAACACTAGGAAACAAAAGGAAAGGCCAATAGAAGAGCAAAAGATTGCAAATTATATCTCCCCTCGACGCTGTGAGGTAAATGGAGAAACGTAGAAGAACAACAAGTAACTAAAGGCAGACATCGACAGACTTTCAGTTTAGCAGACAAAATGGCAAAGATCATAGACTGCATAGGCTATATGCGTTAACAGACTTAACGGTGTAAAATAGACATTTACATCTTTTTTGTTAATAGTTTAATTTATTCATTTTAATTGTTTTATTTTTATAAATCAATTAATCTTTCCTCGCGTGTCTTTATCGACATTAATTGAAGCAATAAACTAGCCATTTATTTTATTTGTTTGTCGTCTGACATTTAAAAAGTAAAATAAACAACGGTAAAACATGCACAGTATGAGCGTCATTATAAATATGAGTAAAACAATTATACCACAAAAGATAGAAAACACATCAAAAAGTAAATATTCATGTAAGGGCATTTCTTGACCTGCATACCTCATATAGGAACCTCCGAAACGGAGAACATGGTCCAACCAGAAAGCTGCTACTTTTTGTGGTTCTGTGAACAGCTCCTTGAAGATGTTGGACGCTCTGCGAATGTTTGCCTTATAGGTGCTGTTCTCAGCAACCTCTTTAATGAGCTGAATTAACTGCAAGGCTGTCAAATGTCGTATGTCGGCCCGCAGACCAAAACCTTTGTTGACCACCCTTCTGGCATTGTGGAATTGGTCGGCAAAAAGGGGCAAG
Source organism: Megaustenia siamemsis (assembly GCA_032433765.1). Taxonomy (NCBI): domain Eukaryota; kingdom Metazoa; phylum Mollusca; class Gastropoda; order Stylommatophora; family Ariophantidae; genus Megaustenia; species Megaustenia siamemsis. The sequence continues at coordinate 165,681,602 of JAVIAB010000092.1, forward strand.
CACAAAATTGGTACACCGTGGTACAATGCTTCATATTGTCCATTTGCACCACAGTGTGAGATGAACATTATGGTATTTTTGTGACCCAGAAGATCGTTTTGTGGGACCCAAAGTGACGGGAGAACATGACCCGCACCTAAACGTGTTAAATTAGTACGCCAGACAAAATTATAGTTCAACTGTTTAAATGATGTTAACATTTTGTCTGATATATAATTTGGCAGGTTTGATACGGACGAGCCAAATGTAACAACAATGGCTCCATTTGAGGATTCATCCATAAACGTCTTGAAAACTCCTGTCAGAGGTTTAGACGGCCTTGCCGCCATTCCACCCACTAACTTTGTATTCGGGAGCATTGGTCGAGCGTAGTCTAGGATATGGTCGGTTTCAGCGATGAAGATTTCAGCTTTGGTTGACAGGCTATTCAAAGTTATTTGTGGTTTCTCTGAAACGAATCTTTGTATTATATTTTCTTGGCAGAAGGGATTATAAGTCATAAAGGATACATGCAAAAGTGTGTTTAGAATGCGTTCTGTAATGGTCATGCGGTCATTGTTGTCATTCATGATTTCTGGATTACAAGCAGGAGAATGAGGAACGCGGGCGTTTACAACATCATGGTGGACTCCGAAAAAGGCAAATGGAATATCTAGTTTATAGGGAACAACTAGTGATGTCCTGCAGAAGGGAGTCCAGTCGAGAACTACGAGGTCCGGACGAACGTTTTGAATTCCTGTCCAAAATCTGGCGTCAGACAGCACATCCATGGAGTTCTTCCATATTTTTTTCACTAATGTCGTGAACTACGAAGACGTCTTGACTTTACCGGCCCAAAAATTATCAAGAACTTTGGACTTTGTTAAAATAATTCTCCCAAATCTTCAACGACGTCGCCGTAGGGTAAGATAACAACATCAGATGTTTCTGGGTCTTTGTTTCACGATCACGTCTGGAACTAGCACCCATGTCTGATGTCCCAAGCGACCCAGTTCTGTAGCTAGTCTGATGTGACTGCTACAGTGACTTGCATGAGGCATTGGAATAAAGACAACTTTTTTGGCACTGCAACCAATCAGGAACATATGACAGAACAAGATGGCATGAGAAATAAAGAGCAACGCTGATAGGCGCTTGGCAGCCATCATCTTTACCTAGCAGAAACAAAGAAACACAATTTATTACTTTAGCGAAATTGGGGGAAAAAATCATAAATTGCTTGAGGAAAAAACTACATTAAAATTAAATTGTGTACACAGACACACACACACAGATTAAAAGTGACTCACAACAAAATTGTAAAACTAAAACTGCATTTGTTCTTTGTTTTTAGCTCTTATTCTTGCATCAGTTTCACAGCTTATCGTACATACAAGAAGATTTGCCTTCACTTACATAACCGTACTAACATTGACGGTAAAACATGTACTCCAAAGGTTGAACGTAATACTTGTTGACACAAAACCAATCTTCTCCATCTCTCTGACCTGGCCACGGTAGACAGTGACAAATACAACCAGTAGACACCGACACGCCTTGCAGCTTCTTTGCAGTTAATGATTATATAGACATACTTGGCCTGCATGAGTTGTGACTCTTCTTGATTGAGTGCCCCAAACCTAGCCCACAATATGTGCTTCCATTAACATTTGTCACTCCAAGATGCCTCAATTTTCCATCCTCGTCTGGACTCATTGTGTAATAATTCTTGTATTCTTTTTTTAATCTCTTCTGAAAATGTGAACAACTGTGCCCCACTTTCTGCCTGTTATCAATCACTGTGTGTATTTCCATACATGCTTTAGACGGCGGTTTTATCGAGACTACAAACCAGGTCAAGGAAAGAGATTATATTGTGACAAAGCGAACAATGTCTAGACCTAATGCAACAACTGTCGAGATAATATTTCAGTGACGTTTGTAACATGCTTATATGTTTCCTAATTTAGATGGGTGTCCTTTCTATTGCCCTGTCATTCGTTTCCGGTCGAAACGATTTTAAGCAGTAACTCAGCGGTGGTATCTACCCGATTAAAGCACACCTTTAATATTATAGATGGTTTGGTATATTGATAAGGCATACCGTCAAATAGTATATATGCATCAGTGGCGTATTCTCTATGATACCGCAGCTACCGCCGGTAGCCTCAACATATTAACGAAATACAAAAGGAAATTATAATTTATTATATTTTTTTGTAAATAATCATATTGCAAATTTTCGAATATTCTATTACACATTTCGTAATATGATTATTTGCTTTGATTTGCATTTATTAAAGCAAGGTTTTCCTCTGGCCACTATAACGTTTGTGAATGAAACGAAACTATTCTACATTGAAACCTCTAGGTGCCAGCGGTACATTTTTCCTCTATCCGAATCTAGTTTAACGACCTTGACATTAAAAATTTCCCGACAAAATAATGTACCGGTTGTTGCCGCTAGATGTATGCGGTTTCATGGGTTATCTTTTAGCTCTAGCCAATCAGAATCATCAAAAGTGAAAGTGAAACTGCCTGATTACCGGAACTTCCTAACCTATTTATAACTACGTTATGCGCATCAGCATCTGTAGAAAGAACTTTTTCTGCTCTCAAGAGAATCAAATCTTGTTGTCGCTCAACTCAGACACAAGAACGCTTATCTGGTTTGGCAATAATGTCCATTGAGAAATCATTCCCTCAGAAATGTATAAACCAACCCAACAGTATTTTCAATGACAAAGTCATCAAGACATTTTCGTCCCAAACAAGACGGATAGAGTTTACATATAAATAAGTAAGTAATTTAAAATGTAGTGAAGCCATTAGAAAATATTACTTTATGTTTAAAAAAAGTAAATAAAGAGCCCCGTCACGCCAAGTGGCGTATAGGGAATATGGTGTTAGTGACCATAAATTTTACAGACCTTCAGCACATGATTTTCAGGGTAATGTGGTCGGGATTACGCCCGTGCTGCTTTACTTTCCCAGAAAAAAATCCGGAACCCATTTAAGGCTGGGTGAACCCGGCAGCCGTCGGTTGGGATCAAACCCTACCTCTTGTCCTTTGTAGCCCAGTTCACTAACCACTGAGCTATCGCGGCTCCCATTACTTTATGTTAGCCTACTGAATATAATGTATGTTTTTATTTATTATGTCAGCGGTACCCAAAACCAGTATACGCCACTGATATGTATATATACAAGCCGTGACACATCATTAGTTAGTAAACCTGTCCCTGTAGTTCATTTCACTGACCGACTGGTTTCTACATTCATCCAGCCTTGTGGATATGAGATATGCTTTTTTCAGGTAAAGAAATACGACACTGACGTAATGATAAGCATCTGTTATTTGTCTGGAGAACTCTGTTTTTTTATTCTTTATCGTAATCAATTAACAATTAATCAATCACACAATCAATATTCATTGAAAACTTTTTTTCCGCTGACGCAATGTATTCGCTGCAACTAAAACGTCCGAAGATAGTTTTAACCATATATAAAGTTCTAAACGAGAATGATAGTCTTAGTCATATATAAAGTTCTAAACGAGAATGATAGTCTTAGTCATATATAAAGTTCTAAACGAGAATGATAGTCTTAGTCATATATAAAGTTCTAAACGAGAATGATAGTCTTAGTCATATATAAAGTTCTAAACGAGAATGATAGTCTTAGTCATATATAAAGTTCTAAACGAGAATGATAGTCTTAGTCATATATAAAGTTCTAAACGAGAATGATAGTCTTAGTCATATATAAAGTTCTAAACGAGAATGATAGTCTTAGTCATATATAAAGTTCTAAACGAGAATGATAGTCTTAGTCATATATAAAGTTCTAAACGAGAATGATAGTATTAGTCATATATAAAGTTCTAAACGAGAATGATAGTATTAGTCATATATAAAGTTCTAAATAATAATGATAGTATTAGTCATATATAAAGTTCTAAATAATAATAATAGTCTTAGTCATATATAAAGTTCTAAACGAGAATGATAGTCTTAGTCATATATAAAGTTCTAAACGAGAATGATAGTCTTAGTCATATATAAAGTTCTAAACGAGAATGATAGTCTTAGTCATATATAAAGTTCTAAACGAGAATGATAGTCTTAGTCATATATAAAGTTCTAAACGAGAATGATAGTATTAGTCATATATAAAGTTCTAAACGAGAATGATAGTCTTAGTCATATATAAAGTTCTAAACGAGAATGATAGTCTTAGTCATATATAAAGTTCTAAACGAGAATGATAGTCTTAGTCATATATAAAGTTCTAAACGAGAATGATAGTCTTAGTCATATATAAAGTTCTAAACGAGAATGATAGTCTTAGTCATATATAAAGTTCTAAACGAGAATGATAGTCTTAGTCATATATAAAGTTCTAAACGAGAATGATAGTCTTAGTCATATATAAAGTTCTAAACGAGAATGATAGTCTTAGTCATATATAAAGTTCTAAACGAGAATGATAGTCTTAGTCATATATAAAGTTCTAAACGAGAATGATAGTCTTAGTCATATATAAAGTTCTAAACGAGAATGATAGTCTTAGTCATATATAAAGTTCTAAACGAGAATGATAGTATTAGTCATATATAAAGTTCTAAACGAGAATGATAGTCTTAGTCATATATAAAGTTCTAAACGAGAATGATAGTCTTAGTCATATATAAAGTTCTAAACGAGAATGATAGTCTTAGTCATATATAAAGTTCTAAACGAGAATGATAGTCTTAGTCATATATAAAGTTCTAAACGAGAATGATAGTCTTAGTCATATATAAAGTTCTAAACGAGAATGATAGTCTTAGTCATATATAAAGTTCTAAACGAGAATGATAGTCTTAGTCATATATAAAGTTCTAAACGAGAATGATAGTCTTAGTCATATATAAAGTTCTAAACGAGAATAATAGTCTTAGTCATATATAAAGTTCTAAACGAGAATGATAGTCTTAGTCATATATAAAGTTCTAAACGAGAATGATAGTCTTAGTCATATATAAAGTTCTAAACGAGAATGATAGTCTTAGTCATATATAAAGTTCTAAACGAGAATGATAGTCTTAGTCATATATAAAGTTCTAAACGAGAATGATAGTATTAGTCATATATAAAGTTCTAAACGAGAATGATAGTATTAGTCATATATAAAGTTCTAAACGAGAATGATAGTCTTAGTCATATATAAAGTTCTAAACGATAATAATAGTCTTAGTCATATATAAAGTTCTAAACGAGAATGATAGTCTTAGTCATATATAAAGTTCTAAACGAGAATGATAGTCTTAGTCATATATAAAGTTCTAAACGAGAATGATAGTCTTAGTCATATATAAAGTTCTAAACGAGAATGATAGTATTAGTCATATATAAAGTTCTAAATAATAATAATAGTCTTAGTCATATATAAAGTTCTAAACGAGAATGATAGTCTTAGTCATATATAAAGTTCTAAACGAGAATGATAGTCTTAGTCATATATAAAGTTCTAAACGAGAATGATAGTCTTAGTCATATATAAAGTTCTAAACGAGAATGATAGTCTTAGTCATATATAAAGTTCTAAACGAGAATGATAGTCTTAGTCATATATAAAGTTCTAAACGAGAATGATAGTCTTAGTCATATATAAAGTTCTAAATGAGAATAATAGTCTTAGTCATATATAAGTTTTAAACGAGGAAGATAGTCTTAGTCATATATAAAGTTCTAAATGAGAATAATAGACTTAGTCATATATAAGTTTTAAACGAGAATGATAGTCTTAGTCATATATAAGTTCTAAATGAGAATAATAGACTTAGTCATATATAAGTTTTTAACGAGAATGATAGTCTTAGTCATATATAAGTTCTAAATGAGAATAATAGACTTAGTCATATATAAGTTTTTAACGAGAATGATAGTCTTAGTCATATATAAAGTTCTAAATGAGAATAATAGTCTTAGTCATATATAAAGCTCTAAATGAGAATAATAGTCTTAGTCATATATAAGTTCTAAATGAGAATAATAGTCTTAGTCATATATAAAGTTCTAAACGAGAATAATAGTCTTAGTCATATATAAAGTTCTAAATGAGAATAATAGTCTTAGTCATATATAAGTTTTAAACGAGGAAGATAGTCTTAGTCATATATCAGTTCTAAACGAGAATGATAGCCTTAGTTATTTATGAAGTTCTATATGAAAATAATAGTCTTAGTCATATATACGTTTTAAACTAGGAAGATAGACTTAGTCATATATCAGTTCTAAACGAGAAAAATGGTCTTAGTTATTTATAAGTTTTAAACGAGAAAAATGGTCTTAGTTATTTATAAGTTTTAAACGAGAGAGATGGTCTTAGTCATTTATAAGCTCTAAACGCAGGAGATAGTATTAGTCACATATAAAGTTATAAACGAGTAAAATAGTCTGACATATATAAAGTTGTAAAGGAGGAAGATAGTCTGTCATATATAAAGTTGTAAAGGAGGAAGATAGTCTGTCATATATAAAGTTGTAAAGGAGGAAGATAGTCTGTCATATATAAAGTTGTAAAGGAGGAAGATAGTCTGTCAGATATAAAGTTGTAAAGGAGGAAGATAGTCTGTCAGATATAAAGTTGTAAATGAGGAAGATAGTCTGTCATATATAAAGTTGTAAAGGAGGAAGATAGTCTGTCATATATAAAGTTGTAAAGGAGGAAGATAGTCTGTCAGATATAAAGTTGTAAAGGAGGAAGATAGTCTGTCAGATATAATATTCTAAACGATGAAGATGATCTTACAACGCATAATGTGAGCTACTCATTATAACCTCAAACACAATTTGCAAAAAAATCGAAGACGTGCACACAAACACAGTTCGCGCTATTTTTTTTAAATCTCCATTTTTATAATTACAAGCTAAAATAACAAAATATCTCAGTTTGTTTGTAAGCTATTTAAATTCGACGTTTTACTGTAATTACTAATTTGCACGATAAAACGAATGAATTTACATTTATGATCGTATATTTTGATATATCACACTTTCAAAACATACGGAGAAGTCGTGTGTATGAACAATCAAATGTGGTGTGAAGAAATGTTGCTAGAAGCCTCTGATGTCCAGATGGATATCCCACTTCATATATATAGACCCCACTGGTAAAATCGTTTAGCATATTCAGCAAGCTTGGTATACCTGCATTAACCGAATTTTATTTATATAGTTTATTAAGTGCGGCTGGGCGTTTTAAGCAGAATGCGGTTTATCGCACAGGACAACGTGACATTCTCTTTAGGCGTGATCTGGCCTATCCGGCACTCGTCAATAACGTGAACATTGTCGATATAATTTGTCGATCATAGATCTTCACAAATTTCATGATTTTTTGGGATTGTTATAGTTTTGGATGTAACTTTTGATTTGTATATGTCATCATATGCATCGTTCGTTCTCTCTCCCCTCTCTCTCTTTTTCTCTCTCACACACATTCTGTCATTCGCTAATTCTATATGTATCTCGCTAGGAGTTCTTATTTATGCCTCTCTCTCCTTCACCGCTTCATGTGCTATCTTCCTGTTAACTCTTTGCCGGTCCTTATTTCTCTCATTGCTGCACTCTCTATAGTCTCCTTCACCGCTTCATGCGCTATCTTCCTGTTATTTGCTGCTTCTTCTGCCTCTTTAGCTAGTTCATCTATATATTTCCCCTTATCCCTTTTAATGCATCTTCTCACTTCTTTGTTCACCTCTGTGTAAGCTTCCTGTGTCTTGGCTTTATTACTTCTCGTTTTGCTTTTATTTATGTCTGCTTTCTTGTTCTTTCTTTCTTTAATTTTATCCAGGGTCTCTGCTTTCGTCCATGCCTTATTCTGGCATTCTCTTTTCCCCAGTGTTTCTTCGCATGTCTCTTTCCATATATCTTTTACCTGTTTCCAATGATCTTGTATATTTATTGTATTTTCTAGTTGTTGGAGGACTTGGTATTTGTTTGATATTGTGACTGCGAATTTATCTTTAATTCCTTGTTCTTTAAAAAACCCTACATTGAAATACTTTCTACCCTTATGTGTTGTAGTATATCTTTTTAGTTTAATTTTAAGTTCGGCTATCAGAAAATGATGATCTGAAGCTACATCTGCCGCTCTATATACTTTTACATCCTGTAAGGATGACTTAAACTTATTATTAAAACATATGTGATCAATTTGATTTTCCGTTCTATGATCTGGTGACACCCATGTAGCTTTTGTTAACTCTTTGCCAGTCCTTATCTCTCTCATTGCTGCACTCTCTATAGTCTCCTTCACCGCTTCATGTGCAATCTTCCTGTTAACTCTTTGCCAGTCCTTATCTCTCTCATTGCTGCACTCTCTATAGTCTCCTTCACCACTTCATGCGCTATCTTCCCGTTAACTCTTTGCCAGTCCTTATCTCTCTCATTGCTGCACTCTCTATAGTCTCCTTCACCGCTTCATGTGCAATGTTCCTGTTAACTTTTGCCAGGCCTTATCTCTCTCATTGCTGCATTCTCTATAGTCTCCTTCACCGCTTCATGTGCAATCTTCCTGTTAACTTTTTGCCAGGCCTTATCTTTCTCATTGCTGCACTCTCTATAGTATCCTTCACCGCTTCATGTGCAATCTTCCTGTTAACTTTTTGCCAGGCCTTATTTCTCTCATTGCTGCACTCTTATTCAATTTATATCTTAGCATCGTCCAGTCCCGTGTATCTGTCACTATACTCTCTCTCTCTCTCTTTCTTTCTCTCTCTCTCTCTCTCTCTCTCTCTCTCTCTCTCAAGTTCTTTGCATATGTATCACTCTGTTCTTTAGCATATATATTTTTATATATGGCTTTTCCATTTTTTAGCGAAAACGTACCAGGGCCCATGTATTATTATTTAAAACCTTGAAAATTAGAATTGCCAGACTAGTGTTTTACGACACATCAATTAATGTAATTATAATTATCAATTCGTATTGCCGCCAAATTTATCGTGAAGATATGTTACTGTACGCAGTGGTTGGCACTCCCTGAATGTCGACTTGAAAGACAAATTAAAAATTGTTTGATACTCGACTTGAAAAAGACATTTGCCTCCACAGCAATACACGCTTCGTTGGTTGAGCTATTTGAGGACAGGATAGGGGGTCCTTAAAATTGTATGAGCAATTGAAATGTTGACTTTTGGGGGACTGGTTGGTCTCGAGGCAAGACTCGAGACAGAGAGGTTGTGGGTTCAAATCCCTGTTGGTTGGGATTTTTATTTATGATTTCTCTCTGAGGCAACAACCCCTGGTCTCAGCAGTGAGGCCCGGCTTGTAACGTCAATTACTCATCGACGGAAAAAATATGAGTACCTCGAAGTCGGAGTTATCTGCCTGTGCGGCGAGGGACCCCTGTGCACATGGCTGCCAGGGAAAAATGGATTAAACACGCAAAATTCAGCTCCTAGTCTCTAGGGACTTCGTCAGAGGTAAAAAGCTGGCGAACGAGAAAAAAAATGTTGACTTTAAATTAGCAATTTTAGAAAAGATAGTAGACAAACGATCAACAAATATTAATCGTTTTCTTTGTCCTACGATATTTTATTAAATGAAGAATAGAAAATCACCTTCAATCTAAAAAAATAAACCAGAATTTACATTGTTACATTCGGTGAGACTGAAATGAAGATTTTGTGGCGAAGGTTTAGAATTCCAGAACGACAGGCCGTGAGTGGTTTTCATGACAGAGAAGGAAATGGAAGGAAATGTGCGTGCATTACTGCAGCCAGCAAATAGTATCACAGCCTACCCATTTCTACTGCTGAATGTGAGCGTGGCTTCTTCCGATCTCTCACCGCGACAATAGCCCTTTTACAAATGAAAACTGCGAGTGCACTGATTTTCATAAAGTTGGTAGGTTCCCCCTATGTGTGTTTCAACTGTTAACATGGATTAATTTCTGGTTTTTGAAGGACTGGTTGGTCTCGAGGCAAGACGTCGGCCTCGAGACTGAGAGGTTGTGGGTTCAAATCCCGGCTATACTGGTTGGGATTTTTATTTATGATTTCTCTCTGCGGCAACCACCCCTGGTCTCAGCAGCGAGGCCCGGCTTGAAACGTCAATTACTCATCGACGGAAAAATAGGAGTACCTCCGAAGTCGGATTTATCTGCCTGTGCGGCGAGGGACCCCTGTGCACACGGCTGCCAGGGAAAATGGATTAACAAGCAAAATTCAGTTCCTAGTCTTTAGGGACTTCGTCAGAAGTAAAAACTGGCGAACGAAGGGGAAAAAAAAAATTTCTGGTTTCAGAAATGCCAGCATCTAACAACTGATTAGAAGAGCAAGGATCAAACTCCTGAAGACAACGTAACCAAATTAATAAAAGTCGAATTTGAGGACTTGTATTAAAGATATTAATTTCAATGTACAATAATATTAATATAATTCTTAATAAATATAACATTAATTGGACAATTGTGCGTTCGTCAGAACTTTGGAGATCTGGTATATCTTGATTTTCTCTTGTTAATTGGACTGGACGATAGAGTTCCGCTACTCTGTTCTTTTATGAACAAAATAAAAAGTCATGTGTGTGTGAGTGTACGTACGTGTGTGTACACAGCGGTAAAGGCATCAAGATGCAAAGAACTGCGATGCTGGTGTAAATCTGATGATAATGGCATTTTTTTTTTAAAGAGACAAAGGTGGCGTGGTAACAGGTTTATGTAGGTGAGAAACAAAACAAAAGTCGAACGACGTTTCGGTTAAGTAGGCCTTAGCTGAGGGAGCCGCGATAGCTCAGTGGTTAGTGAACTGGACTACTACAAAGGACAAGGGGTAGGGTTTGATCCCAACCGACGGCTTCCGGGTTCACCCAGCCTTAATTGGGTACCGGATTTTTTTCTGGGAAAGTAAAGCAGCACGGTCGTAATACCGACCACATTACCCCAAAAATCAAGTGCTGAAGGTCTGTTAAATTTATGGTCACTAACACCATATTTCCCTATACGCCACTTGGCGTGACGGGGGTACTTTACTTTTTTTTTTTTTTTAGGCCTTTAGCTGGAACAATAAACAACAACTCAATAATATATATAAGGATATACACAGAAATCTAGCTGCATGGCGATAATATGCTAGATATTCAAGAGAAGAGAAATGTAAAATGCTAGATACTCAAGAAAAGAGAAATGTAATGTGCTAGATACTCAAGAAAAGAGAAATGTAATGTGCTAGATACTCAAGAAAATAGAAATGTAATATGCTAGATACTCAAGAAAAGATAAATGTAATGTGCTAGATACTCAAGAAAAGAGAAATGTAATATGCTAGACACTCAAGAAAAATGAAATGTAATAAACTAGATACTCAAGAAAAGATAAATGTAATATGCTAGACACTCAAGAAAAGAGAAATGTAATATGCTAGATACTCAAGAAAATAGAAATGTAATGTGCTCGACACTCAAGAAAAGAGAAATGTAATAAACTAGATACTCAAGAAAAGAGAAATGTAATATGCTAGATATTCAAGAAAGGGAAATGTAATATGCTAGATACTCAAGAAAGGGAAATGTATTATGCTAGATACTCAAGAAAGGGAAATGTATTATGCTAGATACTCAAGAAAAGGAAAGAAAAGATAAGATATGAATGTGTACACATATCTTTTGCACTATGTTGCTTCCTCCATTCTGTTTTTTTTTCTTAATGTTGCTTTAAGTCTGCTTCCATTACTCGCCCATAATGTCTATGACTGTCCGTTGGTCTTCTTTCATCTCCTGTTTTGTCTTTATATCTTTTGCTTGCATTGAATGTTTCATGTTGTGACATAACATCTATTATCTTCATTAATAATGTGTAGTAAACGTCGTTTATTTCAGAGTATGGTTTGCTTAATTTTAACGCACTGTTCGACCTAGAGATTGTTGTTTCACTTACTGACTCATACTTCTTGCTAATATCGAACAATTTATTAACGATATAGGTACAATGTTCACTACGTTTATTAAGATAACAGAAATATCAAGCTGGGATCATTGCTCCTCTCGTAACTCAGTATTGTCAAAGTGTAATATTATATCACACACCTATCACAATTATTTACAAAATTGTGTTTTTTTTTCTTCTCTCACCTTGTTAAAGGTATGTGTCATTGTATGGAGTATTCAATTAGTGTATGGGATAAATTGCTCTCACTATGTCTTAATGTCTTTGCGAAATTTAGTATTATAAAAATAGTGTGCATATTTTTCAATTGCAAACGTCATATTTTATGGATGATGTCGATATCACGCCAGGCCGCCCTACTTCCAAGAAGATTCCTGATACATGTACTAATATTCAAATAATGAGTGAACACAGGAACCGTGCTGGTCTAAAAATAATCGCCACGTCTGGAAATTTAATACAGCAACTTCCGGTCAAAATCGAGCGCTCTAACCATTCAGCCAGCAAGACTGATTTCTAACGTCTGTTCATTTTCTTCTTCAGTTTTCACTCATTATGGAAATCTGACAGAAATAAGAAACTTAATGAACTGTGGACAATCCTTTGCAACTTTACCATAATCCAGATAGTTATATACAATTTGGGTACCGGATTTTTTCTGGGAAAGTAAAGCGGCACGGGTGCAATACCGACCACATTACCCAAAAATCATGTGCCGAAGGTCTGTAAAATTTATGTTCACTAACACCATAGTCCCTGTACGCCACTTAGCTCTTTACTTTACTTTTACCAACCACACGAGAAGGAGATACCAAGTGTGTTCCAGATCTGTCCGTGCTAATATCCTTTATCGTCATCTAAAGCTGTAACTAATGCACAGCCATGTATAGTAGTAAGCCATCAAGAAGAAAGGGAAACGCCACAATATCCCCACAATTGTGACGTCTTCAGGTTTGTTTCTTTGTTTATTCGTTGCTAGGATCATCATCACAGCCCACCGGACTAATCCATAAGTGCTCCGATACCCAACTCGAGAATTTCGAGAAAATTTTGAGGAGAATCCTGGCGCACGTGCACGAACTCCTTAGCAGTATGGCTAGGTTTTTTGCTGACAGTTGTGCCCTGTCATATTTATGGCCTACACTTTTCGACTATGGGAGTCGCAATAGCTCAGTGATTAGTAAACTGGCCTACTAAGGACAAGAGGCCGGGTTCGATCCTTATCGACGGTTTCCTAGTTCACCCAACCTTAAATGGGTACCGGATTTTTTTTGTGGGAAGGTAAAGCGGCACGGGCGTAATACTGACCACATTATCCCAAAAATCATGTACCGAAGGTATGTAATAAGTATGGTCACTAACACCATATTCCCTACACGCCACTTGGCGTGACGGGGCACTTTACTTTACTTTTCGACTATAACTGCCAAGGAATCTTTAACGTGCGTGAGTGCACGCGGGGCCTCCTGCTCACTTCCGTTATCAGAGAGGGCTAGACATCATATCTCACTGCCCAAGAGATCAGGGGAGTGTAACATCATAAAGAAACCATTAATTGTTCCTATTTTGGAAAAATCCCCCTCCCTGTTTCTGGTGGGCTTTGAACCCGGGCCCTTCCTGTCCTGAGGTCGACGTCATACTACAAGACTACCCAAACACACTCCTCTCTACTCCCACCCCCCAGTCTTCAGGTTATGCGAACTATAGACGACTAACATAATTCTATTCACAATCGTCCTTTTCGCAAAGCTGAAAACGTTACGAATTGGGGTAATTCCTTACTGCTGGCTGGTTTTACTAAAATAAATAGTAGTCTAGCTAATGTAACTATACCGCAACTTTCTGTGTACGTTGTGATCCATTTTACCTTTTGCCAGCTCTATATTTCTGCCCCACATATTCCCACCTCTCCCCTTTTCTTTGGAGTCAATACCCAAGGTCGACCTAGTTTGTCTGCCCAATGCGCTTTTATGTTACACTTCCTTAAATACCAAAGTCTGTCAAGCAGGCCAAGTTTAAATTCCGCGGCATTTTGTAGACGATAAGCAGACAAAACAAGTACACGGAGAGACAAACAGGTAGACTGTTCCGTTTGGAGGAGGTGTGTGTTATTGTACAGAAGAATGTTGAGACAGGTAAAAAAGTTAAGAACGATATTCTAAAAGAGACCAGAGCAAAAAGAATGCTACATCCACGACATCAAAAGGAGACAGTCGTCGATTGTTTGGCCAAGTGATAAAAAATATAGTATATAGTGACAACTGTAAAATGTAAGGGTAGTAACGATAAAGGAAAACAGAGAAAAGATAGTAGACAGTTTGCCAGAAGTGTCCTAAGAGGAGCTTCGTTGGAAGTCAACGTCTTTCGCTCGCAGAAGTTGAATCAACTATTGCCTTTAATGATGGTGGTATGGGACGGATTGACATTTTAAAAAACTGAGGAATTTCATCACGGATATTGTGCTGAACTTTGCTTCAAAGAACTTGATAGAAGAAGAATCGTTGCTGAACTTGCTTCAAAGAACTTGACAGAACAGAATCGTGCTGAACTTTGCTTCTAAGAACTTGATAAAAGAAGAATCGTTGCTGAACTTGCTTCAAAGAACTTGACAGAACAAGAATCGTTGCTGAACTTGCTTTAAAGAACTTGATAAAAGAAGAATCGTTGCTGAACTTGCTTCAAAGAACTTGACAGAACAAGAATCGTTGCTGAACTTGCTTTAAAGAACTTGATAGAAGAAGAATCGTTGCTGAACTTGCTTTAAAGAACTTGATAGAAGAAGAATCGCTGCTGAACTGTGCTTCTAAGAACTTGACAGAAGAAGAATCGTTGCTGAACTTTGCTTCTAAGAACTTGACAGAAGAGATTTGTTGCAGCGGAAAAAGAAAGTGTACAACCAACATGACATTATAAGGCAGCTTCTGACGACATTCAAGATGATTTCTATCAAGCGCACTTGAATGGCCAAGTTTAGTTTACAATTACTGTCCACGGTCAGGAGTTATGAATAATTTAGTTGCAGCTCTGTTTCTCATTATATAACCACACTTTACATCATTTGTTTCTTTTAAAACCAATTTTATCAAAATCATGTGTTTTTTTAGTGCCATTGTTGTCGGATTATTTTATTAACTAATAGGATTATTAACGTCAAATTTTGTACACAACTTTTGTCGATGGGTTTCTTTGACATGAACCACTTCAGTATTAGTATTATGAAGAAAAGTGATATTTTATGCATGCTGAACGTTTTATATTTTTGGACCTTGATACATCAGTCTTACAGTACCACACATTCTATTCTGCTTCATATTACTCAGCATTAGTAATAGTGTATTGGTGCTAAGTTTCATTGTTCTACCCTAAATAGTTTTTGTTTTACATTGACACGTTTATGACTGGTATTTCGCGTCAACATTTTTGTATATATATATATATATATATATATATATATATATATATATATATATATATATATATATATATATATATATATATATATATATATATTGGATGCTAAAAATTAAATATCAACAAAAGTAAACATATTCATACATTTTAATCAGTGTCATCCATAAATATAATGGTTCAGCTGTGTGAATGCAAAATTTCAAGATGATGCTATAAAGATTACACGTACAGTGATGTTAATAACGCTCAGAACGAATATTTGTATAAATAGGAAGTTCCACTGTTGGGATCTTCGCCGGTGGAGCGGATAACGTGCATGTTATTTGAAATCCTCTACAATGTGCGCAAAGTGTGTTCTGTTTTGATTGCAATATACTTCATCATTGGAATACCGGTCAATATGGCGGATAGGCGGCAGGAACTGTTAAAGGCTGAGTCTGAAAAGTCTTCCTTTCTGCAGGTTCCTCATATTGCAAGTCCGGCTTGCTGCCGGAGCTACTGAGTTAAGTGCTCTGTGCACACTGTGAGCTATGTTGCATCCGGATTGTCTTTCGATATTCCGATTGCTTACGACGAATGATGATATCGTATGACGGGGAACAGATGGATGTGTTCATTTTCTGTGCAGTTTCGACTTATGTCTTTTTGCGTGTGCTGAGACTGTTGTGATGGGGACTGCAGCTACCTTTCTTTGTTTGGAAGATGGGATATTAATTCGGACGCTTCCACTGGCACGGGCGGTTGAGCAATTATGGATTTTAATTCGTTTGCAGCGATACCAGGGCCTTCCATAATCATAACCATAACAACGCTCATAAAAAGTTTTATTTTCAACTTAGAGTTTGCCCTTAAGAGAATGGCTTTATAGGAAATCCACAACGGAACTGGTAAATCTGATCACCTACAAAAGCAGGCATATGTGTATGCTTTATATCATGCCTGCTGGCGTAGGCGATCATGTATTTTTCACAATTTTCTGTACCTAACTGCTGTTTATCATTCCTATTGTATTTTCTACCAAACCAAACTATTAAACCGTCTGGTATCTTTACTCTGTTTCTCTCCTCTTTCTCTCACTCTCTATTTCTTCCCGTTGCCACACTATATCCCAGCTGATTCTTTCTCATTGCCTTGTAAATGAATGACTGTTTCCTATGTACATTTTACTTTTATAGTAAAGAAACGTTTAAAGACAGCGAATATATCGGGCTCAAATCTATACCAGATAAAAGTACTTTAATGACATTAAAATATGTGTGAACAAACTAGCTATATAATGTTATTAGTGCAGAGAAATTAGGTAAGAAAGATAATTAAGGACAAATGAGAAATTTAGAAAATGAACATGATAGAGTAATTTTAACAGCCCAGTTTAGTTACTCATATAGTGCATGATTGCTTGAGACTAATAGTCCTTGTAAAGTGCATGAGATGCACATATAATGCACATTAACAATCCTAATGACAAATAAGAAAAAAGGTCATTCGAGGAAATGTGTCTGACTCGATTATTTTGTCTATTTCTGCAATCTCAGCGAAAACTTGCAAACTCATTCAAGTGATGGTGAGAAAAGACCTTTGTATTAGCTCAGCGGTATTATTCGGGTCACCAACTAACCGACTTGGTATAGAAGAATTTCAATTCATTGATATCGGCGTATCAAGGGAAAAGAGTTTAGTCATTTCGTGTGGACTTTGTCCCTGTTCCCCAATTACTTTTGGTTGTAATTTATATCATTCGGCTTGGCTTCCTTTCTGGTTCAACAGAATAGAACGTAATGTCACTTTCTGGACTTTGTCCTTGTGCCCCAGTTATTTTGGTTGTAATTTATGTCATTCGGCTTGGCTTCCTTCCTGGTTCAATACAATAAAACGTAATGTCATTTTCTAACAAAAACAAAAAATAACTGACAGATACACTGGGAACAACAACTACTTGGTGATCTAATCACCACCAGTGCATGCGCAGAAATAACACCTTTTGTTTAAATTTAAAGTGACTTGTTTTGTTTGTATCTGGATCCTTTCTTCCTTCTCGCCCTCACCCGGCGACTGTTAAATGAATAAATACTTTTCTTCGTCATCCGCCCTTAAAGGACGTTACAATGAGCTATTAGAAAGTTACCAGGTTATGCCTAGAAAAATATTACAGGCTTGCTTTATTTAAATTTTGTCACCATCACTGTCGAAATATTCCATTTTGGGACATCCACAATGATCCCAGCGACTCTTCTCTGGGACGTCCACGATGATCCCAGCGACTCTTCTCTGGGACGTTCACGATGATCCCAGCGACTCTTCTCTGGGACGTCCACGATGATCCCAGCGACTCTTCTCTGGGACGTCCACGATGATCCCAGCGACTCTTCTCTGGGACGTCCACGATGATCCCAGCGACTCCTCTCTGGGACGTCCACGATGATCCCAGCGACTCTTCTCTGGGACGTCCACGATGATCCCAGCGACTCCTCTCTGGGACGTCCACGATGATCCCAGCGACTCCTCTCTGGGACGTCCACAATGATCCCAGCGACTCCTCTCTGGGACGTCCACGATGATCCCAGCGACTCTTCTCTGGGACGTCCACGATGATCCCAGCGACTCTTCTCTGGGACGTCCACAATGATCCCAGCGACTCCTCTCTGGGACGTCCACGATGATCCCAACGACTCTTCTCTGGGACGTCCACGATGATCCCAGCGACTCCTCTCTGGGACGTCCACGATGATCCCAGCGACTCTTCTCTGGGACGTCCACGATGATCCCAGCGACTCTTCTCTGGGACGTTCACGATGATCCCGGCGACTCTTCTCTGGGACGTCCACGATGATCCCAGCGACTCTTCTCTGGGACGTTCACGATGATCCCAGCGACTCCTCTCTGGGACGTCCACGATGATCCCAGCGACTCCTCTCTGGGACGTCCTCAATGATCCCAGCGACTCTTCTCTGGGACGTTCACAATGATCCCAGCGACTCTTCTCTGGGACGTCCACAATGATCCCAGCGACTCTTCTCTGGGACGTTCACGATGATCCCGGCGACTCTTCTCTGCTTCAAAGGCACAGTGGAAGTCTTGTTCATCGAGGCTGTGGAAGTGGCACCACTTGTTTAGTGAACAATGCGAAGTCACAGAGAAGCAGATCAGGTGGGTACGGAAGGTGCGGTACCACCATTCTGTTGATTCCTTACACAATTTGCGTCTTGTGAGTGAGGTGTTGTGTGCTGTCACCAAATGTGTTTAATATTTATATTGAGATTATTTTAAGATCCATAAGGGGCATGCCTGGAATAACAATTGGAGGTCATAATATAAATAATCTAAGGTATGCTGATGATACAGTCTTAATCGCTAAGAGTGAAAATGAGTTACAAGAAATGTTGGATATTATAGTGAAAGAACGCAAAAATAAAGGACTCAGCCTTAATAGCAAAAAGACAGAAGTAATGGTAAAAACAAAGAAAAAGACATCACCTCAGTGCAAAATAAAGACAAGTGGAACAATATTAAAACAGGTAAATGAATTTAAATATTTGGGAATTTTTGTTTACCTCAGACGGAAGATGCACAAAAGAGGTGAGATGCAGAATGGTTCAGGCAAAAGCAGCTTTCCAAAAAATGAGGAAGATACTATGCAATCCATTTTTGACAATAGAAACAAGAAAAGAGTTCTTAAATGTTATGTAGAGCCGGTCTTAAAATATGGATGTGAATCATTGACAATAGGACAACAGACAAGAAAATCACTGGAGTCTGTAGAAATGTGGTTTTACAGAAGAATGTTGAGAATATCATGGAAAGCTAGGAAGAGTAATGAAAATGTTCTGAAAGAGGTCAAAGCAAAAAGAGAGCTAATTTCCAATATTAGGAAGAAACAATCATCATTTTTTGGTCATGTACTGAGAAGAGAACAGCTGGAATATATTGTAACAATTGGAAAAATTGAAGGACGAAGAGATAGAGAGAAGCAACGAGAAAAAATAACAGACAGCTTAAGAGAATGGCTTGGCAGAAGGTCAACAACAGAAATGATAAATAACTGTCGAGATCGAAAGTTGTGGAGAGACATGATCATCTAGGCCAGCAGGCCCGGTACTTGATGATGATGAGTGAGGTGTAAGCTGGGACATCAACAGTCAATTGCATTTGAATCACAGTTCTTGTATGACGGCACACATATTCTCTCATGTGCTTCAAAATAATTCATAATACACCGCAGTCATAAGGAACGAACCCTGAGTGTACGATGCTCTTCGTGAAGAAAAAAAAACCACGAATATTTTTTTTACTACGGACCTGCCACGCCTTCTTGGTAACTGCAATATCTTCTACTGCAATGACTGCTGTTTTGACTCCAGATCGTTGCTGTAAATTCAACTTTCATCGCCGTGATATCATTTCATCGCCTGGAGATGAAAGTTATGGTTATGGAAGGCCCCGGTATCACTGCAAACGAATTAAAATGCATAATTGCCCCCCCCCCCCGTGCCAGTGGAATCATCCGAATTACTATTTCATCTCCCAAACAAAGAAAGTTGTAGTCCTCATCATAGCAGTCTCAGCACACACCAAAAGACATAAGGCGAAACCGCACAGAAAGTGAACACAGCCACCTGTTCTCCATCATACGATGTCATCATTCATCGTAAACAATTGAAATATCGAAACACGATCAAAACAGATCAAAACACACAGCTCACAGTGTACACAGAACACTTAACTCAATAGCTCCTGCAACAAGATGGACTTGGAATATGAGGAAACTGCAACAAGAAACACTTTTCAGACATAGCCTTTAATGTAGTGTGACCATTCGTCCCTGATTTTCGGGGACAGTCCCCGAAGTGTAGAAGTTGTCCCCGAAAAAAATTTGTCCCCGATTTTGTCAGTGAATAAATAAATGTTCATACACGGAATCGGCCCTCTTTTAAAATAATCACTAGGACTCAGGACGTTACTGAGTTGTGTTTCTTTATCCCAGACTGAGCGGCATTAGCAGGAAGATAAAAAAGAAGACTTGGACGTGTTGTGTCGGAGATAGCTCTTTGAACTCTTGAAGCGTGGTGCTACGTCACTTCTATTCCAGCCATTGACTTCTATTGGGATGGGTTTAATTTTTTAAAAAGCAGACACTCTCTCTCTCTCGCTCTCTCTCTCTCTCTCTCTCTCACCCCTGCCTTTCCTGACATCTCCCGCCAAAGTATCTTTCCCGGCCAATTTTCAAATCAGTCCGAGCGTAATGACAATACAGTGCAGTCGTGTTTTCTATTTGTGATCAGTGGACGTCTGTTGCATAAAAACAATGCTTTCCAGTGAACAATCCCATTATAAAATTAGAAACTCGATGCGATGAAAATTTCATCCCACACACGGTAAAGAGTTTGCTAACTGATTTAGTAGAAAGTGGTGACATCCAAATGGAAAGGTATTTCCAAATAAGTAAAGAATTCTATAATACCGCTGTACATTACTTGCAGTCTTAGAACAACCACAATGAGGACTTGTCACAACTGAGCTGCCCTCTCTTGGAAAATGTGCCTGAAAGGAAAAATTTTGATAATGCAGTAGAACAGATATCTTCAAAGTGTCATGAAGTTGTAAACATCAATAGTGATGAGCTCTTTGATGAATTTACGTATTTGAGAGGCCATCTGTTGCAAAAAGAATGTGAGTGGCTACAAGCCCCCATGTAGAAAATGGAATGAAGTACTCAGGTACTTGAACGAAAATAATGTACCACATGCTAATTTGAAGAAAATTCAGAACTTTTTATGTGCTTACCTGGCAGCAATACATCCGTAGAAAGACATGTTAACAGTAAAAACTAACACTAATTTATCGTGTGAAAGCTTCAGTGATAAACTTGCTTCAAATCATGAGATCTTGAGAAAGGTACACTCAAAAAACAAGTACCACGCCGAGGCAACAACCTCTCCAGTAGAAATAAGGTACTGTAAACATTACTTTAATATTGCAATTGATATCTATATCATTGCAAACGATCAGGCACTATGAAACAATAGAAGAACTACAAGAACACTTAAACAAACTCAACATCTCAGGCACAAAATACAACATGAAAATCAACATCAACAAAACAGAAGTCATTAATGTCGCCAAAAATAAACAGAACAGCAACATAACTATAGAAGGCAGACAACTAAAACAAGTAGAGGAATTCAAATACCTAGGAAGTCTAATGACAAACGATAATTCTCAAACAGCAGAGATAGAATCAAGATGTAACCAAGCTTATCAAATCATCGGACAGTTATCACCACTATTGTCCAACAAGGAAATAACTCTGGAGGCAAAACGAGCACTATACAATACAATCTTCATCCCAACGTTGTGCTACCAATGCCAGACCTGGACCCTAGATGCAAGAACAATAAGAAAAATGACCTCTACATAGATGAAATGTGTTAGACGAATGACAGGAAACAGTCTGAGAGATAAGATCAGAAATGAAGAACTGAGAAAAAAAACTATGAATAGCCCCCGCCATAGAATATATAAGGAAACAACTGATACATTGGTTTGACCACGTGACAAGGCAGAAAGAACAAAACACAACACAGCGATCCTTCAACAAACGTTGTGAGAACACCAGACCCAAGGGTCGACCACGAAAAAGATGTGTCGATGGAATATTAGAAGCACTAGGAAACATAACAGCAGCAGAGGCGAACAGAAGAGCAAAACACCGCAAATTATATCTCCCCTCGACGCTGAAAGGCAGATGAGGAAGGAAAGAAGAAGTATACTATATCAAGCAACTCATGACCCACGTCAAGATGCCTCTGTTTTTGATCCAATGGCAAGAGATTCTGGACGAAATTCATAGCAAGCCTATTCAGACTTTCTGTTAGGATCTATAACTGACTCCAGCAGTGAGAGAGAACTGATGGATTGTTCCGCGACAGTCCAAATGGATCACTTCATAATTTTCCCTACATTTTTTTCCTACATTTTCTGCCGTTTTGATGACTGGTTGTTCTGAGAGCTCGTCATTTTAACCAGATTCTCGACAAGCATTAAATGTGCGTACAAAACAAGGACCTGTGTTCTACATAAAGAATGTTTGTCAAGCCCAGACGTAACATTTCGAGAGTCTCGTTAGCAGATTTACCATCCTTTATTCAAAATTGGTTGCAAAGGACGTTGTTTGAATTTTTCAGCCATAATTCTAATCACAGAGCGGTTCATATTATATACAAGGTTGGAAATTGACGTCTACACAGCATAATCTCACGTGGTACACAGACTCGGGCACTTCTTAGCAGCGCCATCCTACCGTTTTTCGTGTGAATGTATCAAGTAAATACGTCACAGTAATTACAGTCTGGAAATTTGTCAATAGCTCCTTGTAAATACATATACATATACATTTATATCTCACCGAACATATACATTTACTTCTCACTAAACATATACATTTATATCTCACCGAACATATACATGTATATCTCACTGAAGATATACATTTATATCTCACTGAACATATACATTTATATCTCACTGAACATATACATTTATATCTCACTGAACATAAACATTTATGTCTCACTGAACATATACATTTATATCTCACTGGACATAAACATGTATATCTCACTAAACATAAACATTTATATCTCACTAAACATATACATCTGCACTGGTAATAAAGGCATCGAATGGATACAAGGAGACCATTTGGAGGACCTGGACTTTGCTGATGACATAGTTCTCATCAGTAATCAGATAAAAACGATGCAGGAAAACACAAATGAACTATCATCAATAGCCAGCAAAATTGGGCTTGAGGTCAATCATGAAAAGACTAAAGTCATGAAAAGTTTAATTCCAACAAGTGACAAAATATACATGGAAAACAAACCAGTAGAAGAGATCGATCACTTCATCTATCTTGGAAGTCACATTGATCGAGAAGGGGATACGAGCAAAGAAATTAGAATCAGACTGGCTAAAGCAGCAATGTCTTTCAGAAGCCTTGAAAAGTTGTGGAAATCAAAACTCATTAGCACAAACACAAAACTTAGGCTATTCAAATCAAATGTACTATCAACCCTTACGTATGCGTGTGAAAGCTGGAAAACAACAAGAGATATAGAAACAAAGTTGAACGCATTCGAAAATAAATGTCTAAGGAAAATACTTGGTATAGAATGGAACGAATTCAAAACAAACGAGGAAATTAGAGAAATCGCCAATCAACCACTAATATCTTCAGTAATAAAGAAAAGACGATGGTCATACGTTGGACATGTGATGAGAAGAGATAATAATCGAATAGCAAAGCAAGCCCTCATATGGGAAACAACAGGTAAAAGAAAAAGAGGAAGACCCAGGGAGACACTGAGAAGAACATTGATGAGAGAGGCAAGAGCAGCAGGAATCGGCTCCCTCAATGAGATAGAACTGCTTGCACAGAACAGAGACAGATGGCGAGATTTGATAAAATATCTTTAAAAGAAAACTGCTAGAACAAAAATTCATATAGGAGAAGGTGTATCTTGGTCTACGCCCTATTACGGCTCGAAAGGTCAATAGATAGATAGAAACATATACATTAATATCTCACTGAACATATACATTTATATCTCATTGAACATATACATTTATATCTCACTAAACATATACATTTATATCTCACTGAACATATACATTTATATCTCACTGAACATATACATTTATATCTCACTAAACATATACATGTATATCTCACTAAACATACACATTTATATCTCACTGAACATATACATTTATATCTCACTGAACATATACATTTATATATCACTGAACATATACATGTATATCTCACTAAACATATACATTTATATCTCACTGAACATATACATTTATATCTCACTGAACATATATATTTATATCTAACTGAACATATACATTTATATCTCACAGAACATATATATTTATATTTCACTGAACATATACATTTATATCTCACTGAACATATACATTAATATCTCATCAAACATAAACATTTATATCTTACTGAACATATACATTTATATCTCACCAAACATACATTTATACAAGTAGACAATTTTAAGTATCTGGGTAACACGTTAACACAAGACAATAACCAAGATACAGAGATATATATAAGGTGTAACAAAGCATGCCAAGTTATATGCCAAGTATCAACACTATTGAAAAACAAAGCAATAACTACGGAAGCAAAAGGGCAATATACAAATCAATTTCTCTACCAACTCTGTGCTATCAGTGCCAGAATTAGACATTGGACGCTAGAAAAATAAGAAAGATAACGACCACCGAAATGAAATGTGTCAGAAGAATGACAGGAAACGGCTAAAGGGAGAGAGTAAGAAACACTGACCTGAGGAAGAAATTCGAAATTGAACCAACCATCGAATACATAAAGAAACAACAGATAGATTGGTTCGGCCACATAACAAGACAAAAAGAACTAACAAAGACTAAAAGAGCCATAAACAAACGCTACAAAAACGCCAGATTAAGAGGAAGACCGAGAAAGAGATGGATAAAGGGAATACTAGCGTCACTAGGAGGAAAAACATCAGAAGAGGTCAACGGAAGAGCAAAGAATCGCAGATTGTATCTCCCCTTGACGCCAACTGAAATGGAGGAAGCATAGAAGAAGAAGAAGAAGAAGAAGAGAAGAACATATACATTTATATCTCACTGAACATATATATTTATGTCTCACTAAACATATACATTTATATCTCACTGAACATATACATTTATGTCTCACTAAACATATACATTTATATCTCACTGAACATATACATTTATGTCTCACTGAACATATACATTTATGTCTCACTGAACATATACATTTATGTCTCACTGAACATATACATTTATATCTCACTGAACATATACATTTATATCTCACTGAACATATACATTTATATCTCACTGAACATATACATGTATATCTCACTGAACATATACATGTATATCTCACTGAACATATACATGTATATCTCACTGAACATATACATTTATATCTCACTGAATATATACATGCATATCTCACTGAACATATACATTTATATCTCACTGAACATATACATGTATATCTCACTGAACATATACATGTATATCTCACTGAACATATACATTTATGTCTCACTGAACATATACATTTATGACTCACTGAACATATACATTTATATCTCACTGAACATAAACATTTATATCTCACTGAACATTTCGTACAAAAATTATGCGAACAAGAATATATTATTTTAAAATCGGTCGTAGGCATTTATTAAAGCCACGATGGCCCGTTTCTTCTACTATTACGGTCATTTTCCTATGATCAGCAAGCATATCACGTTCTGAGGTATATTGTCGGTCTAAATCTAACAGTTAGGAGGTCTTCACATTTATGATCTCCTCTCCCCCCCCCCCCCCCCCCCACGTTTGTATATGAGTGTGAAGACTGACCTGACAAGAAAACACTTTCGGTTAATTGAAAGCTTTGTCAAAAATAGATTTCTCTTTTAATCACGAATATACATTTGAGTAAGTTTTGTAATCCATGTGTTATATAAATACTGCCTACCAAATGCATTAATTGGAACACTGTAGGCGTTAATCTTAATAACTCTCAAGGGAAGCATTGGTCAGCTTTAGGTTGGTGACTTTTCATACAACTTGTCTAGATGGACACTGCTGTTGTTAGGATTATCATCCCTGCACACCGGAGGAAACCATGGGTGATCTGATATTCCCTTCGAGAAAATTTGCGGAGAATCCAGACCGTCACGCTCCGTAGCGCTGCTGGGATCCTCGGTGTGGCAGGTATTTGCTAACAAGAAGCAAAGACATCAAGATGCGTAGATGTGCGAGGCTGTTGTAAAGCTGATGATAATAGCAATTCTAAAAAAATAAAATGAGGAAAAAAAGTGGGTATGTTGACAGCTTTACGTGGTAATGGACAAAACAAAATTCGACGTTTTGGCCAAGTAGGCCTTCAGCTGGAACAACAAACAACACAAAAAATATATATACGGATATGTAAACATAAGGCAGTCCAGTGTTGATTTCAACATTGCTCTGGCAACTCCTGCGGCGCAGTTGGCACCAAACTGTTCTCCTCCTGTATGGCAGCGAATCGTGGACAACCTATATAAAGCAGGAGAGAAGGCTAAATGCATTTCATAAGCGATGTCTACGCCGTATTCTTGGTATCACCTGGAAGGATAAAGTGACAAACGTGGAGGTCATGACTTGCACAGGCCTGCCGAATATCTACACGCTGCTCAAACAACGTGGGTTACGCTGGCTTGGCCATGTACACCGTATGAAAGATGGCCGCATACCGAAAGATATACTCTACGGACAACTGGCAGATGGTAAAAGAACTAGGGGGCGCCAAAAACTTTGATTTGTAGATGTGTGTAAACGCGACATGAAGACTCTGAACATAAACCCTGCAGCATGGGAAGACATAGCTGCAGACCGTAATCTCTGGAAACACACTCTAAAGGTTCACCTCAAAGAAGAAGCAGACAGATTCATGGAGAAAGAGAATACACGAAGAAAGAAAAAAAATAACATTTCTAGGGGCGCTGAAAAATCCATAGTCAACTATGACTGACGGAGGCTACGACTACTATGTAAACAAATCTAATTACATAGCGATACTATGCTAGATACTCAAGAAAGGTAATTTTTAAAAAAAAAGGGTCACTTCCCTGTGTTCCAGAGCGTGGTCATCTACTGAATACACTAAAATGAAAAGGCGGGATAACCAGCTATATATCTCACTGACCAGGTAGTCAGGCGAGAAGACGGAAGGGAAGGGTTCTAGAAATATGGGGAGGTGGGTACAAGATATGTATCTTCTTCTTCTTCTTCTTTTCTCTTTCACTGATACCTAAAAGGTGTCGTGGTTTATATCATTTGTCGTTCTTGTGCTGCTCGAATTGTCTGAATTAGTGATTTTCCTTTGTTGTTACATGAAGATATGTATAAACTGTGCATATCTAACTCTGTGTGTGCACCCCGAACCGATGTATAAAAATAAACATATGTATATAACAATACATGCGTACAAGCATATATATTGCCACAAAGCACACAAAAGAAAACCCAAAGGTACCCAAATGTGCCAATATGCATGGAGACAAATATATATACATGTATAGGTTCGGTAGCGCACGGGGGTAAGAAATGTGTAGTAGTTGTCCTATGTGTATGAGAGCGATATGTTCGTACCTTGGGGGATGGGGGGCAGCGAACCCAACTGGGCAATGAGGTGATTCTCAAGGGCGAACCGGCTGCGATTGCTGGAGTGACACGAGACAATGCCAGTGACTTGCATGTCAGGTTTACCACTATGGCCAGGGGAGTTGAAATGGACAGACACCGGGCTGCCAGTCTTTTGCTCAACATCACGAAGATGCTCACAAAATCTTTCACTCAAGCGTCGTCCAACTTCGCCCACATACGTCATCTGGCAATGCTTACATATTATGGCGTAGATGATATTCCGTGACACACAAGTAAACCCCTCCTTGATGTTGAATCGCTTATTAGGGAACAAGACTGAATCAGTGCAAAGCACGAAGTCACAACGAACAGTACCAAGGTGTTTGAGCGGGGGAGGCGGCTCGTGGCAAGAATGTCTCTCAGACTCCTGTCGCGTTTGAAGGCTACCAAAGGAGGATCACTGAAAAGTAGACGGGTAGTGGGATCTGAGTGGAGAATGGAGCGGTACCGGATAAGGATCCTCACCGCAGACAAGTTGTGAGGGTGGTATATGATCAGGTGAGTAAATATGGTCCTATCAGAGGAACGGCAGGTGGGTGAGGTGAGTGCCACAGGACGGGAAATATCGAGAACTCGCTGGAAGGCAGATTAGAGAACCGAACCAGGATAGAGACGACGTCTAAAGAAACTTAACATCAGGTGGGCCTGTTGGAGAAAATCTTGCTCATCCTGGCAAATACGACGAAGTCGTAATAATTGAGAATATGGAATGCAATCTCTGCAGTGGGATGGATGAGACTATGTGTAGAGACGATAACAGTGGGCGTTTGTGGGTTCATAGAAGACGGAAGTGTGGAGGCTGGAGGTACCTAGGGAGACGATCAGATCAAGAAAAGTGACGGACGAGGTAGAGATATGTGATGTAATCTTGATGGATTTATGAAAGTTGCCAATGTAGTCGATGAACCTGGAGATGTCATATTCCGGCAAGTCAGTCCCATTGAATTCGAAAGTATTAAGGTTGAGAACAAGTTCAGTGAGACGGAGGAGAGTAGAAGTATCCACAGATTGATGTTTTCTTTGGTCAAGAAAGAATTTAAGAGCTATTAGGCCATCGGAATGAGAGATAGAGGTATACAGAGAGCATACGTCAACAAGGACGAAAAGCAGGTACGAGCGTTCAGGGGTAAGGGAAAGAGAAGAGAAGATAGTGAGAGCATAATTAGTGTCCTTGACATAGGTGGGAAGAGATGTCACTATGGGTTTGAAAATGCTGTCAAGATAGTCGGATATATGTTCTGTAGGACAACTGCATGCTGAAACAATGGGACGACCAGGGTTATTGAGCTTGTGGATCTTAGGAAGCATGTAGAAGGAAGGTTTGCCTAGAGCACTGTCTTGGATGATGAGACGGGACACGCTAGCAGGAAATGATTTATCCTCGATAAGCTGTTTGATGGTTGAGCGAACCTTCTCGTTGTTGCTAGTTGTGGAATAACTGGGGCAAAGTTTATAGAACGTGGTGTCAGATAATTGTTTGATGGTTGAGCGAACCTTCTGGTCGTTGCTAGTTGTGGAATAACTGGGGCAGAATTTATAGAATGTGGTGTCAGATAATTGTTTGATGGTTGAGCGAACCTTCTGGTCGTTGCTAGTTGTGGAATAACTGGGGCAGAATTTATAGAATGTGGTGTCAGATAATTGTTTAGCACTTTCTTGGATGTATAGGTCCTTACGTCAGACCACCACAGCCCCTCCCTTATCAACTGGTTTAACAACAAGCCGGACTTGGAATATGAGAAACCTGCAACAAGGAACACTTTCAAGACACAACCTTAAGGATTCCTGCCACCTATCCACCATATTGACCGGAAGTCCTTAAAAATTCGCCCTTAAAAGAACGTTAAGTTGGTGTAGATGTGTTATGGTTTAATTGTGCCTTTTGGTCCAACACATCCAACTTCAACACAACATTTTTTTAGTACTGCCATGCCTTTTGTCTTCAATCCCTACTCACTTGGCTAGACTAGATAAGTAACTGTTTCTAGATGCACAGCAAAGAGGTGGAGTAGTCTGATTCACTGGTTCTGGAGCAAGCCATCAGCTATGAGTCGTTGACAGCTTCTAGGTCAGGTGCCTTGCCTCCAGGAATGTTATTTTATGGTCACTATAAAGATATTAACATTTAGGAACAAGCAGAAGGAATCGATGTAACTAAATACATTTTATGAAACATGTAAATGATTAAAGTCAAACTATTTAACGTTGAAATGTGGATTTTAATGTGGCAGTTTAATCACTTTCATCAGGTAAAATAAAACACTTCTATGAGAAAAAAAAAAACATGACATTTTGTTTTTACTCCAATAATAATTCATTGCTTAAAAAGTTATGACAGTTTACAATCATGACATTTTACACAAATAACAACAACATTTAAATTTGTTATAAAAGTTTATTTTGATCACTTTCTGTGTTAATTATTAAATTTGTCATCTCTAAGAAACAATTGTAGCATTTATTGACAGTGAAAGAATGTATACTAAACAAATAAAGATGTTAACTGATTACCTATGACAACAAAAATGTTAACCTTTTCCAAAATTTTAACAAACTGAAAGAATTTATTGAAAATGGATGAAAGAATAAGCAGAAATGCTGCCTATTCAAAAGTGTCACTGAGTCCTAAAGTTAAATGTAGTCCAATTTCCTTCTCTAAGACATTCTAGCACTCCAGATGAACTATTGGTCCCATCAGTACATGTTTTGAGCATTTGCTGATCTAGGAACTTTAATCTTATCAATGTTCTTCATGATGATGTCAAACAGTGAAGCCTATGGATAAATCAAAACAAAAATATTATTTGCATATTTATGGTCAAAATTGTTCCACACAAAAATGTTATATTTGAAAATATAGATATAGTTTATTGGTATAAACTTTGAAATGTTCAATTTATTTACAACTCTATAGTGTATATATGTCTGTGAAACAATAATTTAGAACTAACCTTTAATTTCAATACCTATCTGTAACTCTACCAATTATGATACCGTAGTAAAAATTACTACCACATAAGTGTAACAAAACAGAACAGAAAATTAAAGCCTTTGAAATGTGCATTTATAGAAGAATAGGTAAAATTGGATGGAAAGAAAAAACAAATGAAGTTTTAAAACAACTAAAAATGAAAAGAGAACTACTAAGCACAATTACAACAAGACAAATGAAATTTTGGGGGCATGTTAAAAGACACAACAGCCTAATAAAAGTAAAATTGGAAGGGAAAATACAAGGTAAAAGAAGCAGAGGCAGACCAAGACTAACATGGACGAGTAACATCAAAAGATGGACAAGTCAACTTGTGACAATCTGCACCATCAAAGCAAGAGACAGAGTGGAATGGCACTCCTTGGTAGCTAACCTTCGATGCGGAGACAGCACTCAATGATGATGATGATGATGAAGTGTAACATTGGCAGCTCTAAAAATAGTAATTTTTCTGAACTCTTCACACAGTCCAGTGTGTTCACATAAGGTAAAACCCAGGGACTCGAAATTCCTGGCCCAGGTTGATTTATGACCTGAATTTCACCTCATGTACCAGACATGTTATAATGTCTACCGGTACGACCTCCATAAGTTTATTAGTGTGTTCGCCGACCACATAACATTATTCTCTGTGTTTCCCCTAGACAGAAATTTGTGTTTTGATGTGGTAAATTTTACAATGGTATCGTTGTAAAAAGTAAAGAGCCCTGTCACGCCAAGTGGCGTATAGGGAATATGGCGTTAAGTGACCATAATTTTTATAGACCTTCAGCACATGATTTTGAGGTAATGTGGTCGGTATTACGCCTGTGAATGGTATCGTAATCTAGGGTTAACCTTGGTATTCACAATTGCACTCAATTGTGTGCATTGTACTTTTATATCACTCTCTGGATAAATTATCTATAGCATAACATAATAAGCAATGACAATTCCATAACATAAGTGTTATATCTTCAGGTGTGTTTAATGTTTCAATAAAGTAGCTGCAACTGGAAATGAGGTGGCCAGTCTCGTCCTGTTTCTATCTTTTCATAATTTCATGAGTCTGGTTGAGTGTGTCACTCATAATTCATTATTGACATCTGGGTCGAGTATGTCACTCAAACTGTAAAGTTATATCATGGATTCTGCTCGCTGATCACTATGTTCCTATCATGTTTTAAAATCTACATCTGCATGCATTTTTAAATATGCTACATCAAAATGTTAACATTGTTTATTATTACATTATTTAACTTTAAATAAAGGACAACTTAGAATGCTTCTTTTTCAAATGTATATTTTAAAATTAATTTATACAAACTTAGCACAACGCAGACACACCCACTTAACGTCCTTTTAAGGGCGGATGATGAAGAGGAATATTCTAGTCTACCAGAATACTCTAGAATACTTTAGTCATCGGGCGAACGCAAGCAAGCAACAAACTTATCTATATTGTTTTGTTATTGGAACTTCAAAATACATCCTTCCAGCAAAGCAGGAGAAGTTAGAAACTTCGGTAGCATAGCGGTTGGTGTACTCGCTTGCCGATCTGAAGGTTTAGTGTTTAAATGCTAGTTGAGACATTTGAGGTTTTCCAACCTATTGGGATCCCCTATATATTTAAATGAGATACTCTCTGGGAAGGAAAGGCAGTGTGGAATGCAATTGGCCAAACCCACATCAAGAAGCTAAGACTTAGTACATTGAAGTTCAGTAATTAACACTTCATTACTCAATGGCAATTGTTATGGGACTTAACTTTAAATAAGCTCAATAAAATTGTATGTGAAAGATTTTATATTTTATAATTGTGATAAATAAATGTCTACGCAATTTGAATTTAAAGAAAAACGAATAAACATGTTTTTTTAAATAAATAAAGCAATCAATATTCCAAAAAGGGAACGCAAATCCCCAAGAAGGGAATGTCAACATTTAAGATAACTGTTATTATTTTTTTTAAAATCATTATAACATAGATAACAGAACTAAAACTATAAATTGTATGTTATATTTACTCAACATTCCTCTATGGTGTAGAAACATGGAGGTTAAATAAAAATATCAGAGCAGAAAATTGAAGCCTCTGAAATGTGGATCTATAGAAAAGAGAAAAATTGGGTGGAGGTTAAAAAAAAAAAAAGACAAGAAAGTTCTAAATCAGCTGAAAATGAAAAAAAAGAGCTACTTAACACAGATATTAGAAAAAGACAAATTTTTGTGGCATCGCGTGAAGAGGCACAATACTCAACTAAAAATCATCTTTAGGGGGAAGGTACAAAGTAGACATGGCAGAGGTATACCAAGACAAAAGCATACTGATAACATCAAAGGATGGACAGGTCAACCTATGATGACAACAAGCACCATCAAGACAAGAGACACAGTAAAACGGTGCTCCATGGTAGTCAACCTTCGATGTTGTGACGGCACCCAAAGCTAAAGATAATGAACAGAGATATTTTTGTTCCAAAACAAATAATCTACTTCTAAAATAACTGACATATAATGTTGAACTAACGATGGTCTTTGGAGGAAAACAAACAAAAACAATCACTTCAAGTGTTGCTTCCCTTTGATTGAATCATCTGAACATCAGTAAAACTCAAGAACTTACATAATGATTCCGCATCTCCAAGATGGCATTTTGTAGGTTCAGCATTTGCCTCTCATCAAATTCTTTGATTGACTGTCTGTAGTCATCCTGTAAAACAGATAAATAAGGCAACCCAAAAAGCAAGGAGAAAATTGGCTATTCTAAGAAAGCTGTGTGGAACTACGTGGGGTGCGAGTGGGAAAATACTCAGTAAAGTTTACCAACAGAGTATACGCCCACATTTAGAATATGGATCATCTGCATGGTGTTCAGCATCAAACACCACACTTCAAGAACTGGATAAAGTACAAAACCAGGCACTTAGGGTCATCACAGGAGCAATGAAATCAACACCAATATTAGAGATGGAGAAATTGTGGAGGATACCAGCACTGAGAGAACGGAGGGACACAAAGGTGCTGATACAGGCAGAAAAATTTGCTTGCATGCCGAGACATCCAATGAAGGACCGATTCCAAAATCTTGCATTGGGACGACTTAAGAGAAGCAGTTTTATCCACCAAGCCAAGCGTATTAGTAGACAAACACCAGACATGCCAAGAGCTGTTAACCCCCTACTGCCCATACCAGAACAGACTCCCTGGACAGAGGAATCTGGATTATCAGTTCAAATACGGACAGAAGTGAAAGGAATAGTTGATAAAGAGGAACAGAATAGTCTACAGCGAAAAACAATAACTCTCAGTTTCCTGGATGAAGAATACCCACAAGACCTATGGATTCGTGTGTATACAGATGGATCAGCACAGAATGCAGTAAAAAATGGGGGAGCAGGTGCATATATAGAATACCAAATAACACTAGGGATATGAATAAAATAGCAACAGGGAAATATTGTCACAATTATGATGCAGAAATACAAGCAATAAAGTTAGCAATAGAAAAACTGCTGAACATTAATCTTAGCCCGCAGCCTGTAGTGTTTTTGACAGATGCAAGATCAGTACTCCAGGCACTACAATCCAGAAAATTACCACATCTGCAGACCTTATTGACTGAACTCTGCAAGCACCACAGGGTTGCCCTGCAGTGGATCCCATCTCACTGTGGAATACCAGGAAATGAGAAAGCAGATCAGTTGGCAAAGGAAGGTTCAACAGGCACACAACTAGATACACCTGTTACATACCATCATAAGAAACAGATAATCAAATCAATCAGAGGACCACAAGCCCCAAATCAGGATGCCTTTCATAATATGAATAGATATGAACAAGTTATCATTATACGTCTCAGAACAGGACACAATCGACTCCATAGTCACATGTATACAAAATTCAAGATCGGCACCTCAACTACTTGTACATGTGGACAGGCGCCCCAGACTGCTGAACACATACTTCAAGACTGCACTGAATATAGTAGACTGAGGAAAATCCATTGGCCCATAGATACAACACTACAGACAAAACTATATGGGCCACTGCAAGAATTACAAAAGACAGTAAAATTTATACAGGAAACGACATTGCAGATATAGACAATACTTCAGGCGAACGAAAGATAGATAGATCCTGTAAAACGTGTAGGATAAAAACATAATGCAGAACGAATGTGACTTAAATAGTGATTTCTAATGATGGCTATTTTTGTTCCGGATAATATGTTCTTCAGTCTGTCTCCCAAAACAAGACTTGCCAAGAATAACTATGTCAGTCCACATTCTTCATTTATGTCACAGTCCACATCATGGTCTAACACAACGCTTCAATCATTAACTTTATTTACATCTATACACCTACATATAATGATCCTCAGAAGTTCACATGTTCATGACTTGAAACAATTTTCTTAAAGCAACAAAATATTTAAAATCATCATCATCAGCTTAGAGAAATCATAAATAAAAATCCTAACTGGCTCAGCCAGGATTTGAATCCACAACCTCTCTGTCTCGAGGCCGGTGTCTTGCCTCAAGACCAACCAGTCCCCTTTTTAATGTTTAAATCTCTTAATGTGTTTTCATTGATCTTTTCATTATCCAAGGTATCTTAAGCATTCTTCTGTTTTGAATGAATCAATTAAAAATATTCACTGAAAACCAACCACATAACCATTAACCCATTCACTAAGAAACAGAAATAAAGTGATATGCAAGGAATTTCCTACCCATAATTACACAATGATGACACCACAAAGGCCAAAGATGACCACACAGAACTGTTATGACACAACTTCCTGTCAGCCAAAATCTAAGCTGCCATTGCAGATACACTGCCCCAAGCCCAGACAATGAAGCAAACAAACAAATAGTTAACACTTACAATGTGAGGATATTTGGCTATTTTAGATATGATTCGTGCCCTCTGTAGATAATAACGAGAGATCTGGTCCAAGTAGCTACTTGCTTCACTCTCTACCTGCCTTGCCTCTGCCACCACATCTTCCTGAACACAAACAAAAAATGTGTAAGCAATAAAAACATATATAATATGTTGTGATTTATTAATAACATTATGCACTGCATTATTTATTTCATGTACTATTATTAATATGTTAAGCAGAAAAGTCCACATAAAGATTACTACAATAACCTCTAAAATGGTGTTTTCATCACTCATTGCAATTTACACTAAAGCCATTTTTCAGCCTGAGACACACAACCTCACAATGTCATACATAAGTATGAAGAACTGGGTTTAATTTCTTCATGTGATTCCTACTGTAATCATTATAAAAGTAAAAAAGTAAAGTACCCCCATCATGCCAAGTGGCGTAGACCTTCGGCACATGATTTTTGGGGAAATGTGGTCGGTAACACGCCCGTGCCGCTTTACTTTCCCAGAAAAAATCCAGTACCCATTAAAGGTTGGGTGAACCGGAAGCCGTCGGTTGGGATTGAACCCTACCTCTTGTCCTTAGTAGTTCAGTTCACTAACCACTGAGCTATTGTGGCTCCCTCTAATCATTATAGTTAATGATTAATTCTTCTTCTTTCTTTCTTTCAACTCCCTGTGGAGCAGAGATCTTCAACAAACACTTTCCAAGCCATTCTGTTTCTTGCCATTAAAAAAAAATCATTCCATTTCTTTCCCTATCATCTTCATCTCTGCTTTCATCTGTCTTCTCCAAGAATATTTAGGTCTTCCTCTTTGTCTTTTCCCCAGGGGATTCCAAAATAGGACCTGTTGTGTAATACTTTCAGTTGGCTTCCACAGTGTGTGTCTCCTATCCAGCACCATCATCTTTGTTGTTATCTCTTTGTCTACTGGTATTTGACTGGTACTTTTTCAAAATTCTATGTTAGTGATTTTATCCACAAAGATGGGAATTCTCAGAAGAGTGTTGAAAGTTCCCAGGACAGCTAAAAAGACCGATGAGGAAATTCTCAAAGAAGCCAACACAAAAAGGGAGCTCCTAAAAACATCAGAAAGAAACAATCAACATTTTTTGGGCACATCATGAGAAGAGGAACATTGGAATACTTGTTTACAACTGGCAAAATAACAGGAAAGAGAGACACAGACGACAAAGAGAGAAAATACTGGATAGTTTGGTTTCATGGCATGGAAAACGGTCAACAACAGTAGTGATACAATGCACTGTATATAGAAGATTGTGGAAGGACATGATCGTCTACGCCAACCGATATGGCACATGATGATGTTATCCTAAGATTAATTACATGTACTATGATAATAAGACCAACCTGAATTGATACTCCAAAGTTGTTACCATCTTCAATTTTGGGAATCAGGAAATTGATCCACATTCTGACCTTTCAATAGAAACAATCAAGAAAGTCATTAACACAAGTTACACACATTAGATTTATAAACTACAGCTAGATATTATGTTCTACCATGATGGTCTCTTACAGATTGACTTTTGAAATCTAACATAGATCTATACAAATCTTTAAACCAGATTTATCACAACCCTCTACTCAGACTAAAAAGTGCACCAGGAAACTTGGAATCACGACCCATATGAGTCTAAATACAAACACCCCCAACCCACTTAAAGACATATCAAAGATAAATGTAAAATTAAATTTCCAATAAAATTACATACTTCTCATTATTTATGATACACCAGGAAGTAAAACACATACCATATTTGCATGTTCCATGAGACCACGCATGAGAGGCTTTGCTTTTTCACAGTAGTTATGTACAAATTTGTTGTAAGAGATAGTCCCTCCAGGAAATACCAACACTCGAGTGCCTAGACAGAGGCAGAAATAATAGTTGTTTACTATAGCAAAACCTCTTTAATGTAATGTCATGTTTGTAAATGAGCTACTCCTGTATTTAAATTTATAAACTTAGCAGAATGACATTAACTTTGTAATCTATTATTTTCTGCATTACCAAATATTTAAAAAAATAAACTACTAAACTAATTTATTATGCAGCATTTAAGAATAAAGTATTAATATGAGTTTATCAAACATTGACAGAAGCTTTGAACTATATGTACTATTAGAGTATAATTCATCTAAATAGAAAATTCTGGACGAAAAATTAATACTGACAAAATGTGACAAAACAAATCTAATAAGATTTTAAATTTTATCATCAATAGCTGGGAGGGTGTGGGAGGGCAACCTTTCATATTTTAAGGGCCATATCAGACAAAAATAAAGATGCCAACGGCTGGCTATTGTCACTCAATGCAATCCTTATTTGATATTCATAACTAAATTCTAGATAAATACAGTTGCCAATGGCTGGCTATTGTCACTCAATGCAATCCTTATTTGATATTCATAACTAAATTCTAGATAAATACAGTTGCCAATGGCTGGGTATTGTCACTCAATGCAATCCTTATTTGATATTCATAACTAAATTCTCGATAAATACAGTTGCCAATGGCTGGCTATTGTCACTCAATGCAATCCTTATTTGATGTTCATAACTAAATTCTAGATAAATTTCATTCCAAAATTAGAACAATACATCAACTTTCAAACTACAGAAGCAGATGGAAAAAATATCTGTCAATGCATTCTGTTGTGCAGGCAAGTATCTATAGCATTATGTCTGCAAGTTTGAGGCAATTTTTTTGCTTTACATTTGATATGTTTGGTTTTATATAGTCACTATCTATTAACTATGGCATTCAGAAGTGTGTGCAAGCAACAAAGCTAAGAGGAAGGTTGTTCTCAAAGTTAGAAGGAAGGTTATTTTTATTAGAATTAACAATGAAATCAGAACATATTGTGATGGATGAAAGTAGGACATGTGTGGCAGATGTGTGTGTGTGTGTGTGTGTGTGGGGGGGGGGGGTGGGGTGAACCAAGACTTGCAATCAGTAGTTTTAAGAGGCAGGAGAGAGCGAAAATGTGAGTTATTTGGTATTTTTATGGAAGAGAACTCCCATTCCAAATAGTAACTTTCTCTGCCTCTCCACCAGCCACATGGGACATCACCACTCCTAAGTTACAGTAAAAGCAAATATCACTTCCTTTTATAGTATTTATTTATTGTTTTAATTTATTATTTAGAGCACTTAATTGTGCTATCTTTACTAAGTTATGTGTATTGTTTAAGCTCATCAAAATGGGTGTCATTTAGGGTCTAGGAATGGATTGTCCATTATTTCTAATGGGAAAAACTAATTTAGACTGAATAATTTAGTATCAACACGAAAACCACTCAAATGTCTCTGATCGACTTAGGCAGGACTTACAAAAAACTGACTGTAGCATTTAGTACATTTCAACACTAATTTTTCTGATATGATGAATGCAGAAAACAATGAACACGCACTGTTTAATTTTTTCCATCCATGCTGAAATCAGTCAAAGCCTTCAAGTAATGTGCTTACTTGGAAGCTTGTGCAGTGCCCTTGATTAAAGAAAGTCAACTCAAATTTTGCATGCACACACAGGAATGATTGCTAAAGCTCATGCCTTAGCACTAATTTTTTGTGCATGATATGTTTAATAGAAAAAAATTCAATTCCCAATCTTTATGAAAAATCCCTGTATTTAAATTTATATCTACATTTATTTATTACTTAATCTGCATGCACAGGCTATTGCAATATATAAATTTTATTAGTGATGAAAAATGGAAGAGACGGAGAATAATAAAAGAGAGAGAGAGAGAGAGAGAGAGAGAGAGAGAGAGAGGGGTGGTGGCACGTTGGAAAGGGAGTAAAAGAATGAAAACAAAGACATAACTGAACAAAATATATTTTCTTGAATGGAGAGCTTAACTGTTTAACGAGAGGGCAGTGCTTTCACTAAAGATTAAACACAAGGTATTTACAATTTAGAATAAAGAAATTATCCTACTAAGCCTATCTTTCATGGAAAGTATAAGATTACTTGGTTTTCTTTGCTTGATAGTGCCATTGTGTAAGTCATGACAACTGGTTATTAATTTTCAGTGCCTTCCTTATTAAAATGTACATATCATCTACCCAACCATCAATATACATTTCCTGCATTGCACAATCAATGATTTCATAAAGTAGTTTCCTTTTTGGTAATACTGCAATGCATATAATGATTTTTTAACCGTTTGTCTGCTAACACACCAGTTTTTGGTTTATTTCCATTGCTGTGAATATAGTACATTTTTACATTACACCCACTGGTCACCAAGAACTCTTCACTGTGAAATTACACTAAATTTGCTATAATTTCCTGCATTGATCATGACAAATGGTGGATTTTAACATTTTCACATTTATGTTTGAAAAGTGAGTTGAAATTTGATCACGCTGATCTTCTTGTATTATTTAGCTTCCATGAGATTAGGTAATTGGATTTTGATGATCCTTACCTCAATTATGTGGAAAGTGAATTAGAAATAGGCATTATTTAATTTTGTGTGATCGAGAAATTGTGTGCTTTTCGAAGTATTTTAAAAATATTGGTACAGCACCAAAAAGATCATTTTTTTCATATTGGTCCTCACATTTTTTCCCATACAAATGTGGTTTCTTGTTGTTCTAACTGTATGCTGTTGTGAACAAACTAATACTTATGTAATAAGTTTTGGTTATGAAACTTCATGTAATTCTCATTCTAAATTAAATTTGTGTAATTTATTATGTTCAACCATTATTTTTTAATAGATTTTAAAGTTGGTATGTTGCATTTTAATGCACAATCTGTAGCTCAAAGGTAGTTATATCCCCTAGTCTAGCAGCAACAGAATTAATGTTGATTTTATTTTATTATTACGCACGTGTTACACTTTTTAATTCTTTTTCTTTTTTCAGCACATGGACTCTATATAATCATTTTCAAACAACCTCAGGGGTTATTCATAATTACTTGGTGGACTGATGCTGGCCCATGGGTCATAGGATGCCCACTCCTGGACCAGCTAAAGGTAGTTGTTTAATAAATAAGACAGAGGCACAGGAACGTGAGAAATTTAGAGTTGGAAGCCAGTGCTCTTCCATGCAACACAGAAATAAATATTTTTACACTGAGTCAGCTGGAGAGTGTCAGACAAGGAATAAATCAATGAGCACTGGACTACTGGTGAATAAACCCATACCATAGGCCGTGACAGCCCAGACTGCACCAAACAAAAAATAAGTAGTTATTTAAATGTCTCAAACTGTTCAGAGTAGTGTAGTTGCTTCACTGCACCACTGTGATGTCATCAATCAACATATTTTTTTACCTGTAATGTTTGAACTGTGATTGTTGGCATCTGTATCCAGTTTTCTTTTCTTTGAGTTCACCTTAGAAGACAAATATTTACATGTTCACCAGTGTGTTGGGATTTCATTCATCTGCAATCAAGGACACTCAGAATAACTAAGTGCTCTCTATTTTTAACTTGACAAAGAAAAATGATGAATTAATAATTGTACGTAATCATGGCTGCGTTAATTAAGTTGTGAAAAAAAAAAAACATCTTTCAGGTAAATATAATGAAATGAGAAGTTAGTAATGTGGTGCATGAAACCAAGAGTAACTTGTCTGAACTGTAGATATAAATAAATCTAATCAACATGTCATCATACTAGTTAGTGCGAAGAAATAACCAACAAGTATACAGGAAAGTGATTAAGACAACCTGCAAATATTAAGGAAAGAGAGGGTATGTTGCACGAACTCTGAAAACTGCTTTAATGTATATATAAATAATAAACAAATACTCACTGGAACTCACAAGAAATGTGAGGAAGTCATTGGTTTATCTAACAGACAACTCTCCCCATGAATTCATCTGCTTCTCTATGTATGTAATCCAATTTTGAAATAAAAGTAAATCAGTTCTTCTGAATTAATAAATGAGAATAAAGAACCTTTCCCTGTCTTGAGTGTATGTATAAAGATATATGGTGTTAGTGTCAAATGTGTGTAACATCACCATACCTCTAGAAACTATGGACATGACAGTATCAGTATTGTCTTTCTTTTCAAGAAAAAGTCTCTGATACATAAGGGTGGGTAAAACCTACCTAGAAGTCTGTCGACTGGAGGTAGGGATCAAACTAATTCCTGTGCTATCACAGTATCCTAAAGCATTTAACCCTAGAATACAAGTGTCACAAAAATTATGATCTCAAAATACACATTTTTAGAATTTGACAACTTGCTGAGCACAAGTGTTCTTTCCATGTACCTTCCTAATTGTTCACGCCAGTATACTACTAGAAAACCTTGTGGATCAGTGGGCCTGACTTGTTCATTCTGTGGCCGTATGTGTTTGTCAAACATTGTAGAATTAGCTATGAGAGAGGCTGTTCGGCAAAAACAAAACCTAAAAAAAAATACACAATAGCATCCACTAGACCGTATGACAAGACGAAAAGGGGGATATATATATATATATATATATATATATATATATATATATATATATATATATATATATATATATATATATATATATATATATATATATACTACATAGTGCATGTTGAAAAAAAAAAGTTTGGTTGCAATGAAGCACAGCGATCCAAGCTTACATTTTTTAAAATACAACAGGGGTGTCATAAAAAATATGATAGTATTGTAATTGTGTAAATATCTTTGTTTAACTGTAAGTGAAAGAGATTTTATTTTATTTGGTGTGTTCTAACAATATTTTTAAAAAGTAGTGAGTAGGTTTTTGTCCCTTATGAAAGGTTTATGCTCTGTGTCTCTCAAAATCTGGAAAAATGACAAACAAACTTGTGTGTTTTAATATTTAAAAATGTCATGCTCATATTGTTTACGTCTGTCCTGGCTGTTTGTCCTTACTTCGATTATTGTGTTAAAACTGTTCCAAAGATTTGTACCAAAAGGTCAATAAAAATATTATTTCTCAAAATTTCACCAGATTTTTTTTTACAGTAGTAATTTTTTTATAAGTGCTGAAAAAAAACAGAAGTTTGACAAAAGAAGACATTAAACATAGCTATAGAACATCAAGTTATAAAACAAGTAGCAAACTTTAAATATCTGGGAATAACATTTTCTGAAGGTGATAAAATTGATAAAGAAATAGGCATACGATACAATAAGGCAAACCAAATATTTGGACAGCTATCCGCTTTACTTCAGCGGGAAATTCATTCCAACATTGTGCTACCAATGCCAAACATGGTTACATATGTCTAAGCATAAAAGAGAGCTTGTTACCACAAAGATGAGATATCTGAGAAAAGTGACTGGAG
Organism: Megaustenia siamemsis; assembly: GCA_032433765.1. Lineage (NCBI taxonomy): Eukaryota > Metazoa > Mollusca > Gastropoda > Stylommatophora > Ariophantidae > Megaustenia > Megaustenia siamemsis. Next base: position 165,724,402 of record JAVIAB010000092.1, read on the forward strand.
TAACCAGAAAAGACAGAATCAGAAATTATATTATAATAGAAAGAGTAGGCATTGAGCAAATCCTAAGCTACATACAGAATCAACAAATAAACTAGTTTGCCCATCTAGAAAGAATGCCATGCGTTTACTTACCATACAAAGCATATATTAAAAGAGGAGACGGGATAAGAGCAAGAGGCAAACCGAGAGTAAGATGGACAGACAACATTAAAGAAATGCTACAACAACATTAATTGGCAATGAGTAATGATGCCAAAAGGACAAGAACCAGAACTTTGTATCTCCCTCGACACCAGAACCAGTACAAGTGGAAGTGAAGAAAGAAATAATTACTAAAGTTTCATAATTCACAGTGAAGTTTCGTAAGACATTTTTGTCATAAATAATTACTGCAGATTTTTTTCTCCAGAACATATATATATATATATATATATATATATATATATATATATATATATATATATATATATTAGGAAGAAATAATAATAATTTTTTGGCCATGTAATGAGAAGGGAACAGCTGGAATATATTGTGACAACTGGGAAAATTGAGGGATGAGGTGATTGAGGGAAGTAATGAGGAAAGATACCAGACAGATTAAGAGAATGGCTTGGCAGAAGGTCAACAACAGAAATGATAAATAACTGTCGAGATCGAAAGTTGTGGAGAGACATGGTCACCTATGCTAGCAGGCATTGCATTTGATGATGATGATGATGTTAACAATTTGATGATGATGATGTTAACAATTACCTCAGAAAAGTTTTTCTCTGCCTCCACATCTGTTTCAACCAATGGAACAGGGTAGGGTATTTCTACGTTTTGCTCAATATCTTTTGCCTCTTCTGCTTTCACTTGCTACAAAAAAATAGAAAAAAAATGCCAACAATTTACAATATATATGTTCAACCATTTGCTTAAAGAAACAAATGTAATGTTTCAATGTTTAAGGGAGGTCAATTGTTATGGAAACAACTACAAGAAAGAGGGGCAAATAATGTATGATACAACTAACTTTCCTACCTCCACAATTATCTCTGTCAAGTTGTAAACAACACTCAAACATGTGTTATGGTTACATGTACAAAAGTCTATGAAACTACTATTTATAGCTTACCTTGAACAGTTCATCAATCTCTAACATCTTCTGTGGGAAAGTCTCCCTGACAAGTTGCTCTGACTGAAAGAGGAAAACAAGGTGGTAATTAAAACAACTGTTCACCGAGTCTTAAAATCCTTTATCTAATTTTGCACCTCTATCTCTCTCTCTGTGTCTGTGCGTGTGCACTTGTGTGTGCATGCGCGTGTTTAGTACATTTCTATACAGATCAGAAACTTGTAGACTATCTATGTAGGGCAAAAGAAAAGAGTTAAACAGGCTTTCATGTGTGTTGCCTTCGAAAGATTATGAACATCAAAAGGCAGGACAAAGTAACCAACCCTAATGTCTTACAATGAGCCATAACTCATATCCATCATGGCAGCACTTAGGAGTTATAGACTAAGGTGGCTGGGTCATGTAAGAAGAATGGAAAATAATTGTTTTCCCAAACAAATATTATATGGTGAATTTAGGGACAGGAAAAGACCAAAGGGCAGACCAGTGCTGAGAAATAAGGATGTTTGCAGGGCTTCCTTGAGGGAATTTCTCTATCAGTGAAAGAAACTGTGAAAATTTGGCTGAATATCATAGCACATGAAGAACAAAAATAAAAAAACAGCACAGCAACTTTTGAGACAGTAAGTAAAAAGTAAAGTACCCCCCGTCACGCCAAGTGGCGTATAGGGAAATATGGTGTTAGTGACCCTATATTTTACAGACCTTCAGCACATGATTTTTGGGGTAATGTGGTCGGTATTATGCCCGTGCTGCTTTACTTTCCCAGAAAAAATCCGGTACCCATTTAAGGCTGGGTGAACCCGGAGCCGTCGGTTGGGATCGAACCCTACCCCTTGTCCGTAGTAGTCCAGTTCACTAACCACTGAGCTATCGCGGCTCCCACTAATTTTTAGGGAATTAGTAAAACCCAGGTGTCCTCGCCAGGGTACGAACCCCAGCTGTTGCCGTGGTAAGCCAACCGCCTATCGATTGCGCTAACCGGACACCCTTTCGAGACAGTGCTGGTTTAAAATTGAGAAGACAAAATGAGCAGGAGATAGGAGATGAGGCTAGACACCACAAATACATCTTTTTCATTCTACGGACGGATCTGTCTAACAATATTGGCATATTCAGCCATGAGAGAAGCTGTTCAGCAAAGCAGCATCCAGCATAAGACATTAATATTTTACCAAACTATTAACTAATCATGATTGCTTGTTACCAACCATCTGTCAAGCCACCAGAGGCCATATACTTTTAAGTGTTGTGAGCAGATGCTCCAAAACTTGGATTTTACACTGAATGTTATCATGCTGCTGTACAATTTCAGTTATGTTTATTGGCCTGCACCTAGTTTTCCTTTTGCCTTCAATTTTGATCAGCAATATTTTTTAGACATTAGGGTAGCTCCATAGGAAACATTGTCCTGAGTTATTTTCTGCCTAGTCAAAGCACATGACGCAAGACTTAATTACATTTTTTCTGAATTCATAGTTTCTCACTCTGTTTCACATGGTGACATTTGTAGATGTTCTCAAATATTGCAACTCAAATGTTGCAATCTCCTCTCCTCCCACACATCATAAATTACACTTATCATCTTCTTGTGTTGTTCTCACACTGAAGATTGATTACCATGGTGCCCCAGTCTCACTCAGTCTATTGCCTTGGTATATACTATCAATGGTTCTATCAATCTTTTGATGCTATTACTCTACTTTAGTCTTTGTCACCCTCCACCTCATTAACACTGCATTTTCATCTCCAAGATGACTTTCAATACGTTATTGTGGATGTGTTTTAAAAATGCATTTGTCATTTTCGATTTTAGCTGTTTCATTATTTGTTTTCTTCTGTCTACCCAGTTCTTCCCTTTCTTCTATAAATCTACTTTGCACTTTAGGTAAGGAGCATGATATGCACTGATAGCAAGGCTGTGACATGCACTTACCATTCATCTTTTTTGCCATCTTTCTTTCTTTCTGGCATTCACCCGATAACTACTAACGGAATTGATAGTCCTCTTCATCATCCACCCTTAAAAGGACTTTAAATAGGGGTATATGCATTGTGTTGTGATTTATCTTTTAGCCCACAATAAACTTCAGCACTGAATTTTTTAGTACTAGGTTACCTACCCTATTGAATCCTTACTCACTTAGCCAGAGTATACGTGTTAGTCTGTTACTAATATTCAGACTCACAACAGGTCACTGTGGTGTGGAAGCACACCTACAAGGACTCAGTGACTTTGTAACGTGACTGCGGAGCACCCAGAAAAACTTCAATAACATATGCTACAGAACTGCAACATCTCAACACCCTATGAACACAAATATGGCCCCCAGAAACAACCCTGCATGACAAATTATTAGGAACCAGTGATGACCTCAAATGCACCATTTTGTTTGTGACCTAAGTTGATCTAAATGTCTAAATGCATAGCAATATCTGACTGTTGAAGAAGTCTGTTATTAGAAGCACTGCGAAGATGTGGAGTGGGGTCTAGAGGGTTCTAGTTCACCAATCCTGGTGCAAGCCATCAGCTATGTGTCGCTGGCAGTTTCCAGCTATGATGCTGGCAGGCACCTTGTCTCATTTTTTGCCATTTTATTACCGTGTTAACTTTTGATGGTGACTGTATAGTAATTAATTTCTTTTCTGTCTTGGACATGCATCTTTCTTAAATGTGCAGTGCTGATGTTTATCTTCATTTTCACATATTAATGTTAAATATCCGTCAATCCCTCTTTTTTGTGGTCAACCCTTGCGTCTAAATGGAGCATTAGATACACTAGAAAACATAGCAGGAGAGGCCAACAGAAGAGCAAAATTACAAAAATTATATCTCCCCTCAACGCTGAAAGGAAAATAATAAGAAAGGAAAGAAGAATAAACTTAAATTTCATTCTTTGCAAAATATAAATAATTCATTTATTCATATTTAGAATTCAGTGCACCTACAGTATGTTCTTCACCATATTGTCTTGCTTCTCATGTTACACTGTTCATTTACATGTTGAACAACAATGGTGAGAGTACTCACTCCTGTTATTAAGTTTATCAATCAGTAGGTTACCCTTACCACACTTCATCATGCTTGATGCAATCCTCTGGAGTTATTCAATAATTACCCTTGTTTTACTCAAATATGTTAACATGGAGTCAAGTCACAGATTATGCTCATTATCTATAAATGACTGTGTAACACTTGTTCTTGACCCCGATACTGCACTCTGAGAGCAAGCTGAAACATAACTTCCATTTTCTTGGTAAACATGTTAAAGTTAAAACTAACGCAGTAGAAAGTCTTTCCATAAATGGTTTGCGTCTCTTGCAATGGATGTAGTGAAGGCACTGCCATCAGCCCAAAATAAAAAAAAAAAAAAAAAAGATTTGAGATTGCCTCATATTTGATATAGTACCTTAAGTAGCATTAAGTAAACAAGCACCAGCAGCAACAGAATGGTGTAGGAACACTTTTAATCAGGAAGCTTGGCAGCTGACCCAATATATGAATACTCTAAAATATCATAAGTAACAAATGTCAGATCCTAGTTTAACACTCCAATTCATATTGATATTTGTGTACACTTTTTTGGAAACAATGAATGAAAAAACTGAACCATTTAAACCTAGATTATGATTCCTACCTGTGACAGACGTTTTTTACATTTGGTAATAAAAATTCAAGACAAATCTGAAACAAGTGCAACTCGTCAAATACTTGGGCACAATAATAACATCAGATGGAAGATGCACCACAGAAATAAAAAGCAGAATAGCTCAGGCCAAAATAGCATTTCAGAAAATGAAAAATATCTTATGCAACAAATCTATGTCAATAAAAATGAGAAAGAGAGTTCATCGGTGCTATATAGAACCAATTCTCACCTATGGAAGCGAATCATGGACAGTAGACAAACAAATGAAAAGACAATTGGAGGCCACAGAGATGGGATTTCTCAGAAGAATGTTGAAAGTTCCCTGGACAGATAAAAAGACCAATGAGGAAGTTCTCAAGGAGGCCAACACAAAAAGGGAGCTGTTAAAAAACATCAGAAAGAAGCAATCAACATTTTTTGGGCACATCATGAGAAGAGGAAAGTTGGAATACTTGGTTACAACTGGCAAAATAAAAGGAAAAAGAGATCGCGGACGACAAAGAGAGAAAATACTGGATAGCTTGGTGTCATGGCATGGAAAACAGTCAACAACAGAACTGATACGATGCACTGTGGATAGAAGATTGTGGAGGGACATGATCACCTACGCCAACCGGTAAGGCACATGATGATGATGATGAATAAAAATTACAACTACTTAATTGTAACATTAGAAGCTCTAAAAATAGTACTTTTTTCATTCATCAAACCTTTGATATGATGCTGTGTGTTTACCAAGGGAGAGAAACGGAGGGTCAGATTTCCTCACTTGGCTTGATTTATAACCTGAAATTTGACTGCTTGGACCAGACATGTTAAACTGTTTATTGATACGGCCGCTGTAACTCCATCAGTATGTTTGGTTACCTAATACCATTATTCGCTGCATTTCCCAAGTTACAAAAGGTTGTTTGATGTCAGCAAAAACCGAGGGAATTTCCTTGGTAACAACAAGATTTAAAAAAAAGAAAAATTACTAATTTCTTGAAAATTGATGAATTTTTGTAGCATTATAAGAGATCTAGATCCGATGGTTGGTTGTTCAATTTCGCAAGACTAAAGCCAAGGTCCAAAATCAGACATATCTCTATTAGAGACCTGTTATTTGTTGACAGCGCTGCACTTGTCACGCAGTCAGGAAGAAATCCAGAGCATGGTACATCGTTTTTTGCATGCCTCCAAGTTTTCAGAAAACTAACATACTCGGTTCAGGACGTCGAAGCAACACCTGCAATCTCTATCGACAACTATAAATTTAATGTCATGCAACAGTATAGCTATCTGGGGTCCATCATCAACAAGAAACTATCTTTAGATACAGAAATTGACACCCGCATTGGTAAAGCTGCTACCACCTTCGCCCATCTTTCTAGGCGTGTCTGGCAAAACAGCAAACTGACAATTAAAACAAAGGCAGTAGTTTACAATGCTTGCATAATTAGTGTCCTCCTGTATGGCAGCGAATCTTGGACAACCTATGCAAAGCATGAGAGAAGGCTAAATGCATTCCATATCCGATGCCTGCACTGTATTCTTGGTATCACCTGGAAGGATAAAGTGACAAACGTGGAGGTCATGACTCACACAGACCTTCTGAACATCTACACACTGCTCAAACAACATAGGTTATGCTAGCTTGGCCACGGACACCATATGAAAGATGGCCAAAGATACCAAAAGATGTACTCTACGGACAACTGGCAGATGGCAAAAGGACTAGGGGGCGCCCAAAACTTTGATTTGTAGACATGTAAACTCTGAACATAAACCCTGCAGCCTGGGAAGAAATAGCTGCAGATCGCAATCTCTGCAGACACACTCTAAAGGTCCACCTCCACTTTTCTTATCATGCTCATCGATTCACTCAGTATACAGGCATAGGTGTAGTTTTGTGACTCTAACTAGATGAATGCCTTGGTATATGAGATCGTATCTCACGCAATGAAAAAAAAAAAAAAAAATTCAACAAAAAAGGAAACAAATTCAACACTTAGGGGTAATCAGAAGTAGTAATTAGGAAGGTACACTGAGGGGGGAAATGTTTGACCGAGGCAAACTGTCAAATTTTGAAGAATTTAAATTTCGAAGCGGTAATTTTTATGATGGTATTGTAATCTAGGGTTAAATGTAGAAAATAGAAATACTTTCTGAAGTAAAAAGCAAATCTGGTGAAAGGTGACAATGAAATATTAATCACAAAATTTTGTTACCACAAAGAAAAAATTGAGATGTAAAGGAACATTTTGACAAAATGTTTCTATACAAATCAGTCTGCATCACAAAATATACCAAATACATCTGAGGTGAACAGAAGAATGCTGCAGCAGTGCTCAGATCATTATCAGAATTTTTTTTAAATTACGTAAAAATCAACAGTGCTACTTTTGCAAACAAAAATAGATTTTACTGTAAACAATATTTACCATATGAAGTGAATTAACACACTAATTATAAAATAAAAATGAATAACAATAAATTTAAAATAAGTCAAAATTACTACTTGCCTCTTTCTTGAACTGTTCAATAAATTCTGTAACCTGGAAGTGTGAATTTAAAAAAAAACTTTATTATGCTGTTTGTTGATTTGAAACTTAATGTTTTTTATACGTGACCTTTCAAAAGTAAGAAAAGATTCAGGGAAAAAGCAATCTATGCTTCATCAGTACCAATTAACTAATGTCAAAAATTACCTTTGAAAAATGGCCAAATTAGGAAAATAATTTACCACGAACCTGCAGAGCAACTTAAGAAACTTAGCCTAAAAAAGATAAACCAGATAGAAACAAGCTTCCACTCAGGCTCAGAAACATGGGAACCATTATCTCCTAGATTAGTCACATCCTCAAACTGTAAAGTATCATCAAAATTATTTAATAACAATGATACTGTACATTTAATAAACACTAAATGTACAAAAATAGTGTATACATATCTGCAGGTGACAAACATGGAGGTCCTCACTCGCACAGGCCTCACCTTCTGAACATTTTCATGCTGCTGGAACAACATATGTTATACTATCTTGGCCACTTACGCCATATGAAAGATGGCTGCATACCAGAAGATATATTTTATGGACAACTAACACATGACAAATGAATGTGGGGGGGGGGGGGGGGGGGGGGGGGGACCCAAAACTCCGATTTACAGACATTTATAAACGTGACTTCAAGACTTCGAAACATAAACCCTGCAACCTGGGAAGAGTTAGCTGCAGACCGCAATCTTTGGAAACACACTCTGAACTCCAAGAAGCCAACAGATTAATGGAAAAAGAGAATGCACTAAGAAAATAAAAATAACATTCTAGGGGCACTACAAATAACAGAGTCTATGAATGATGGAGGCTACTACTACCACTAAGTCTATGGAATATAGACTAGATATTTATATATGATCATTTAATTTATTTTTAAATCTATATGGTCAGTTTTTGCTCATATTAATAAGCCTTAGCCACCAAATACTGATGATTTTTACATCACAATGAATTAAAATGGTGAAACATTTCAATCCTAAAGTAATTATATTTCACTTTAAGCAGTTTTTATTCTCTGGTCATATATGTGTAGTTTCCCCTCAAACCCCTCCCACCAGTAATGGGATAATGCCATAAAGATAGTTTTGTAGTAATTAAGTATGATGTTAATTGGTCTGTTTATTGTTTAATGAATGAATTTTGTATCCATTCACAGGCGTGTACAATCTGAATGCAATTTTTGGCTAATGAATTAAGATCATAAGACATTTTAGATTGTAGTTGCCAAAATGACTTTGGCCTTTAGTTGACTTATTACCCCAAAAATCATGTGCTGAAGGTCTGTAAAATATAGGGTCACTAACACCATATTTCCCTATACGCCACTTGGCGTGACGTGGGTACTTTACCTACTTTACTTTAGTTGACTTCAAGCAAAGTTAATTCCTCTAAACATTTGTGATTATTTTTCATAATTGCCATGCAGGCATATTAAGGTATCACTGAATTATAAAGTGTGTGGATATTGAGTTATTTGCGGGTCATCATCATTGGACTCCGAACATGTCCATAGGTCTCAGACAACGCAGACCTCCTCAGCAATTCCCGCAGTGTCCAGCGACTGACGACTCCAGTTCTATGTTGATTGATAAGTCTTCTTATACGGCCACTAAGTTCTGGCTGTGCCCACCTTAAATCCCATTTCCATCATCCGAAGAAGTGGTGTGGATCTGTGTTTGTCGAAGTCATGTGCTCTTCCCACTTCTCGGAGGGCATTGATGATGTCCGCCCGATCCATTGGTTGCCCATCCTCAACAATAGCGCAGCTAGCCAACCTGTCCACTCTTTCATTTCCCCGTACTCCCGCATGCCCAGGGACAAAGACAAAGGTGACCTTACGTATATTGGATTTCTGCAACGACTCTACCCATTGCATGAGTACAGAGCCTGCCTCCACTTTTTTATCATGCTCATCGAATCACTCAGTATACATGCGTGGGTGTAGTCTTGTGACTAACTATTTGAATGCTTTGGTCAGTGCAATCACCTCCATTGTCATGCTACTCGTGGTCATGATGTATGCACCACTGTCTTCGTAGACTATTCTGCCTGCCGAGCGTGCTGTAAATACTCATGCACTTCTTTGGTGTCGTCTTACAGATCCGTCTGTATAGATGAGTGCATCTTTCTCATCGGTGTTATCGCAGATGACATATCAGCATTAACCACAACCGGGTTCTGTTCCCTACTTTTCCTGTCGAGTGTGACAATACACGAGAAAGTCCCCTTGAGAGATGTAGGCACCGGTATCCACTCCTCACCAATGCTGATATTGGTAAGCCCACAGACCTGTTTGATGACATCTTCTGCTCGGCCCACCCATGATTTGCCTCTTTTTAGCCTGGCACTTTTCCCTGTGTTGAGCACGTGGTGCAATGGATGCTCTTTGTCTGTACTAATCTTCAGGTATGCTCGTGCTCTCCAGATCTTGATTCTGTCATCCATGGTTGGAAAGTCAAGAAGATACCCCATTGCTACACAGGGAGTGCCCCTTGTACATCCCAAGATAATGCGCATGGCTTCATTTTGTATTTTTTCCAGCCTATCAATTTGAGTTGTACTGACAGTAAGAATTGCTAGGGCATACTCGATTAGTGCGAGGACTAATCCCTGGAACAGAAGAGTAAGTAGCCTCTGCTCGATGTTGGCAGCTGCCATGACCTTCAAGCTAAACCTTTGCGGGATTTTGTTATCACATGGTCGACGTGGTCCCAAAAACATAGACTGTGATCAAACTTAACTCTGAGGTATGTCATCAACTTGTCCCTGGTCACCTCATCAGCTCCCATTCATACTACCGGTGTGGTCTATTAACGATATGATTGTTAAGGGAGAACCATGAAACTGACATTTTATAAGGATTAACCAAGGCACCTGAAACCCCACACCAGGAAGAAATGCGATCGAATTCGTCTTGCATTGTGGAGGCGATTTCCCATCTCTCTTCCCTGTCGATATACCAGAATATCATCTGCAAAAGTCAAAGTTCTTCCCCTCCCACCCAGCTGTTGTTCCGTGATCGTTATTGTGTACACGTTAAATAGAACTGGTGACAATGGTGAGCCTTGTGGCAGACCTGGACAAATGGATGTTGACTCGGAAGACCAACTTCCACATCTGAGTATCACCTTCCCCTGAAACAGTGCCGCGGCGATCCATCTAATTGAGAAGGGGTGCAACGCCAGTTTGAGGAGCATTTGCATGAGATATTCAAATGGTACCCTATTGTATGCATCCTCCAGATCTATAGCAACAGCACATGTCTCCTCTCGTCTGTGGAAGCCTTCGAAGACGTCATAAGCAAAGACTGCAGCGTTGAGCCATGTCTCTTTGTTATATCTATAACCTCCGAGTGTGGGTGGGAATACGCGTTTCTGTTCAAGGTGACAGGTGAGGACACGTGCAACTATTTTCTCCAGCAGCTTACCCACAGTGTTCTGCATTGTGATGATTCTGTAGGCATTGATCTGAGAATGGTCTTTGTTTGGCTTCGGTAGTGGTAGTAAGTAGCTGTGTAGCCACTCCGAATACTGGCATTAAACTCATTGGCCAGTTTTGTCAATTCGTCATCAGCTAAATCGCCTATGTCATCGTACCGAACACCATCTGGACCAGGAGCAGTTTTGTGTGACCTTTTAAGTGTCATGCGAATGGGATCGGTTGTGATTGTGAGATCTTCTTCCAGTGCTACATCCTTACACAATTTTGACAGCGATCCCCGTATCCTCATTCTTACAGCCTCATTTCTTTGGTCTGTCTGTTCAATGTAGCGGGCAAGCAGGGCCTTCCCTTTGCTCTCATCAGATTTGTGCCATATCCGGCCTGTGCTCTGAAAGTCTGGTATGCCTCTGTGTCGTGTTGTGCCATTCATGCTCTGATGAAGGCGCCAGAACATGGCTAGTGATTTTTCTGAGCACACTTTTTTACAGAAGTCATCCCATTTGGCAACCTTAGCCTGCTTAGCACATAGTTTAAAGTGCATCATTTTTTGGTCGATCTCTACTTTCAGACGCTTCAAGAGCTCAGGTTGTGTTCTTCCATTCTTTCTAGCTTTCTGCCTTGTCTTGGCCGTTTGTCTCTTGCTCCGCCAAGCTTCCTCGACTTCTACGTTCCACCAGGGTGCATTTCTCCTGCCTCCTACGAGGGGCGCTCTGTTTCCTATGTCTGATTTTGCTAATGACGTCCTGGTCTGCTTTCTCGTAGTGGAATGTGTGGAGCTTCCTTTTCTTGCTTCTGTTTCTGCTTTTCTCAATTAGGAGGACACATGGATAGTGATTGCTTCCGTGGAACCCCAGTGCACTCCACCTGCAAACCGGTGCGAAGGTGGAAGACACCAGTGCAAGGTTTATGACACTATCAGAGTCCCCTGTTCGAGTGGCCATTCTTGTTGCCCTTCCATCATTCAAGCACACTAAATCGACTGACACTAGTGCGTTCTCTAGGTCTTCTCCCTGCTTGTTGGTTATGACGTTACCCCACTGGTTGCCATTCCGCAGAAAATGACGTTCTCTTCATCGAACTCGAAGAGATTCTGCCATTGTTGTGTGTTCACCTTCCCATTACAGGCATACACATTTACAATCACGAAATGAACTGGGGTCTGCACCCTAACCGCATGTACCTGCAATTCTGCATTGTCCCACTCAGACATAACCTCAGCTGCCACCATATTGTTGCGCACAAGGATGGTCTGCCCAAGGTGTCGCCTATTGTAGAAACATTAAAACCAGGAGTACTTCTGTCCTGTCACCAAGAAGAGTTTCTTGTAAAACCATTATATCGGCGCCGCACAGTAGCTTATCAAGAATGGGCCGTCGTCGATTTATGGACCCACAATTCCAATATGTAACGCGCACATACTTTAGGCATAGCCTCTCACACTTCGACATTTTAACGCCACCTCTTTTACCTTGTCGTGTTTTCCTTCTTCGATGTTGTCGTTTGGGATGCATCTGAATACTTACCGTCGTCATAGTATCACAGATGATTTTGTCGCTGAACGTCGATGCTGTGGATGGTCTAGACTCACTTGCACTTACTCAGTCGCACGGTCCAGAACCCGTTTCCACGTTATAAATTGACCAACTCCAGTAAATAGCTCTGCAGCACGCGGATACACTGTGAGCCTTTTACAAATTGTGTTGATAACCTTGCTGTTCTGAATGTTTTAAATGCTATAAATTATTGTTAAAGCTTTCTCTTCTCTATGGGGAAGTGAATGTGCAATATGTCAACAGTAGGCACTTTGATACAAATGAAAGCTCTAATAAAATGTAGAAAAATAGCTTTAGTTGAATTTTAAATACAACGGCTAGATAGCTCTTGAAATAGGAAAAACAGTGATACCTCACTTATGTCTAAGATTTCTTCTTCTTTACTCTCTCATTTGACTTTCAGCATTAAAAGGAGATATGGTTTGATAGTTTCTGCTCTTCATTTGGACTCTACTGCTGTTATGTATTCTAGTGTTTTTAATATTTCATCAATTCATCTTTTTCATGGTCAGCCCTTGGGTTTGGTGTTCTCAGAGCATATTTTGAAGGCTTGTTATACTTTGATCTTTCTGTCTTATCACGTGGCTGAAACATTTTATATAATGTTAATTTATGTATTAAATGGCAGGAATTATTCCTACATTTTTGTTGCAGTTCTCATTTCTGATCTTAACTCTCAGGCTGTTTCTTGTCATGCGTCTAAGAAATTTCATTTCGGTAGTGGTTATTTTTCTTATTTTTTTTGAGTCAAGAGTTCAGGTTTGGCATTGATAACATCATCATCGAGTGTCATCTCCACAACGAAGGTTGGCTACCATGGAGCGCCATTCTGCTCTGTCTCTTGCTTTGATAGTGCAGGTTGTCATAGGCTGGTTTGTACATTTTTTTATGGTATTCATCCATGTCAGTCTTGGTCTGCCTCTTTTACCTTGTATTTTCGCCTCCAGGATTACTTTTAGTAGGCTGTTGTGTCTTTTAACATGGCCCAAAAATCGCATTTGTCTTGCTTGAATTATGTTTAGTAGTTCTCTTCATTTTTAGTTGTTTTAAGACTTCATCATTGGTTTTCTTTTCCTTCCATCCAATTCTACCTATTCTTCTATATATCCACATTTGAACTGTCTCCAGGTCTATTCCTTCAATTTTGATATCCACTTGTGGGTTTTGAGTATTTTCATTGTTTATGATCATAGTTTTAGTCTTTTTGATATTTATATCTAGTCCATATTTTTTGCTTGTCATGTTTATTTCATTAAGTAATTGTTGTAGATCGTTAGGATTTTCTGCTAGTAGTACAGTATCGTCAGCATATCTTAGATTATTGATCATCTTTCCATTAATTTGTAGGCCTGGCATCTCTGTGATGTTTTTAAAGATTTGCTTAGTGTATAGATTGAACAAGCCTGGTGATAGAATGCATACCTGTCTTACTCCTCTTTTTATATCAATGGGTGTAGAGTTCTCTTTGTTATATCTTATTATTGCTGTTTGCTCACAGTATAGATTACATATTAGTCGTATGTCCATGTCATCTAGATGTATCTCTTTCAGGCATTCTATAAGTTGTTTGTGGTGTACTCTATCAAAAGCTTTGGTGTAGTCTATGAAGCAGGCATATAATGGTTTGTTTACTTCTGTGTACTTTTCAATTAATGTTCTCATGCAGAATATGGCTTCTTTTGTCCTGCTATTTTTCCTAAATCCAAATTGCTGTTCATCTAGTTCACTATTTATTTTATTCTGAATCCTTCCTTGTATAACTTTTAGTAAGATTTTTGTAGCATGGCTCATTAGGCTTATTGTTCTAAAGTCACTGCATTCAACTGCCCCATTCTTTTTAGGCAATGCAATGAAAGTTGATGTTTTTAGTTCATTTGGCATGTATCCTGTGTGGTATATGTAATTGCATATGTCTGTAATCACTTCAATGCCAAAATCTTCTAGTGCCTGTATCATCTCTATCTGTATATTGTCAGGTCCTGCTGCTTTTCCCTTTTTCATTGTTTTTATAGTTTTTTTCACCTCAGATTTTAAGATGTTCTAGCCCGATGTACATTTTATAATTGGTTTCTTATCCCTTTGATCATGAAACAGTTTTGTTATATATTACTGCCATTTATCTATTATATCTTTATTGTCTGTTAGCATTTTTCCTTTTTTGTCTGCAATGTATCTACCTTCTGTGGCTTTTTTATTTTTATTAGTCATTCTCTTTATTTCTGTATGCATTCCTCTTAAGTCTTGTTTGCTTTCCATAGTTTCTATTTCTATTTCTAGTTTCTATACATTTTTGGCTGAGCCAGTCTTCTTTTGCCTTTTTACATATTTTGCATATTTCATTATCTCTTTTATTGTATTGGGCAGTGTTCTTCGCTTGTCTCCTTTCTTCCATTTTTTTCTAAAACGGTGTTAGTTATCCATTTTTGTTTTTTGTTCTTTTCTTTTTTTGGGAAAGATGTCACAGGTTTCTTGTATGCTTTTCTTTATGCATTGCCATTTGGTTGTGACTTTTTCATCAGGAATTTCTCTTCTGTATTGCTCAATTCCTTCTTCTAGCAGCTTCTGATATGTGTTCTTTACTTGTATTGTATAGGTATATTTAATATATTTTTTATTTAAAGCTGTTATATCTTGTGGTATTGTTGATGAATTAGACTTTTGCTTGTTTCTCTTTAGTTTGATTTTCATTTTAATCATTACAGAATTGTGATTTGAATTAATATCTGCTCCAGGATAGGTTTTGGTTTTCTTTACGCTGTTAGGGAGCCTTTCTTTTATCATTATGTAATCTATTTGATTCCTCTTCTTGTCTCCAGGGCTTTTCCATGTGCATTGATAACACAATGTTGAAATAAAGATTGTGTTGTACAGTGCCCATTGTTGTTCTCTAGTGTTATTTACTTGTTCGACAGCAGTGGTAACATATGTCTGATGATCATGATCTGAAAAGCTTTGTCACATCCTGAGTCTATTTGTACTGCTTATGAATTTATGTTTTTCACTAGACTTTCCAAGTACTGAAACTCCTCTACTTTATTTAATTATCTATTGTCTATTGTTATGTTGAAGTTCTGATTTTCTTTTGTGATGTTCATAGCCTCTGTCTTGTTGGAGTTTATTTTCATGTTGTATTGTCTGTAGGTAAGTTATTTAAAAAGTTATGAAATTGTAAGTGATTTCTGGAAAGAATGTGCATGATGATGCTCATGGTCAACAACAGAAATACAATTTTGGCTGAGTATGTCTACACTCTTTATTCATACATTTTCTCTTTAGAAAAGCCACAAAATTATTAGTTCATTTGAAATATGTTTCATCATAGTCAATTCATACTCCTGCAACTGTGCATACTCTCTTATACGTTTTCAATGCCAGCTGATATCCTTTAGTTTCATAGACTGCAAGCCAGTCATTAGTCATGTTTTGTATTTGATTTTTCTGTGGCCTTCTCTGTGTTTCTTTACAGTTTTCTTTACTTAAGGATGCTGACTGCCATGGACTTCATAAACAGAAAAATTTAATTTCGTTCCCAAAATGAAATAAACATTTACAATGATGTTCACTCATCGTCTAAAGTAGTCTAAAGCGATGTATTTGTATTGTATAGTATTTCATTATATAATTTGATATTAGCTGATGATCTTACTAAGTTAATACTTATCATTATCACTGGATTAATTTTGCTATCATATGTGAAGTCTGTGAGTCTGTGGAACTCACATTCTCGGATTTTCTAGCAGCAATAATTTATATCAAAAGTACTTGTCATAAATTCTACGTTTAAGTTTAGATACACAGTGGTGTTAACAATTTATTATTTTATAGAATTAACTTATTAAGAATAAAATGTATCATCTTATTCGTATATAAGATTAACTTTTTAATATTAGAATCATCATCATACATACATCATATAATTAAATTTAAATGTTAAATTATTATTTCTATTTCTTTCTTTTTTATTCCTAATTTAAAATTCTTTATAATATATTAAAATTAAAAGGAAATCATAATTTAAAATAATAAAGGTGAATCACTGAATGGCCCAGCCAATTTTAAATTATGTAATTTTAATTTTAAAATTAAAAGGGCGATAAGTAAATAAAAGTAGGAGCTTGCCTCTTACTATAATTACATAATTCAATTCAGACATTCATTTAATCATCATTTAAATTATAATATAATAAATCAAATAATGCCTCACCACCACTCATTCATTATTCATCAATTGAATTAATTGTAACTTAACCACTTAATTATTAAAATTTAATGAAGCGATTTAAATTTAAATAAATTATTACAACACATACAAGTCATAACTATTGCTATATTACTGTCTTAGTTTAATTTTTATTAATAGTAAAGTAAATTAGTAAAATTTAACTTGGTTTTAGTTTTAATGTTTTATTATTTAAAAAACTAATAATAATGAAATAAAGTAAAAAATAAAAACTCAAGTCGGCAAGTCGCAACCCATGCTTGCTTTTAATTTAATTATCTCTATTTTTTCGTTAAGCTTTATTTGAACAAATATGGAAGTAATAATAATCTCATCTTGCTGCCAACCTTTTTCTTTGAATCAATCTTTGATTTTGACATGATTAAATTTAAAACTTGCAATTGGAAGAAGCTGACGAAGTTCACGTTGATATTGGCTCCACAAGGGAAACTAACTGGAGGGAACGTCCGGTTAGCAGTAACTGTTTAATTTACAAAACTTAACGAATATGTCCATGCTACAGTACATCACAAATTGAATTGCAAATATTTCAATTAAAATATAGTTACAAAAGTAAATTGACAGATTAAATTTTACTATAGAAGACATAGTCTTTGTTAATGCAACAGTGTCATTGCCATTTCATTTAATTTCAATTCAGAACTTTATCATCATCAAGAGAGAAGATACTAAATAGCTTGGTGCCATGCCATGGGAAACAGTCAACGGAATTGATAAGATGCACTTTTCAAATGTGGATAGAAAGTTGTGGAAGGATATGATCGTCTACGCCAACTGGCATGGCACATGATGATGATCATCATTATCATCAATTGCGGTATCTTTTAGCAAAGGTGGCCACAAGTCTCCTCATTTGTCTTTATTATATTTCATTCTCGGCTTTTCAACCTTCCATTAGAACATATGATATTAACAAGAGTTCTATATCTTCTGCTCTTTGTTGTCTCTTCTAATCGTTTCCATGTGTAATTTATCTTTGTGATCTTAGTCTCGAGGATTCGCCTCCATGTGTTCTTGTGCGTTCCCTTTTTCCTCTTTCGCATTGGATTCCAACTGAAAAAAAATTATCTGGTAATGCCGGTAGTTCGCTTTTGAAATGTCCTAACTAAAACCACGTCTTTTTTCTTATAATTTCTTCAAATGTGCGTTGATTTATCTGTTTCCATAATTCATCATTTCTAATGTTGTTTGGCTATCTGATCTGAAGTATCTTCTGTAAGGAAGTGTTTATAAATGTTTACAGCTTCCTTATATTTCTGGAATTGTCCTTGTTTCTGATTTTAACAAAAGGACAGATTCGACGTTTCTACTAAAAAAAAATCTAAGTTTGATTGTTAATGATAGTTCAATGGTTTTCCAGGCATTCTGTTTCCAGACAGCTGTAAAAAAGCTCCTCTAGTCTTTCCTTCTTGTTGTATCATCTCCTACTGTACCTCCGTCTCTGTCCAAGATGTCACTAAGATAAGTGAGTACATCACCATCTTCCAGTTTTTTGTCTCTTATGTTAATTGAATTGGCGTTAACTGTTCAATAACTCGAATTGTTCACTTTGTTAAAGCAAAGTCCAATTTGTGACTGATATTTTCTATACTCTATCTTTCTTTTTTTTTTTTTTTTTTGCATCAGCGTTGGTTGTACGACAGCGGTGCTAAATTGTCTGCAATATATAGATCTAGGGTTGTTTCTTTATTCCACTGGATTATATTTTTTCTGTGTTTTTTTAATTTTATTTTGTTATTGTTGCTGTTTTCATTATCCAGTCTATTGCTAGTAGAAATATGAAGGGTAATGATAGACATCCCTGTATGAATTAACTACGGTCAGCAGTAGTGATAGAAAGTTGTGGCAAGACATTATCACCTCGTGAGCATGCACAGCAAATGATGATGAAGTAGAGTTCATTTAAGCATAAGCTGCATGTCTGTAAATGTTCGAGTATTCACTTTAAACTATGGCTTCTTATTTATTTTTTTATATATTTTACTATTATTGTTTTGCAATGCATTTGCTATATCTAGGCTTTGTCGGCGTCCTTGCTAGCCGTCGTAACCTAGACAGCGTTCCCCCCACTCGTGTATTTTTAGTACCCTCCACCCCTGTCCAGAGGGTATATTACAGCCAGACCAGCGTTACGCGCCCTTTTCACGTCCTGACCAGCGTCCACGGCATAAGGGAAGTCAATTTGCTTTTCTTTAACATTTTTCGATTATTTTGTTTTGGATATTTCATTACTAGTTAGCCATGTAGGATTAGTTATATTTACTTACATATCTGTGTGTGTTGTTGTTTGTCTGTTCCTGCTGAAGGTCTATTGAGCCGAAACGTCGTTCAAATCTGTGTCGTCTACTAACCACGTAAAGCTTTTACCATACCTTTTTTTCAATTTTCCCTGCTATATCTAGGTCAGCATGGGTTACGAACAGAGCATAGCGCTAGAGGTCTTAACCGACTCTTATTGTTTGTTTGAAAAGTTTCTTCTGTAGATCATATTCTCATTCTCATGATATTGAAAATGATATGGTCCTGCAAGATATCCTCTGAGGTCTGTTACCAATGATTTGAAGATTTTGAGAATGGATTGTAGTGTCGTCGCTTTTTCACTGTTACCTAACTCTGTTAATCTCAGTAATTACGGAATCCCCATAAAGTTTTTTTTTTTTTTTTTTTTTTAACCTGATGAAAACAATGTATGAAGGAATGAAATGTAGTGTTGTGCACGAAGGGAAGCTTACAGAAGCATTTGAAATAAGAACAGGAGTAAGGCAGGGATGTCTTTTATCTCCATTTCTCTTTCTGCTGGCCATTGAGTGGATTATGAAAATAACTTAAAACAACAGAAATGGAATCCAGTGGCCATTGACCAAGCAACTTGATTATTTAGACTTTGTTGATGACATAGCTCTCCTATCACACAACCATCAACAGATGCAAGATAAATGAGCATACGTGATGAGAGATCACAACAGATGGGACTGATAATAAAAAGAGATTATACCAAAATTATGAGAGTTAATGCATTTGGCAATAACCAAATAAAAATAAGAGAAATACCTCTACTAGACGTACAATTGTATATATATATATATATATATATATATATATATATATATATATATATATATGGCAGTAATATAGACAAAGAGGGAGGAATAGACTGATTTCCTGACTTTCCTGACTGAATTCCAGTGTTAACTCAGTCCTATTATATAGCTGTGAAACATTGAGAACAACAAAAATGACATTCACAAAGATACAGACATTCATTAATGAATGCTTGCGCAGAATAAGAGGATGGAAATTGCAGGACAAAATCACTAACGTAGAATTATGGGAAAGTACCAGTCAAATCAGGGAACCGTGATAGCTCAGTGGTTAGTGAACTGGACTACTAAGAACATGAGGTCGGGTTTGATCCTAATCGACGGCTTTCAGGTTCAACTAGCCTAAAATGGGTACCGGATTATTTTTCCGGGAGAATAAAGTGGCACTGGAGTAATATCGACCACATTTTCCAAAAAAATAATCAAATGATTACTTTGAAACAAAAAGTATGCGTTCCGACCACTTGACTTGTTAAAATTCATTTTTAGTATAATCTGAAGCGCAAAATTTGTGTTGATATACAAAGCAATCTATGACATTTGATACAAATACACGGAATAATTTTCTTAGTTCTCGGTAATTTGAGAATGCATAATGAAGGAGTTTATTTATATCGATGAAAAGAACTATTATCCTTCTCCACCCCATATATTGATGCAGGGTACAGTCAAGTTTTATAATTTACTCCCTTAGCATCGCTTCATATAACAAGGTACATGACTTTTAACATTGCTCTGTTATATGATTTAAGATCTTCGTGTGATCTGCTTTCTTACTTATTCGTAGCGACCGATCTTCGTATAATGTGGTGCATACATGTATAGAATTTATGGTTAAGATCATCTAATAACGTTTACATATTATATCAAGTACGGCTTGGAAATCAAAATGGCATACGATAAGGTTCTTCGCTTTAAACAATTTTTCTGTATATTTTATGTTATGGTGGAGACGATGGAACTAATGCATTGCGTTTCGTATTATCCAGTACGAATACGGCTTATTTCTGCAAGTTGAGCATGCACTGGACTGGTCATACCGTACATGAAGTAACAAACAAAAAGGAAAAGTTGTATTTTACAACTCCACTTTAAATCGTTTGCATATATACATGCATACACAATCCAAAGTTTATACATTATGGCCACTAAGAGGAGGTGGACATATGTCGGTCATGTAATGAAAGAAGACAACAGGACAAATTCGAAGAAAGCCCTCAAATAGAAAACAAAGGGCAAAAGAAAAGAGGCAGACCTAGAGAAACACTAAAAATAACACGAAAAGCAACAATAGTGGGCATAAGCTTCCTTACAGCCAGAGAGGCTATCCCAAAATAGAAACAAGTGACGAGATAGAACGCATTAATGTGCAAAATTTTATAACAACAAAGATCATTGGATACGGAGAATCTAGAATTTCCGAGCTATGCTATATTAATATTCCTGAAATTAAAGGAAATGTCTAGATATTAATTGTTCTAAGTCGCAATATATTGCAAACTTGTTCATAGAATGCTTGTATTAGACGTTTTGCTTATTTGACTTCCGGTCATTATGGCGTATAAGCGGCAGGAACAGTTGAGGCTCTGTCCGAAAAGTGTTCCTTGTTATAGTTTCCTCATATTCCAAGTCCAGCTTGCTGCCGGTCGGAGCTACTGAGTTTAGCGCTCTGTGCACACCGTGAGCTGTGTTTTTCATCCGGATCGTGTTTCGATATTCTGATTCCTTACGATGAATGATGTTAACGTATAACGAAGGACAGTTCGGTTACGTTCACTTTCGGTGCAGCCACCTTATGTTTTTTTGGTGTGCTGCGGCTGCTATGATATGGACTGCAGCTGCCTTTCTTTGTTTTGATCCTTCAAAGATATGAGATGTTTCGGTTGATTCCACTGACACGGGCGGTTGAGAAATTATGGATTTTAAATCGTTTGTAGTGGGCCTTCGACTACCTACAACTACAACTATGTTTTGCTAAGATCTTTAATATTTAGTTTATTAGTTTTTGATTCTAAAAATGCCAGATGGCCATGAAAAACTAAAATCACGATCACATCGCCACAATATCGCCAAGATAATGAGAAATGAAAAAAAAATCGTGCATAGGAGACACAGTCTTAAAACTGCAAATAAATATCTCTCAAGAAGTTCTTTAAATATAAAATTATTGTTGGTTGCAAGAAGGAAAAGTTATGGGAGAACATCCAGATAGAAACCATGACAATTTTTTTTTTTTAAAAAGGAGAAAGAATTGGAATGGTAACAGTTTTACGTAGGTGAGTAACAAAACAAAAGTCCACGTTTCGGCCAAGTAGGTCTTCAGCTGGAACAGCAAACAACTACACAGAAATATATATAAGGAGCAACAGCTTCGCATCTCTTTGCAACCTGGCGCATCTTGATGACTTTACTCCAGATAGAAACCACTTGCAAGTGACTCAACAACCCTGCCCAACACCCATACCACAAGAAGGGAAACTTCTGCACAAAACCAAGATCTAGCCTGCTGCAGACTGAGTGTGTCAGCCACGGTGCAGGTTATGGGAAAAAATCACGACGTCTACCTATATAGAGTAGGCCTACTGTTCACGTGACTAGCTATTTTGTGTCACGATGTTATTCCCTATCGCCACCTGAAACAGGACAACGAGTCAAATTTGCATGATGAAAAGACTTGAACTTAGCAGAAGATGGATACAAATAATAATAATAATAATAAATAAATAATAATAACCTACCAATTAAACGAAATGTTCAGTTATATTTTAATTATTATGAATGACATGAAAATATTGCTACAATTTAAAGAATTACACACATACTGTTAAATTTTTGAGGGAAGCAAAGAGAAAAGATACTAGACAGCTTAAGAGAATGGCTTGGCAGAAGGTCAACAACGGAAATGATAAATAACTGTCGAGATCGAAACTTGTGGAGAGACAAGATCACCTACGCCAGCAAGCACGGTACCTGATGAGGATGATGTTGAATTTGCTTGCTGGTATCACTCCTTCTAATTCCAGACATGTATCAAACTCTGCGCCCCTCTAAGGTAAAAACTTTTAATCATATAAAAAAGGTATTCTCTGAATGTGGTCATACAACTTTATTTATTTAGCTGTAATGAATTGCAAGTTTTGTAACTGGCAATATACTGAAGGATGCTCTTTTTAAATGTCTTAATGTAATTGAAGATTTGTATTTATTTATTTTGCTACTTACTACATAATGCATACGTTTGTAATGGCGAAAGTATGTGCATAGCTATTTGTTTAGTATTAAACATCAGTCTTTTAGTAGTGAGAAGAGAGAGATATGCGCAAAAATCCTAGCTTCACCAAGCGCTATACATTAAAATAAATATGACGATCACAATTTTCAGGAGGACGTTAACTTCCGGTCAATATGGTGGATAGGCGGCAGGAATCATTAGAGGATATGTGTGAAAAGTGTTCCATGTTGCAGTTTCCTCAAATTCCAAGTCCGGCTTGTTGCAGGAGCTAGTGAGTTAAGTGCTCTGTGCACACCGCGAGCTGTGCGTTTCATCTGTTTCGATCGTGTTTCAATATTCCGATTGTTTACGATGAGTGATGATATCGTATGATTGAGAACAGATGGCTGTGTTCACTTTCTGTGCGGTTTCGCCTTATGTCTTTTGGCGTGTGCTGAGACTACAATGATGGTGACTACAGCTATCTTTCTTTGTTTGGAAGATGAGATAGTAATTCGGATGATTCCACTGACGCGGACGGTTGAGCAATTATGGATTTTAATTCGTTTGCAGTGATACCGGGGCCTTCCATAACCATAACCATAACACTACTTTAAAAAAATGTACACAAAAATTATCTTCAGAAGGCAAATCAGCCACTATAGACTCAATTACAATAATAAAAACACTATAAATTGAACATGTGTGTTATCACATAGGGAAAAGAAACAACCACACAAACACGTTCTCTAGGAACGCTATATACAATTTCTCTTCAGCATTCGTCCAGCAATTAATGTATCTTGTTGTCTGTCCAAAAACGATAAATTAAACAATTATGTTATTTCCTGCAGACTGCGATAATTTATACTTTTCCTCCAACACATTCGCGGTTTGTACGACATTTTGGGCACCGGTTGTGCTATCCCTTTTCGATTCGTACTCATTTGCAATATTTATTTTCTGTTTCCAGAGCTACCACCTGGAAGTGGAGAAAACTCTTTATCAGTTTTTATTTGCTAGTCCTGAATCTTGCAGTTAACTATGAATCGTTGGTCGCACTAAGCTTATGCTATGCTGCAAAATACACATACAATGGTACGTGGCAAAACTAGTAGAGAGGTGAGACAAACTACTATATTTCGACAACAACCTTCATCAGGTACAAAACAAAAAAGATATTCTACGAAAGAAGTATTCTAAAATGTGTGCTTATCTCCATTAGCCATTATACTGTAGTAAAAAAAGTAAAGTACCCCCACCACGCCAAGTGGCGTATAGGGAAATATGGTGTTAGTGACCCGATATTTTACAGACCTTCAGTACATGATTTTTTGGGTAATGTAGTTGGTATTACGCCCGTGCTGCTTTACTTTCCCAGAAAAAATCCGGTACCCGTTTAAGGCTGCGTGAACCCGGAAGCCGTCGGTTGGGATCGAACCCTACCCCTTGTCCTTTGTAGTCCAGCTCACTGAGCTGTCGCGGCTCCTCCAGTATACTATGCTAGCACAAAACAGACAATAAAAAATATCATCAACAATAAAATACACAATGACCTCCACTAAACCGTCTGAGAAGACGAAAAGGGCCATATATATATGTTGGCACAGCGCGTTTTCTGAAAAAAAAAAAAAAAAAGTTTTCAACTTTCATCATCATGTACCCTGCCGGTTGGCATAGGCGATCATGGCCCTCCACAATCTTCTATCTACAGTGCATCGTATCAGTTCTGTTGTTGAATGTTTTCCATGCCATGACACCAAGCTATCCAGTATTTTCTCTCTTTGTCGTCCGCGATCTCTCTTTCCTTTTATTTTGCCAGTTGTAACCAAGTATTCCAATTTTCCTCTTCTCATGATGTGCCCGAAAAATGTTGATTGTTTCTTTCTGATGTTTTTTAAGAGCTCCTTTTTGTGTTGGCCTCTTTGAGAACTTCCTCATTAGTCTTTTTATCTGTCCAGGGAACTTTCAACATTCTTCTGAGAAATCCCATCTCTGTGGCCTCTAATCGTCTTTTCATTTGTTTGTCTACTGTCCATGATTCGCTTCCATAGGTCAGAATTGGTTCTATATAGCACTGAAGAACTCTCTTTCTCATTTTTATTGACATAGATTTGTTGCATAAGATATTTTTCATTTTCTGAAATACTATTTCGGCCTGAGCTATTCTGCTTTTTATTTCTGTGGTGCATCTCCCATCTGATGTTATTATTGTGCCCAAGTATTTGAAACGTTGCACTTGTTTCAGATTTGTCTTGTTTATTTTTATGCTGCATGATGGTGATGATTGTTTCTTCGATATAACCATTACTTCTGTTTTCTTACTATTCATTTCAACTTTAGTTGGTTGAAAACCTGGCCAGAAATTCTCCCAGATAAACACCAGCAGCAGACGCGGACGGCGGAGATCATATCCACCATGGCTGGTATACACGAAGGTCCCGAATTTGGGATCGGAGATTTTGTTTTATTGCACGAGTTAACACTTGACGCTTTTATGGATAATTTGAAACACAGGTACCTCTAGCAATTTGTCTATTTAACAACATTAAAAGTGGTGTTTTTATTTGTTATTCGATACTTAACCGCCTATATTTAATAATATATTCTTGCTATTCCTTCTAACTTTATTATCTAGTAGTAGTTGGATTATTATTGTGCTTCCGTAATTGGAGTCCGAATCCAATAATACCGACACAGTAGGCGGCTGCTTGTAAAAAACAACCATGATCTACATTTTCATTTTTAAAAGACATTTTGCCGTTACTAGTTAGTTTTAAATGCCTCATACTCATGTTAAATAATAAATATGTTTATTTTCCGAATATTATTTTTCGTGCAACAGGTCTGTTTCTGATACTCTCTTAACTCTCTACTGTTCGGGTTCAACTTTACTTTGCAGTTTGCACAAGAAATGACAACTGCACAAGAATTAAGAATTGACTGACAATGACAATACAATCAAATTAACTATTGTCAGTGTTGTTCAATACTTTACTGATTCAATATTACGGACACGAGTAAACTTTGTTATTGTAACAATTTAACTTTACTTTACAGTTACACTACGTACACTTTATTTACTAGTATACATATACAATTATCACATTATTATAATATATAACTTAAACTTCATACTTGATACTTCTACTCTACAACTTAGTAGACCCAATGATAATTCAGATAATCATGATTTGTATTTGAGTGATATTTTATTTTTAAAGTATTATCATTATCATTATCTTGAAGCCAGTTGAAGCAACAAACTTCAGCTTAACTTATTATAGTATAAGAAGAAAAAGCGAAGTCTGTAAAGTAAGCAAAACATAGTAACATACGTTTTGTTCACAAAAGTAAAGCTTTGTTCACAAAGTAAAGCGGTATTTCTAGATAAGTTTTAGTTTGGAATTTCCATTTGTGAGTAAATTACTATATATAAATGATAAATGAATATTTACTCCAGTTAAATATGAAAAGTGTTATGTTCAATATGTTGTCTGTTAACTTTAACTGAGTTAGTACAGGCTGAGACACAAAATGTAAACATTTATTTTGTAGGTCAATCATAAAAAAAGAATAAGTAGTAATCCCTAATTTATTATTATTTTACATTAGAATGAATGAAACAATAATATTATAAGTGCCTTGTATTGTATAATAATAATAAAAAATCGAATTTATTATATTATTATCGTCATCATCATCATCAAGTACCGGGCCTGCTAGCGAAGGTGATCATGTCTCCACAACTTTTGATCTGGACAGTTATTTATCATTTCTGTTGTTAACCTTCTGCCAAGCCATTGTCTAGGCTGTCTGGTATCTTTTCTCTTTGCTTCCCTCTATCTCTTCATCCCTCAATTTTCCCAGTTACAAAATATTCCAGCTGTTCCATTTTCATACATGGCCAAAAAATGGTAATTGTTTCTAGTTTCTTCCTAATATTGGAAATTAGCTCTCTTTTTGCTTTGGCCTCTTTCAGAAAGTTTGAAATATTTTTCATTACTCTTCTTAGCAGACAGTGAGTCCATGGTATTCTAAACATTCTTATGTAAAACCACATTTCTACAGACTCCAGTGATTTTCTTGTCTGTTGTCCTATTGTTCATGGTTCACATCCATATGTTTAGACTGGCTCTACAAAACATTTAAGAACTCTTTTTTCTTGTTTCTATTGTCAAAAACGGATTGCACAGTATCTTCCTAATTTTTTGGAAGGCTACTTTTGCCTGAGCCATTCTGCATTTCACTTTTGTAGTACATCTACCATCTGAGGTTATCCATGTTCCTAGATATTGAAATTCATTTACCTGTTTTAATATTGTTCCACTTGTCTTTATTGCACACTCAGGTGATGTCTTCTTTGTTGTTACCATTACTTATGTCTTTTTGCTATTAAGGCTGAGTCCTATATTTTTGCTTTCTTTCACTATAATGTCTTACATTTATTGTAACTCATTTTTACTCTTAGCGATTAAGACTGTATCATCAGCACATCTTAGGTTATTTATATTACGACCTCTGATTGTTATTCCAGGCATGCCCCATATGAATCTTGAAATAATCTCGCTATACATATTAAACAAATTGTAACGGGGTGCACACCCTTCACCAGATGTAATGGGCCTTAACCCACTCTTCAAGATTGTAATGGGCCAATCACTACCGAGTGTAAAGGTTCGATAACAAGTGTTACCCAACACCTACTACTGCCCGCTTCTACTACTGTTCCTTCTGACGTGATGACGATGTCGCCTTTTGTTGATTTCATTCATCAGTATGTAGTCTCCCCTGTAGTTGATCTGGACTGCTTCAGGTACACTCAGGTTCGGTTCTGGTTCCCCGTCGCCTTGCCGATTAGCACGTGAGATCACTCACCTGCTGCCGACCACAGGAACCTCTCAGGCCTCTGATCATACTCTCCCTGACTTTGCGTTGTGACTTGCCTGCTCACGACCTCCAGCGCCCGTTCTTCACTAGGACCACAACACAGCTACAAATGGAAGCATGAACTGACACCATTGATAACAAAGATAACTGGTTTACTCTTATACAATCAATGACAATGTCCCTTCACAGGACTCACATTAACAGCTTCGTAACCAAATCTGATTGGGTGGCATCCCACCATGAATGACTGATTTTTCACCACCCTACTCCGATACATAGCCTAACAATGTCTCCGTTCCGGCCTATACTAAGCCTATGATATCGTGGCATCCCCGCCTGATGAATATCTCTTCACCAGACAACTCAACTAACTGCAGACAATTATCTTTAACATGATGAATGTCTCTTCACAAACAACTCAAATAACTGCAGACTGTCTTTAACATGATGAATGTCTCTTCACAAGACGATACTAACAACTTGCACAATAATGTCTCTACTGAGGTTAACAATCAGCCTATAATATCATAGCATCACCACCTGATGAATATCTCTTCACCAGACGACTCAATTAACTGCAGACAAATGTCTTTAACGTGATGAATGTCTCTTCACAAGATGATGCTTAACAACTTGCATAAATACTGTTCTTACTGAGGCTTACCATCAGCCTATGGTATTGTAGCATCACCACCTGATGAATATCTCTTCACCAGATGATTAAAATAACTGCAGACACATATCTTTAACATGATGAATGTCTCTTCACAAGATGATATGTAACAACTTGCATAATATTGATTCTACTGAGGCTTACATTCAGCCTATAATATAGTAGTGTCACCACCTGATGAATATCTCTTCACCAGATGACTGAATAACTGGAACAAATGTCTTTAACATGATGAATGTCTCTTCACAAGACAATACTGACAACTTGCCTAATACTGTTTTTACTGAAAGATTACTCTAGTACTTCATGCTAATCTCCCTCTCTAACGTTCAGGAATCCCTAACACTTCCATCTAGCCAAACAGCTACCAGTACACTGCCCTGCTCTTAAGAAATCCTACACAACATTCCGGTTCCCAGTTTCAACTGTGTTCTGTCACACAGACGTCTGGACTGAACCCCCGCCACTTATCGACTGACCGATCCAACACAATGCCCTCTCTACTCAAAACTATCCTTTGTCTACCTAATTCCCCCCTTTGCCTCGTTTTCAAATCTTGTGATTTCTGACCTGTTCACTCTCATAATTTCCACGTGGACTATGAGTTCCTCTCAACCTTTATCTCCACCCTTATCTCCCCTTGACCTCTACTATATTATCCATCTCTTTCCTATCCTTATTACCTCCCTGTTTCAAAATCTGGTGACATCACACAACCTTGCCTAACACCCATTAACCACCATTGTAATTTCTTTGTACAATTATCATTAGCCACAATAATAGAATTCATGACAACAACGTTAAGGGGTATTCCTATGGAAAACCCTCGTTCGGTAGGGAACATCATGCGCAACAGGTCATACCCGATCGTCATCAAGCTACTGTAACCTGTAAGCAAAACTATTATGTGGACTTGATATACAGGGGTATACAGCTTTTACTTTTATTTTTGTTTCTTAGTAGTTCTTAAATTTAACTATTTATAACTGAGAAATATAATCATAACACTTAACAACAGCTCAATGAGCGCTATAGAAACCTGAAAAGCAAACTCAATTTTTACAATGATAATAAATAATCCCGGCATATGATCTTGTAAATAATATATGGTAGATGATGACAAGTAATTATGACTGACTGAATTATTGCTTTTTCATATTCTATTTATTGACCTTTCGAGCCGTAGCTGGCCCATAGGGTGTAGACCAAGATACTCCTCTTATCTGAATTTCTGTTCTAGCATTTTTCAATTCTTTTAAAGATATTTATCAAATCTTGCCATTTGTCTCTGTTCTGTGCAAGCAGCTCTATCTCATTGAGGGAGCCGAATCCTGCTTGTCTTGCCTCTCTCATCAATGTTCTTCTCAGTGTCTCTTGGGTCCTTTCTCTTTTTCTCCTACCTGTTGTTTCCCACATGAGGGCTTGCTTTGCTTTTGGTTATTATCTTTTCTCATTACATGTCCAACATATGACCATCGTCTTTTCTTTATTGCTGAAGATATTAGTGGATGATTGGTGATTTCTCTAATTCCTTGTTTGCTTTGAATTCGTTCCATGCTATACCAAGTATTTTCCTTAGACATTTATTTTCGAATGCGTTCAACTTTGTTTCTATATCTCTTGTTGTTTTCCAGCTTTCACACGCATACGTAAGGGTTGATAGTACATTTGATTTGAATAGTCTAAGTTTTGTGTTTGTGCTGATGAGTTTTGATTTTCACAACTTTTCAAGGCTTCTGAAAGACATTGCTGCTTTAGCTATTCTGATTCTAATTTCTTTGCTTGTATCCCCTTCTCGATCAATGTGACTTCCAAGATAGATAAAGTGATCAATATCTTCCACTGGTTTGTTTTCCATGTATATTTTGTCGTCTGTTGAAATTAAACTTTTCATGACTTTAGTCTTTTCATGATTAATCTCAAGCCCAATTTTGCTGGCTATTGATGATAGTTCATTTGTGTTTTCCTGCATCATTTTTATCTGGCTGCTGATGAGAACTATGTCATCAGCAAAGTCGAGGTCCTCCAAATGGTCTCCTTGTATCCATTCGATGCCATTATTACCAGTGCAGCATTTCTTCATTATGAAGTCCATAACAATTCCAAATAACAAGGGCGATGAAATACATCCTTGTTTAACCCCAGTTTCTATTAAGAAACATTCTTTCAGTCCTTCCTCAGTTCGAACTGCACATGTGTAACCATCATACATGTCTTTGATAATATTTATGATTTTTGATGGTAAGCCATATTGCTTCAGAATTTTCCACAAAGAATCTCTATGAATACTATCAAATGCTTTTTTTGAAGTTTTTCATATTATCACAGTTTAATAACATTTATAATAAATGAAAGTTAAATTGTAACATTACTACACAACTACACAACACAATCATTGTTTTATGATAATATTAATGGAAGATGCAACAAGAACATGAAAGTACTCAGGTCACAAAAAAAGAAGATAATTATAAATTAAATAAACAGATCACTTTGTCCACTTAACAGTAAAGAGTGAGTAGTACCAATCTTTGAACTTGGTTTAATAATCCAAAACCCCTGATGCCTTTTCACAGAGGATGGAAGACTGGACAGAGAAATATTTAAAAGAGATGCAGCGATTAAATGATTATAAGATTATTGTAGATTATAATGCAGTGATAATTTGTCACCATTACTCAAAAGAACATGGATAAAAATGGCAATTGAATTGATTAGTAACAATTTCTGAATCCCTCTGATATCAGTGACAGAGATATCAGACTTATCAATAAGTTTTTGCATGTTGAATATTCAATGCTTCTGAAAAAAATATATATGTTCCATGGCTTGAAACTATCTTTTACTTCTTTGTATCTGATATTTTAATCTAGTCTCATCTTTTCTTTTTTTTTTCCATGTTCAATTTGATCAAATAATTTGTTTTTTTTTAAAAAATATCCTACGTTCACTCCTACTCAAATTTATATTCTTTTTTTCCCTGCTACTTTATATGGTTATTATGATAAAAATTTTGACAATTGTCATTATTTTATTTCTAGGATAAAGTTAGAATTCATAGGAAATTGATTTTGTTGTACTGTGTTTGCTCATGGGTAGTAAAAAAAAAAATAGTTTCAATAGTATGTTGGTGTCTGTGGTTGAGCTACTTGGCCAACACAGTGTAACCTAATACTTATGGATCTCATCGCTATGCTTTGTGGTGAGTAGAGCAATGATTTTATTGTTTGGATCTGTGTTGTATGTAGTACACAGTAGTTCAAACTAAGTGACTAAACCAGTTCTCCTAAGAAAAAAAGGGAAATTACATTATAGTCAGATGTATTTGAAGAAATAAAAAGAAACCTTTAAGTGGTTGACTCCTGGACCTTCAAATAATTGGGCCTACTGTAATGTATGTAACAGACTCTACCATCAGCCATGACAGACAGTATGGTGTGAAACAACATGCCTTGTATAAAGGCCAGCAGGAGAAAGAAAAATGTACTTTGGGAAGCAGCAAATTATCTAGCTTTTTTTTTTAAATATAAAAAAAAACAACCCCAGAATTTGACACAGTTACAGCTTGTGAATTAAGATTTGTTTCTCACTATATTAAACAGTTAAGACTCAACTAGTTATGAATGTGGTAGTAGAAGCAGTAGTTACTGAATCCCCACAAAGTTTATTAAACCGATAAGAACAACGTATGAAGGAATGAAATGTAGTGTGGTGCATGAAGGGCAGTTTACAAAACTATCTGAAATAAGAATAGGAGTAAGGCAGGGATGCCTTCTGTCTCCATTTCTCTTACTACTGGCCATAGATTGGATTATGAAAATAACTCAAAACAATAGAAATGGAATCCAGTGGTCACTGACCAAGCAACTTGATGATTTAGACTTTGTTTGATGACATAGCTCTCCTATCACACAACCATCAACAGATGCAAGATAAATGAGCATACTTGAGAGATCACAACAGATGGGACTGAAAATAAATAGAGATAAGACCATAATTATGAGAATTAATGCATTTGGCAATAACCAAATAAAAATAGGAGAAATACCGCTACTAGATGTACAATCTTACATATATCAGTAATATAGATAAAGAGGGAGGAACAGAAAATGATATCACAATAAGGATATCAAAAGCAAGAGGAGCTTTTGTTGCACTGGGGAACATATTGAAGTCCAAAGAAATTAGGTTAAATACAAAAATAAAAATTTTCAACTCCATTGTTAAGTCAGTCTTATTATATGGCTGTGAAATATGGAGAACAATTAAAATGACAATTATGAAGTTACAGACTTTCATTAATGGATGCTTACGCAGAATAAATGGATGGAAATGGCAGGACAAAACCACTAACATAGAATTGTGGAAATCTACCAGTCAAGTACCAGTGGATAAAGAGATACAGCGAAGATGATGACGCTGGGTAGGACACACACTGCGGAAGCCAACTGAGAGTATTAAACAACAGGCCCTTTTTTTTAATACCCAAGGAAAAAAACAATGAGGAAGATCACAATATTATTTGAGAAAACAGATGGAAACAGATGAAGATGATGGGGAAGACATGGAATGATCTTAAAAGAATCTCAAGAGAATAGTTTAGTTTAAAATTCATTTATAGTTTTATAGCACAGTACTCATCTATGTAGTATATTATAAACTATTCTGTTATTTTATTTATAGGTTTGAAAAAGGACGTATCTACACATACATTGGAGAAGTAGTTGTATCAGTTAACCCATATAGACCAGTGGATATCTACAATAGCTCTTATGTCCAACAGTATAAAGACAGAGAGATTTATGAGAGACCACCTCATATTTTGCTCTAGCTGATAATGCACATAAAACAATGAAAAGACAAGCCAGGGATACATGCATTGTTATTTCAGGTAATCATGTTTAACAACTTCATTCACGCTTATGACAGGGCTTATCATAATTTACTATAAGCGATTTAACATTTTTAAAACTATTATTCTATCAGTATTTTTGTCTGTTATTTCAACAGCAATAAAGTATTTATCTTTGTGAAATTTACTTGAAAATAGACAGATATTATTATTGTTTTTATTTTCAGTTCACAGTCTAAAAAATTTTCTTGTTTTTATTGCAGCTTATTTCAAAGTAATTATCTAGTTAATTCAACACTTTAATTAATTATTGTTGCATACTGAATGAAAACACTAGCAAATCTTATTTTGTAAATAGTAATTTTGTATTTAGAATGCAACAGTTAAAAATCATAATGTGTTATAATAAATTTTTAAAACATGACATGAGATGATTGTGTAGGATCAACTTAATCTTTGATTATCAAAACATTTTTTATGTGTAATGCTAATATTGTTAAACAAAAGTTCAGGTTCTAATGGTTTTGCATAGTAATATAACAACCGTAATATCTAACTTATAGTAAACTTTAATTACATAAATGATATTTAGAGCAGCTTCATATGTTCTTTATTTGTAATTGACATGTAATGAGAGTATGCAAGAAAGTTAGTAGGTATGCATAACTTTCGGAACTTACGAGACTTGCCGATTCTTCATTTATACTGTTTACTAATAGAATTGCCCACAATGCAAATAAAAATCTTACAAGGACACAAAAAACCTTATCATCAGGAGTCCTGCCAGTTGGCATATGCAATCATCTCTCTCCATATAACTTGGTCCTTCATGCAAGTCATAATTTCGGTTAGATCTTTTAGTATGCCATTTGGATAAGCTGTTAATTATTTTTTCCCTTGGATTTCCTCCTCTTTCCATTTATTTTGCTTGTTGTTATAGTATTCTCAGTGCTTTCTTTTCACATGACATGCTCAATAAACGTAGATTGTTACTTCCATATGATTTTAATGATATTTCTGGTTTCTCCAACTCATTTTAAACATTCTTCATTTGTATTTTTTGCTATCCATCGTAGCATTCTTCTGATAAACCACATCTCAGCTACCTCTAATTTTCTTTGTGTTGTCTTACTTATTGCCCCTAACTCACTGCCATATAGTAGAACTGGTTCGATGTAGCACTTTAGGACACATTTTCTAATGTTAATTGACAATGATTTGTTACATAGGATATTTTTCATTCAATGGAATTCTGTCTTTGCTTGTCATATTCTGCTTCTAAATTTTTCAGTGCATCTGCCATCTCATATTATTGATTGCAGGTATTTGAATCTATTCACTTGTTTCAGGATTTTTCTATATCATAAAAACCTTATGCAATCATTTTTTTCTTAATATATAAGATGAGCATGTTTTAAAATAAGCCATACTGTCATGTTTTGTAGTACATTCTGAATATGTCATATTTTGTAGCATATGGTGAATATGATTTTAGTACTCATATTTTCTTTGGTCTTTGGTACATTTATGGGTGATGTTGTCAGTATCATACCAGATCACCTTACTTTTCCAGAAAAACTAATTTTCAGAGATTTGGTGAACCCAAAGTTGTGTCGACAATACTGTAGGTGAAAAAAAAAAAGTTCAACTTTTTCCCGGGAACTAAACATTGATACACCTGGGCAATAATAATCCTCTTTATCCCTTTTAAAATTGCCATGATCAAGGGCTATGCCTGCTGGCATAAATGACCATTTCTTTCTGCAACTTTCTGTCTCTCCATTTGTTTATCAGTTCTATTGTTAACTTCCGACCAACCATTCTCTCAAACTGTTTTGTATCTTTTTTTCCGTTTCATACTAACGCTTATTTTTTATCGCAATATATTCTATTTGTTTTCATAATATGGCAAAGTGTAGATACTTTTTCGTACTTGGCTCTTGCTAATGTGTTTAAATGATTTGTGCGACAGTCTAGTTGTAAAATAATGTGCTGCTATTCCCCCTTGTAGTTATGTTTACTTCTGACGGGTGGATAGACTGTTAATTTTATTGATATTTCAGAGGAATATGATTTATTCTTCTTGTGTCTGCACATAACCTATCATCGATAGGTCAATATATGTTCACAGTTCGACAGGCAAAAATACTAACATCAAATTTTCAAGATATACAAATTCTTAATCCTTATGAAATATGTACCATCTGTATACAAAATTACAGTGCTGCATACATGCACCAAGTTATGATTTAACTATAGACTATATATGTTCATAATTTTCAATGTCTTTAAATTATATTATTTTTTTTTATTGTAGTAGGTTCTGTCGCCAGATTTGTTTTCACTTTACAGCGAACATATTATGAGATCAATAGTAGACAAAAAAGGAATTGAAGTCAACAGTCACAACATAAATAATTTACGATATGCAGATGACAAAGTTTTAATAGCAGAGACAGAGAATGAGCTACAAGAAATGATAGATATAATAGTAAAAGAAAGCAACAAGAAAGGTCTCAGTCTGAATAGTAAGAAAACAGAAGTAATGGTTATATTGAAGAAATAATCATCGCCATCATGCAGCATAAAAATAAACAAGACAAATCTGAAACAAATGCAACATTTGAAATACTTTGGCACAGTGATAACATCAGATGGAAGATGCAACACAGAAATAAAAAGCAGAATAGCTCAGGCCAAAATAGCATTTCATAAAATGAAAAATATCTTATGCAACAAAACTATGTCAATAGAAATGAGAAAGAGAGTTCATCGATGCTTTATAGAACCAATTCTGACCTATGGAAGTGAATCATAGACAATAGACAAACAAATAAAAAGACAATTAGAGGCCACATAGATGTGATTTCTCAGAAGAATGTTGAAAGTTCCTTGAACAGCTAAAAAGACCAACGAGAAAGTTCTCAAAGAGGCCAACACAAAAAGGGAGCTCTTAGAAAACATCAGAAAGAAGCAATCAACATTTTTGGGCACATCAAGAGAAGAGGAAAGTTGGAATAATTGGTTACAACTGGCAAAAGAAAGGGAAAGAGAGATCGCGGACGACAAAGAGAGAAAATACTGGATAGCTTGGTGTCATGGCATGGAAAACAGTCAACAACAGAATGGATACGATGCACTGTGGATAGAAGATTGTGGAAGGACTTGATCGCCAACCGGTACGGCACATGATGATGATGATGAAGAAACATTTATTTTTAATTAAACCACTAATAAGCTTTTAATTAAAAGCACTTTAAAATTCTATATCTTCTACTGTGTGGTGAAAACCGCAAACTAAAATGGATGAAAAAAAAAACCTATACAACCCGTGAGTGTAATTGTACTATGCAATTTTATAAAAAGTCAAGTTAAAGGTCTAAACCAAAATTGCAAACAAATGAAGCTGTGGTCAAATAAAATAGGCACAATTAGATTCTATCTAAACGTTTTGATGTCGAGGCATAACAGATGAGAATTATTGTTATGTGTTAGTGCGTGTTAACTCTTTCCGTACGGAAGCTTTTTATCAATGCAACGAAAGAGATGTCAGAAGCTAAAATTATTTAAGGTTTTAAGAATCAATCTACATATTTATATTTATCTAACATATAACATATTATTTATGAAGTTTTAGATACTTGAAGAAGGCTTTCACCAATACCAATATGATACAAGATATGTAAAAAGAATAGGGTATGAAGACGGTCCACACTAATAAAATTGAGAGTGACGCACTTTGCGGCGAAACGTACGGAAAGAGTTAATGAGAGAGTAGATGAAAACAGTATTCCAGACAATGATGGAGTCTTTGGTAGTTTGAGTTTTAAATGTTATGTTTACGTTGTTACATAAAATTAAATTCAGTCACAATTGTGTGTATGTGGTCTTCTGATAATTACTCACTCTTATTTATGTCTGTTCAATCAGTATAAGCTTACAACAATCTTCAATATCTGTGTCCTTGAGTCCAATAACTTTGATTTTAGCACAGCATGTTTTTATTTTTATTTTTGAGTACCAGGTTTGTTTTTCCTCTTCTATTCATTTTCGCTATCCAGAACTAGCACCGGAGGTGGTGTGTAACCATTATCAATTCTGGTAAATTCATATGCCAATAGTTAATTATGGGTCACTGGACAGCACATGCGCTGTGTAGTGTGGGCTTAGACATTTAAGTTAATTTGGTGGAGGGAGGGGGGAGATTAAAGATGTGAAGACAATGTAAGCTTGTGTTTAGGAAGATTGAGAACTGGAATGTAACTAAACCAGAAGTCAAGACGTCAGTACATGTATTAATACATTTGAAGAAAGCATTAGTCACCCAAGGCTGGTGACTTCTTTATACAGCTTGCCCTGTTAATTGTTGTGGTACTGGTCATGGCCACAAGAACCTTCTCTGTTGGGCATGATTGTAGCGAATGTTGAGTAGTCATTTTGCCCATTCCACAATCACTTTTAATAGAGATTCCTGTCCTCAGGGTTTTGGAAAGATGATACTTCAGTCTGTTATTGTCTGTTCAGGGTCTACAAATTGTTACTTATTCTTTTCTATTAAGCTGGTAGTAGGCATCATCTTTATGGTATCCCTGTTTTCTGTTTTCCATTTTTAAAAATTTGTTCCTAAGTCTCTTTGATTCCTGTAGATTGTACTTGTGTAATGGTTGGTGATGCTTACCATTATCCATTGCCAACTTGTCTGCCTCATAATCAAAAGGAATATTGCAGTGTGAGTGAGTGAGAGTGAATCCATTTTTCTTCATCTCTGACAGAGCTTGTAGAGTATTACTCTTAAATGAAGTTCAGATATATGTTTACATTTTCTATGGAGCAAACTTCTTTCAGAGGGCAGATGACTACAAGCAGAAAGTAGTAAATTAATAATTTTGGAGCAATATGTAAAAGTATGAAAATGTAAATTGCATGGTAATAGTAAAAATTTAATGTAATGGAAAAGACATCCACCTGTAGTGATACTAGTAATTATATATGTATACTAGTAGGGAAGGTGTTAAAACACCTTGATGTTTGAAGACGAAGTTACACAGAACTAGCATACTAAGTCAATGTATTATAATTATGTTGACTTCTTTCCTGACCCACCATGCCTACCTAAACTTGTCAGATTTAACTTGTGTGTGTCCTCAGACATTTAATTCTTTTATTAGGAAGCTCTTTATCTATATAATGATTATTGCCAACTGTATTAATTCTCATATTGTTGGTCTTATCTCTATTAATCTTCAGTCCTAGCTGTTGTGATCTCTCATCAAGTATGCTCATTTTATCCTGCATATGTTGATGGCTGTGTGATAGGAGAGCTATGTCATCATCATCATCATCATCGAGTGCCTTCTCCGCAACGAAGGTTGGCTACTATGGATCGTCATTCTACTCTGTTTCTTGCTTTGATGGTGCAGGCTATCATAGATTGACTTGTCCATCTTTTGATGTTACTCATCCATGTTAGTCTGCCTCTGCCTCTTTTACCTTGTATTTTTCCTTCCAATATTACTTTTAGTAGGCTATTGTGTCTTTTAACATGCCTCAAAAATTTCATTTGTCTTGTCTTAATTGTATTTAGTAGTTCTCTTTTTATTTTCAGTTGTTTTAAAACTTTGTTTGTTATCTTTTGTTTCTATCAAATTCTACCTTTTCTTCTATAAATCCACATTTCAAAGGCTTCAATTTTCTGTTCTGTTTTCTTGTCTAATGTCCATGTTTCTGCACCATACAGGAATATTGAGAAGATGTAACATTTTGCCATTCTTAGTTTCAGCTTTGCTGATATTTGTTTTGTTGTTAGTATATTTTCATGGCATTAAAATTACTTTTTGCCATACCTATTCTTTTGTTTATTTCAATTTTGCATTTTCCATCATTGCTTATAGGATGTTCCAGGTAGTTGTGGCTCTGAACTGTCTCCAGATATATTCCCTCAACTGTGATATTTAACTGTAGATCTTGAGAATTTTCTTTGTTTATGATCATGGTTTTAGTCTTTTTGATAATCATTTCTAGTCCATATTTTTTGCTTGTTATGTTTATCACATTAAGCAATTGTTGTAGATCGTTAGGATTTTCTGCTAGTAGAACAGTATCATCAGCATATCTTAGGTTATTGATTATCTTTCCATTAATGTTTAGGCCTGGTATCTCTGAGATGTTTTAAAGATTTGCTGATTTGCTTTATTGATAGGAGAGCTATGTCATCAGCAAAGTCTAAATCATCAAGTTGTTTGGTCAGTGACCACTGGATCCCATTTCTGTTGTTTTGAGTTATTTTAATAATCCAATCTATGGCCAATAGAAAGATAAATGGAGACAGAAGGCATCCCTGCCGTACTCCTGTTCTTATTTCAAATGCTCTGTAATCTGCCCTTCACGCACCACACTACATTTCGTTCCTTTATACATTGTTTTTATCAGGTTAATAAACTTTATGGGGATTCCGTAATGACTCAGCAACTTCCAAAGCATTCTTCTGTCTAAACTATCAAATGCCTTTTCATAATATATTAATCCATTATAAAGTGAGGATTTTAGTTCTAAACTTTTAATCAACTATTATACGTAGAGTAGTTATTTGATCAGCACATGATCTGTTCTTCCTAAAACCTGCTTGTTCGTCTAACAAATGTTTCTCTATGGCCTCTTTTAGTCTCTCCAGAATGATTCTGCTTAATATTTTTCCTGGCACTGATAACAGCATAATTCCCCTATAATTTGTGCACTCCAGTAAACTTCCTTTCTTTGGTAGTTTGATCATATAACCTTCTTTCCAGTCTTTAGGTATTTCTTCCCTCTCCCAAATTTTATCTAATAGATTATGTAACATCTTGGTAGAGGAGTTAATATCTGCTTTGATGGCTTCCGAAGGAAATTCATCTGGTCCTGTGGCATAAAGCCATTTTTTAATAGTTTGATGGCTTTCATTATTTCTTCTTTACTTGGTTTTCCACAGTTAACGTGTAACTCTTCTTCTGCTGGTAGTATTTCTGGAGGATTATTTGAGCCGGATCTGTTCAAAAGTTCTTCAAAGTGCTCTTTCCATCTCTCCATTTGTTCCCTTATATTACTAAGCAGCTTTCCTTTCTTATCTTTAATAAAGGCATTGATCTGTTTGTATTTTCCGCTTAATTTCTTTGTGCTATTGTACAGTTCTTTCATATTCCCTTTATTTGCTGCTTCTTCTGCCTCTTTAGCTAATGATCTTCATACAGACATTTTATTTTTCTTCAGGTTGGGGAAGAGGGGAGACTTTTTAGAAATGACATAATTATATTTATGCACACAAATGTGGTCCATGGTCGTCCTTAGTTAGCCCCAGGTCTGGCCCACATATCCATGTCTTTCTGCTGTTGCTCTTTGACTGGTTGTCTGCCTCTATTTTGCTTTCCCTCTGGAGTTCGCTGCATAACTTTTCTTGCATAGTTTCTGGATCTCTTTTGAATACATGGCTTCCAGATGCATTGTCTACATGTAATATGTATCCCTTGTTCAATTCATGGTTGCTGATTATGTCTAATATAAGATACTTGAAGTCAAATTAATACAAAAACAACGGAGAATGCACACACACAGGTATCACATATCCCAAATCTGTTTGTTTTTCATTTTATACTGAATCACCCAACTTTGTTGGTTGATCCTTTTGCTAATAATTTCACTGCCACTTCTTTTTGATTGCTCTTTGTATGCATTTGATTTTTCTTACCCATTTATGTCTAATATGTTGAAACTGATCAAAACTGAATTGATCATGTTTAAACAGCAAAATTTCAAAAGTTTAGCAAAATTGATAAAGTTCATTAATAATTAATTGTGTGTGTGTACACTGATTAGAAACCGATACTGTCATCCTATTTGCCTACAGAGATACAAAGTTGTGGAGAGATATGATATGATCATTTGCGCCAGCAGGCACTATACTTAACTTAATACTTAATAATAGTGATAATGATGATGTGTATGAATGTAGTCATTGAGTCAGAAATATCCTGGTTCAAATTTACAGAGGATC
This sequence comes from Megaustenia siamemsis, assembly GCA_032433765.1. NCBI lineage: Eukaryota > Metazoa > Mollusca > Gastropoda > Stylommatophora > Ariophantidae > Megaustenia > Megaustenia siamemsis. The sequence continues at coordinate 165,765,692 of JAVIAB010000092.1, forward strand.
CCATGTCAACGTATTTCCTAGCCTCCCAATAAGATGAAACACTGTGTAAGTGCGTAATGAATTATTATAGGAAGTAAAACAAGACAGTAGACAGTATATAACAGAATAACCCCACCTAGACTCGATGTTTTCACTCATCGTAGGTAGACTATTACTCATACCACAACTATTCAATTCTACTTCTTCCTACGCACTTCCGCAACACTTTAAGCATCATATGGTGCGTCGTTTTCTTTCAAATGTTAACATTGCCGCGATACGTAAACATTTGAAAAGGAGTTGTGGTTAGGATTGCCGTAGACATAGAGACACAATCACAAATATTTGGAACATGCGACGCATGATGTTTCAGCTTTTTGTGCTGCTATATATGAATTATACAATATCACATAAAGATTCATTTGAAAATAAACAAGGTGGGAGTGCGCGCGTGCTTGTTTTGAGATTGTCTTTCCTTCTCTGTATGTTATATATTTGCTGTCTGGCTCTATTTTGATAAGATTACATATTCGCTTTGCTGTGTGGGTAGCGAGCGAGCAAGGAAAATGTAGCAGACTAGACTGAACATTCCTTGTTTTAAAATTCAGGATCTGATTGCTGCTGGCGAGCGAACAGTGGGTCGTTTTGACGTACGAAGATGATGTGCAAACAAAGTTAGATTTGACTATATTTAGCATCAGTGAACTTCCATGTCTATTCCGATCACATTTGGGTTTAAATATTCAGCTTAGAGGTGAACTTAACTCCATTGTTGTCAGTGCTGTAATACTAAATGATGTGTTCACAATGCTGTTTCTTTACAAATGATATTGATACAAAAATCATCATTAACAATTAAAATATTATCATTGCGTCGTCGCTGAGAAATCAGATACTTACCACCCTCGTTACCTCACAATATAGTGAGCATTACTTGAAGGCATTATTGTACTCAAACCAAGAACTGCCATGGTTATCGGTCACAACGCACCATGTGAACCTACACTAGTATATGGGCGTTAATAGCCATTGCAGACTGCAGGCTGTTGATGATCGTCAGTCACCATTTGCCTGGACGTTTATTGTGTTGTGCTGTATCCGTGTTACACTAACCCCTCGACCTTCTTCGAGAAGTTCCGTGTTTTCATCACGAAATCCAATTTATACGGGGTAAATTATTAACACTTAGTTGAGTAACAGCCATCTAGAGTTTTACTATATATGGGGAGATGACAGGCAAATAAATGCAGTACTGCGGTAAAGCTGGTAGCAAGGAGTCAGTAGTGGGGTGTAACATACACTCCACTACTGACAAAGTAACAAGCTGTCACCATACCTTTTAGGAGTGTATGTTACACTCCACTACTGGCTCTTTACTAAATATAGCCGTGATACAGCCACAGCAAATTATAGATTTAGTTAAGTCTATAGTGGCCTGTGGTACAGCTCACTATCGACTGGCTTGCTCTTAGGGATTTCTCCCTCTGAATTTTTAGTCTGTGTTGACCAATGTTAGTCAAGCAACGGTGTATACCGTTTACTGCAGGCCATCCAAAATAACTAGTAGCTACACTTAGTGTCATCTGTATGTTGATAAATACATTTATTTATTTGTGACACATGCTTGCTTGCGTTCGCCTGATGACTAAAGGAGTATACCTCTTCATCATCCGCCCTTAAAAGGACGTTAAGTCTGCGTGTCTGCGTTGTTTTGTAGTATAACTGATATTTTCGCCTTTCGGCCCAACACATCTAACTTCAGCGTGACATTTTTGAGTACCGGGTTGTCTTCCTTCTTCAATCCCTACTCGCTTACCCAGACTCGGGTTCGTCTGTCACTACAGGCACCGCGGAGAGGTGGAGCAGGGTCTGGATGGTTCTGGTTCACCGATCCTGGCGCGAGCCATCAGGTAGCTGACAACTTCCAGCACGCTGCTATGAGACGCGCCTTCGCCTCCCAACAGTTTTGAGAAAACAGTTTTTTTTTTTTTTTTACACATAACAACCTGAGTATGTATATACTTGGAAAGTCATCTACAACACATCGCCAATTACCTGCTCTAACTCACAAACTGTGACTACTATGAGAATGTTGACATAAGTAACATCACGCCTAGATAGTTAATAGGCTGAAGAGGTCTGTGCACACGTTTTATGGTTCAATTTTTGTGACACTGGATGTCTTTTCGCTTATTCAACGTGGTTATTTTGGAGAGTCTTTGCGTAGGGACAAATTAGCAAGCACGTACGCACATCCTGGTGTTTTCCGCTAAGTTAAAACAGAAACAAAGTTGTTCGTCTGCTAATTGGGCATGACTCATTACATTGGTATTTGGGAACAGTGGGCTACATTCGGTTGTCGAGTTATAGCCATAAGTTCACCACCTTGGAACGAAAAGTAGAAATGGAAATATAATATGTAACCCTACCTCCCACACAAGTGTCACCACATTTTAAAGAAACAGGCTCGCAACATCGTTGTTACCTTTCGAGATTCTTCTCCTCCACACACCCCCCCACCCCAAAAAAAAAATCGTTGCTCCCTTGCTTCCGGTCTCATTTTTATTCCCATCACTACACAAGATGTAAAAATAAACGCGCCAGGCAGGGCGTATTTTAAAAAATATATTCGTTTAAATTATTTTTCGTGCTCGTTTAAACCCGTGTGTGCACTATGAGTATATAGTAAATCTAAGATACCATCCATTTTTGTCCCTCGAATCTAATTGGACAAATAGTGTATCTGACATGAGTGTATGGTTTTACTTTTGATCGGCATGTTAGGGGCTGTAATTTGCCCATATATGACCTCTTTTCGTGAACCAACAAGAAAGCAGAGAACAACAGTAGAAGTATGCGTTATTTGTTAACACCAACTTTGGCAGAAACTCTTCGCTAAACCGGTGGTATAAGTTGTCTTAAGTGGTGCCCCTGCCGCAGGGGGAACGCAACACACAGCTCCTATATTTTCTTTGGGGGTGGAAGTCACTCAGCCGGAAAACACACTTATTTTATGAATTTGAGTGTAGTACACCCAGACTCCCACGTCATACTGAGATTTGTGAATCGGCCTGTGCACAAATGACGTCAGGAAAATGTCTGTAAATAATTGAGCACGTCAGTAGTCGCTACTTAATTATGAAACAGACGAAAACGTGTTTTTAATAAGTATCGGTATCACAGACACATAGTCGCCATAGCTGAGCTGCAGAGTTACAAGTTAACATTAGAGATCTATCATAATTGCACGACAGCAAAGTAGTGCGTCTCCCGATATACACTCTGTCCATGTTAATACGTAGGGACGCGTGGCCGTGCGGCTAAAACCACTGCTCCGCTGACTGAAAAGCCGGCGTACGGTGTTCGAAGCCCACGGTAGACAGAAAGGATTTTTTTCTATGGGGGGGGGGTGAAATAAAAATCCTGAGTCTCACACGTCGTGGCGACTGCTTTGACCAAGCGGCCTTTATCCCTCTGGTTCTATCGTTGCCCCTCGACATACACCAGCAATGGTACTATCGTAAAGATAGTCAGCTTGTCGCGTGAATACACACTGAAGCACATTAAAGACGCACCACTTTGAAGATCATGGAACAGTGTGTCAAATTATTATATACAAGTTTTCACATGTTTGGAATCTGTATTCATTTTCCTATGAATTCATGTAAATAGTATATAAACAAATTTCTTCTTTTTCAGCTCCCTGTGGAGCATAGGTCTTCAACAAACACCCTCCAAGCCGTTCTGTTTCTTGCCATTCTTTTAAGATCATTCCATGCCTTCCCATCATTTTCATCTCTGCTTCAATCTGTCATCTCCAAGAATATTTTGGTCTTCCTCTTTGTGTTTTTCCTTGGGGGTTCCAAAAAGGGCCTGTTGTGTAATATAAATAAATATGTCTTGGTGTTATTGTACACCTCAAGACATTGTCGATTGTCAAGAGTTTAGTATGAGAAGTGACTTGACGAATATGATAAGGCAAACACAGAGACGGCTAATAATAACAATAAAGAAATAAAAACACAACGTGAAGAAATTTTATTAATAAGTTCAACGTAATTGAAAATAATTCGCCCGTGCGCTGCCGGGGCCCGAAAGGAGAGTAAAGAATAGTGGCGCTGTACCCTACCGGGCATGTTCGTAAGAGGCGAGAAAGGAGGGTTGGGCATGGGGCTGGCTATCCCATACTATGAAAAAAAATAAGCCAAAAAAACTTCACAAACATGGACAAGTCAAAGAGAGAAAAAGTAAATCCGTCATCCAGGAAAGAAAAGGGCTCTCTGTCTAAGAGACGTATGACGCAAGCCGGAGAAAGCCGTAAGGATTCGGGTTGCCGAATCACCCTCTTTGTCTACCAGGAAGTCCTCCAGAATTGGCACCTGGAATGTTCGTACCCTAAACGAACAGGGAAAGCTGCACAGGTAGCAGCAGAAATGACAAACTACAAGATAGATATTCTGGGAATGTGTGAAACAAGATGGCTAGGAACGAAAAGAATAAAATTAAATACAGGAGAGATGATTTTATCATCAGGACACCAGGAACCTAGAGCACAACATAGTGAATGGGTAGCTATAATGCTACCAAGGAATGCACAGAGGACACTAATAGAATGGGAAGAAGTAGGGCCAAGACTAATGAGAGCAACATTTAAAACAACCAAAAACAATAAAATTACACATTATCCAATGCTATGCACCAACCAACGATAAGGATGATTCAGTTAAAGATTACTTCTATAAACAGCTACAGTGTCAGTTGGATGCAAGGCGAGCCAAGGATATTATAATCTTGATGGGAGGCCTAAATGCTAAAGTAGGATCAGACAACAGAAACTTCGAAGAGATTATGGGAAAACATGGACTTGGAGATATAAACGAGAATGGAGAGATATTTGTGAATTTCTGCGCCCTTAATCAAGTGAGCCTAGGAGGAACAATATTCCAACATAAAAGACTACACAAAGCTACAGGGGCGTCACCAGATCATAGAAAGGAAAATCAAATTGATCACATATATATTAATAATAAGTTTAAGTCATCTTTACAGGATGTAAAAGTATTTAGAGGGGCAGATGTAGCTTCTGATGGCCAAACTTAAAATTAAATTAAAAAGGTATACTACAACGAATAAGGGTAGAAAGTATTTCAATGTATGGTTTCTTAAAGAACAAGCTAGTTTTAGGACGATCAGATCATGTGTTGATTAAAGAACTACTCTACGTATAATAGTTGAACAAAGTTGAGAACTAAAATCCCCACTTTATATTGGATTCATAGATTACGAAAAGGCATTTGATAGTTTAGACAGAAGAATGCTTTGGAAGTTGCTGAGTCATTACGGAATCCCCATAAAGTTTATTAACCTGATAAAAACAATGTATGAAGGAACGAAATGTAGTGTGGTGCATGAAGGACAGCTAACAGAAGCATTTGAAATAAGAACGGGAGTAAGGCAGGGATAGTAGTAGAAGTGGCTGTGAACTCAGGGGAAAAGTGCACACACATGCACCGAAATACAATAGATTTGGCACCGACTTTGCACCGAAAAAAAAAAAAAAATTTTTTTCGAATTCGCGAATTTTTCGAACTTCATTATTTTTTTGGGAAAAAAATTTTTTTTTGGTGTTCGTCAGTTTGTCGAAATGGTTCACTGCGTCTGTAACCGCAGGTAAATTCAATAGAGACTCGGTGCTAATCCGTGTCCGGTGATCGCGCTCCGTGTCCGGTGATCGTCGCTCGCTGTGTGTTAGAAATTTGTGAAAGAGTATTTTAAAAGAGTATATTTGTGAAAGTGATAAAAAATACGAAATGTTTCAAAACGTTAAGAAATATAGTTAAATGTGATAAAACTGATTTTTAAAAAAGGCGAAATAATAAAAACTATGAAAAAATAAGTTAACTGTAAATACTGACGGAAAACTGTATGTTAAGTCAAGAAACTGGAATGACATGGCAGCTTTTGTTGACTGGGCGGCTAGTGGTACTTGAGGAATGCTATTGTTAGGAAAAATCGCTTATTATTGTCAAGGAATCGTGGTCATTGTTAGGAAAATATGCTGACGGTCATTGTTAGGCATGTGACTGAAACAAGTAAAAATTCAGAATTAATCAATATTTAAAAAAAAAAAAAACTTAAAATGAAGGGAAATTTAAAATATAGGCGATCGCGTGAATGATTGGGTCGCGGATCTCGCACTACATTTTTGTGTCGTGTAGTAAGGTGTACTAATATTAAATAGTGACGCTCGCTCTTTCTCATTCAATGAAAAGCAAAACAAAATTCTATATTTCACAACTTTATTAATACATCATATATATATATATATATATATATATATATATATATATATTACTGTCCGGTTGTTGATAATTTTAAGCGTCTGGGTTTCCTCCCTCCTGTTTTGGTGGTACTGTTTGTTAAATGTCTATCAAACACGGGTGCATAGGAAGTTTCATTAGCCTTCAAAACACAACCGCCCTCCATTTTGACAAAACCTTGATCAAAGCTGGAATAGGTAATCGAGGACTTGGCTGAAACATCCTGGTCATCCATACTGGCTGCCGGAGCTGTCGTCTGATTAACAAGAGTGAGGTCCCCTTGGTTAACAGAAAAGGGCGTGTAGTTGATGTTAGCATAAGCGTTTTCGAGACTACCTTAACGCCATGTGCCACCCTCAACACCATCTCTCTCTCTCTCTCTCTCTCTCTCTCTCTCTCTATCGCATATCCAAGCTAACTCAAGTCAAATAAAAATCATCACCAAGCCACACAAATTGACACATCATCATCATGTGCCACCCTCAACACTATCATCATCATCATCCACCCTCATCACCCCTTCCTATCATCATCATGTGCCACCCTCAACACCATCTCTCTCTCTCTCTCTCTCTCTCTATCACATATCCAAGCTAACTCAAGTCAAATAAAAATCATCACCAAGCCACACAAATTGACACATCATCATCATGTGCCACCCTCAACACCATCTCTCTCTCTCTCTCTCTCTCTCTATCGCATATCCAAGCTAACTCAAGTCAAATAAAAATCATCACCAAGCCACACAAATTGACACATCATCATCATGTGCCACCCTCAACTCAAAACTCGTTCTATATTTCACAACTTTATTAATACATCAAATATACGACACATATATATTACTGTCCGGTTGTTGATAATTTTAAGCGTCTGGGCGGGCCCCTCGAAGCCGAAGTATCCACGGGGCGAGCAAACGATAAATGATACAGTCGTTTACGTGCTGTCTCGATGAAAAAGGCATGAGAATTCTGTTTAGTTTCGCGCCACGACACTTAAGAAGTATATAATAAACACAATATAGACGGCACGTGTTGCTAAACAAATCTTGCAACACCCGCGGGTTGTAGACGAATGGAACGTGTGAGTTTTGCTCTATAAAGTTTAAAATATCCACGTGTCTGGGAGGCAAACCGTAGGAATCGAAATACTCACATTCGCCGAGACCGTTGTAAAATAGGGCCACCCAATGCTCACCGGGTTCGTGGGCAGGGTCGGTGTTTATGACAAAGGCCGCGGTCGCCGTTGGGTCGATGCTCGGCGGTAAGTGGTTTCGTGGAATGACACTAACAAGGGAACAACGTCGAACGAAAATATCCGACATCAAAAGGTTGTAAATCTCCCTCGTGTTCATATTCGATTCTCTCTCAAACGGCGAAGTCTGTTAGATTCTGCCTTGTCTTGGACACCTCGAGCACCGAGTCCAACTCTGCGTGGACGATAACTTGTAGGGGAGTAGTGGTGGGAGCGGAAAACTTGAGTTCTATCGACAAGGGTCCGCTTGTGGCTAGCTCAAAATGGGAGCCGTCCAGTAGGCTGGACGAGAGGTCAAAACCAAATAGGCAGTATCCGTCCTTGAATTCTCTATAATCAACGTTATTCCCAGCGTCTTTACCAATCAGACCCATGGCCAGATTTGTGCCGAAGAAAGCTCTCGCGTATTGATTTCGTTCAAAGTCCATAGTTAGAGGCTTTCCCGAGATACATTTCCCGTCGACCGTCAGGTTCATATAAATCAGACCAAAGTGTTGAAAATTGAACGGGTTAGCTGTGTAAACACCATTAAAAGCACTGGCCGAAATCAGACCTATCACTATACGGGTCGGTGTCTGAGACAAAAATAAATTGTCTTGACTGTGGGAGAACATCCCGCTAGCGATGGAAAATGTCTTGATGGTAACCCTCTTGATCGGGTACCGCGCATTCCCGCTCAAGAGAGCCTTTTCGTGGGCCAGAGAAATCGCGGGGTTTAGCTTAGCTTTCCTGACCACGAGCGCGGCGTAGGTGATAACACTCTTATAACCCACAGAGCTATCGTGAGCCGCGAGGCTGAACACATCCTTCGAGGGCGTGAGTTTTATCTTTACATCGACTCTGTTTAACATGTAACGATCCTGCACAAAGACATCAGAGTGCAAACGACCCATCATTTCAACCTCTTTACTACCCGAAGTCAAATCGCGCCGTGTTTTAAAACCTTCATTTTCTTTCAAATCGTCATGGTGGCCAGCTGTGTCTTTGTAGAACAGAGCGGCCGTCAAGTATCCCGTTTTCGCATCCTCTCCGTAATTTAGCGTGGCCTCAAACACCGCTCTAAAAGGATAGGTATTCTCCGGCGGTGTAACCAACGTGTCGTTTAGCGATACGTCGACTTGTGAAAATAGACTGTGAAGATAATTGTTGACCGGTCCTACCTCAGCATCGACTGGTACACTATCACCATTCGGGAGGGTGATCTTGACCCGCAGATGTAAAAACGTGTTGAAAAGATCTAGATACTCCTCGCTGTTTCCAGAAATGAAAAACTCTATCGGTGCGCTATGCGACAAAGCTGCGATCGGACGAATTTCAATAAACTGGCCAGAGTCTAGAGATGTCTGTGTGGGTGGAACGCTAAATAAATCCAAACCAGAGTGAAGACATTCGCACGATTTGGGGTGAATGAGGGACATTATTAGTCGAAAATATCCTTTGCCACCCTCGTCTTCGTCTTCTTCCCTCTGTTGTGCACCGAATGAAGGTGGAACCGTCCAGCTGTCGGTTTTATCCTCTTCGTAACGGGTTCTCCTGGTGGAGGTAGCTTCATAACTCGCTTTCTGCTTTGACGTAAACCACTTCCTGATTGGTTGTTATCACGCAGGTGGTCTACGGCCCCGTGTAGCAACCGCTGACCGGCCTCCTTAGCTCGTTCTTTGAAAGCTTCACCGACATTTTTTCCGGCTAATGCGTCCTGTGCGACCTGCAGACCGGTCCCCAAGCCTTCTCTGAGCAAGGCCTTACCGCCGGTTTTTTAACCAGGGTAAAATAGCCCTCCCGATTCCACCGAAGAAACTACCGATTCCTCGACCGCTCTGACTTCGACCTCCTATAAACACGGGCATCCCATCGCCCGCCTGACAACAGTAAAAGTCTTCGTATAACTCAACATCTCTATGAAAGGGAGTGTGTTTCACCATTATACCAGCTCGAGATGCTTCTTGACTCGAAAGTGTACCGTTAGCACCGACGTCCCGCTGGTGAATGGAATGGTTTTTCCGTGTTCGTTGGCTAAAAGGATCTCGACGGTATCGAAGGAAAATCTACTCAGGGGTAGGTAGTGAGGCTTATCGTAGATCTGAAATACCGAGGTGTGATTTCTATTGAGAACAGGCACGCTCCTGAGGAGAGGCACCATCACATCCCCGACCGGTCTGGGGGAAACGAGATCGCAGTAGACGTAGACATTCTTCGCAACACTTTCCAAGTCCATTACACCCACGCTGAAGATATCGGGAGCCGTGCCTGATATTGAGGTCGTGGGGAAGGCTAGCATGTTTTTCAAAGTGTCGCTTATGGTAACACTGACTCCTTTTTCGTAAAGTTTCAAGATGGCTTTATTCACCTCTTTTGCGTAAATGAATCTCATTTTTTTCCCTTTCACTCCCCTGTACGACTCATCCTCCGCTTTTACGATCGACGCGTTCAACGCGCCGATGAACGCATCGGGTTTCGTGTATAACCCGGGCTCCAATGTCACGTTGAAATAAAATCTGGCGTCGCAAATATCGTCGTTATCGAGAGATTCGTAGCGAATCCAGACATCACCCTCTATTACATTGAAATAATTTAGCGGAAACTGTATCTCCACCAGCGCGATCTCATACTGCGTCGAAATGTCAATGGTCTGAGGGAGTTTAACGAAAAAGTGGCCTGGGTTATTATCCTTAAAAAGTTCCATAGATGCGTTGCTGGGCAGGGTGACATAAAAACTCATTTTTTTTTTCACTCGTTTCACCGTCGCCTCTCCAAGTTTGGATTCGGTAGCATGTAACCCAAACAGCTGCTCAGTAGGGCTATCCACAGTTTTCCCTCCTTCGCGTCTGGCTTTTCGGTGGTCAGATTGAACAGCGAGACCGCTACAACTGTATATATAACTACCACTTGACAAATAAAGACAAGTTCTAAGTAGGGGATAGTTTCCCAAACATCGACCCCCACCAGCGCGGTTCGCCGTCTCTCCCGACTCCCGAGTTTACGGCTCGCAAATCGGGCTCTCCACCAAAAGTTACCACTTCTTCTTCTTCTTCTTCTCGCATCTCTAGTTTTTGTATCTGACAATGTCCTTGGACGGTATCCAAGTGTTAAATGAGGAATCGTACCCAAACCATTTGACTAAACACTCCTTTCGCCCAAAGGATGTGCGACGCTCGGTTATGACACTCTCGATTCTGTACTCGTGTTTGTCTCCAACTTTTTGAATTTCCGGTGTGTAGAATGACCCCTCTATCTCATCGCCCTTATCATCCTTCAACACATATGTAACGGGGTTTGTTTCATTTACTCGACTGATGGAAAACAGTTCCTCCGTCCAAGCCGGGGCATAACCCTTTTTAAAATTGGCTCTGCCCAGGACCAGTCTAACTCGATCACCGGGCTTGTACAGGGGTCTTTCAAATTTAAAGTTACGTTTGCTATTATACAACGTGTTCCATACCTGTTCTTGATTGTCTGCGTTGACGTCGACCGGTGCCATTTTTATACTTCTGTGATACGAATGGTTATAACTTCGAAGTAGGGCGGGGAGGACTCGGACATAAGACAACTTATTGGATTTCGTGAAATATCGCCACATCCGTTGTTTCAGAGTCCTATTAAAGCGTTCCACCACGGCTGTCTGCTCTGGTGATACCTCGAATGATGGTGTTGGTGGGGAAGGTGTTTTTTCTGTTGCCGTGTTGTGTTGAATGAGATCGACCGAGCCCAATGAGCGTCGTTTATACTGCTCCAATCTAGTTAAATATTGATGCAGGGCACGTTGGTACACTCTGGCCTTATCGGCGGGTGCTAAATCATCGCGGAATAGGATGCGTTGCATTTCATCATCTAAATCTCTTAAGTTGTCACCGATCGCCTCGGGTGGGCTATACGACGTGGTAGTAGTCTGTTTAAGACCCTCGAGGAATCGAGGATCCACCAAAATCATTTTTTTGGCCATTGTTACGCACCTAGTACTCCACCGAGAATACTTAATATAGGACGGAGCAAAGCACCTATAAACCCACCGGTTTGTAGAATCTCTCTCCGCCGCTTAAGACTCGGTTTCTTTTTAGTGAGAAGTCTCAACTTGTTCTTGTGTCGACGTAGCTCGCACTTCTGTCGCTGAGTGAGTCTAACATTACCTTTTAATATGTTATGACAACACTCGCACAAAAAGTTAATGAGTTTGGGAGAGGCTGTTTTTAATATGGCTCTTAAACCGGTCGGCGAGGCGGCGCGCATACATTTCAACATTTCACCGTGCCGTCTAAGTGCTTCATCACACATGATTCTCTACTTTGGCACGTAGACGATTTGTCTCTCCCCCGGGAATATTTTTGTTCTCAACCTAAGATTATCAGGTGTGTCCTGACGAAGATCGACCAGCAAATAACCGTGAGGACTCGCTGTCGCGTCCTTAAAACTATCTTGGAGGTACCCCACCTGACCCGGGTACATTTGTTTACCCAGATTCATAATTTGACTCCCGTCTCTCGGGTTCTTGAAAAGGACTAAATAGTGCGTATTGAGACTTATGGTTCGATGTTCTTTATTTTTTCCGAATAGATTTTGAACAATGTACATCACACTAATATCTCTGTGATGACTACCTTTGGTGAATAATTTTGTTACCCGCTCGTCCGTCTCAGACATCAAGTCATCGATGACGATCAGTCTTCTCTTCTTACCACCTTCCAATTTATCGACGTCTGGTAGACCCTCGATAAATCTCACTGACCCCATAGTCTCGTATATCGGCTGCCATTCTCCATAACACCATATAACTTCCTCCGGTACGGGGACAGCTAGCTCGTGAAGGTTCTGTATAAACTTTTGCACAAATACCGTTTTCCCACACCCGGTAGGACCGGCTATCAGAGCTGTGAAGGGATGATTCCATCGGGGATCCATCCTCACAAGTGCTACTAACTTTAGTGATTACGCCCCCCGACGAAAATAACGAGTGATTTTAGGTCAGCGCGCGAGGTTTCCCCCTCTTCAACTAACACCTATTTTTATAAGCCACAACCTATATAAACACTACAGGGGGAGGAGGAGGAGTTTCCTAGTCTCAAGCCGCATTACCTGAGACCGAATTGTTACACGCATCATATTTCCCCACACATCACCCCCCTATTGGGTCAGTTCCAGAGGTCACTGAACATGTCGCAACACGACTGATTACCACGCCTGATAACGTATTGCGTTAGCTGCTATAAATAGACGGTCCTCGACCCGATAAACGGGTATAAAAACCCCCCAGTCGAGCAGTGTACACGCACACACATAACCAACGTCTGTTGCCAGGTGGTTTGTTTTTCTTTGAATATGGAGTCATGTAGCTTGAATACGCCAATTTCGTTTGATCTCAGTGATCAGCGCATATTTATGTCACGTGGAAATGAGACTGTAGTTCCATTGTCTAAAGATGGCGTTAAGGCAGTCTCGGTTTGTGTTTTTCGTAACAGACCATTGATAAATATAAGGACATATAGCGGTGATAGTTTTTTGAAGTTTCCTACCAGAACTGGGATAACACTATCGAGAGAGGAATTTATCACGTTAGTTGAGATGCGAGAGGAAATTTTAACCGCTTATGCTAACCTCAACTACACGCCGCCTGTTGTTAACCAGATCAGCTACACGCCACCTCTCGTTAATCAGATCAACTACACGCCGCCTGTCGTTAACCACCAAAACTACATACCATCTCTTGTTAACACGAATCTAATCGACTACACGCCCCCCTTTGTTAATCAGGGGAACTTCGCTCTTGTTAATCAGCCGACAGATCCGGCACCCAATATGAATGCCGCGGGTGTTTCAGCAGAGTCACCAATTACCTATTCCAGCTTTGATCAAGGTTTTGTCAAAATGGAGGGCGGTTGTGTTTTGAAGGCTAATGACACTTCCTATGCACCCGTGTTTGATAGACATTTAACAAACACTACCACCAAAACAGGAGGGAGGAAACCCAGACGCTTAAAATTATCAACAACCGGACAGTAATATATATATATATATTTGATGTATTAATAAAGTTGTGAAATATAGAACGAGTTTTGTTTTGGTTTACCATGAATGTGTGAGAGAGATGATTGATACTTTGTGTGGCTTGATGATAGGCCATGAAGGGTGGTGTTGAGGCACATGATGATGATGATATGAAGGTTGAATGAAGGTTGAGGGTGGTACATGATGATGATAGGACATGAAGGGTTGATGCTGGTGTTGAGGCACATGATGATGATGATAGGAAGGGGGGGATGTTGAGGGTGGCACATGATGATAGTGTTGAGGGACATGCTGATAGTGTTGAGGCACATGATGATAGTAGGCCATGAAAGGGGGATGTTGAGGGTGGCACAAGATGATAATGTTGAGGGACATGCTGATAGTGTTGAGGCACATGATGATAGTAGGCCATGAAAGGGGGATGTTGAGGGTGGCACAAGATGATAATGTTGAGGGACATGATGATAGTAGGCCATGAAGGGGGATGTTGAGGGTGGCACATGATAGTGTTGAGGGACATGGTGATAGTGTTGAGGCACATGATGATAGTAGGCACATGAAGGGGGATGTTGAGGGGCAGAAACCAAAGAGGCAAGGTCAGAAATCTAGGAAGTTGTGTTAGAAAACAAGGAGGGAAGGTCAGATTACATGATGCTAACGATACTAATAATTGCTTGTCAGCATTTTTTTTTTACATGTCGCCTCCTGTTGCCTAATACCCACACATGATGATAACCAATAAAGGCACCTTTCCCCACCCGCACGCCTCGATAGCCGTCCGCCATCCGACCCGCGAGATACCCCCCCCCCCCCTTTTAGAACCGCTGTCCCCGAGCACCAAGTATTGGAAAAAAAAAAAAAAACGCTATGTCACGGGTCACCTTAAACGTCATCGAGCATGTGAGCGGTCAGACCCGTGTTCGATTCCTGAAGGGAGAATATTTTTTTATTTTTTTTTTTTTATTTTTAATAATTCTGAGTTTTTTTCATAAATACATATTTTTTAAATAATTCTGAATTTTTACTTGTTTCAGTCACATGCCTAAAAATGACCGTCAGCATATTTTCCTAACAATGACCACGATTCCTTGACAATAATAAGCGATTTTTCCTAACAATAACATTCCTCAAGTACCACTAGCCGCCCAGTCAACAAAAGCTGCCATGTCATTCCAGTTTCTTGACTTAACATACAGTTTTCCGTCAGTATTTACAGTTAACTTATTTTTTCATAGTTTTTATTATTTCGCCTTTTTTAAAAAGAATCTGTGACAACGTATTGTAACCCCTTATTTTCATCCCTCGTACACCAACAAGTTTACAGGTGCCAACACGACTGATGATTCACCGGGTTAATTACTAAAAATACACACGAGCCAATAAATACACATGGTCCGAAATCTTTAAACCGTCATTGTACATTTATAAGTGTGAAGAATAAAATATATGACCACGATTCCTTGACAATAATAAGCGATTTTTCCTAACAATAGCATTCCTCAAGTACCACTAGCCGCCCAGTCAACAAAAGCTGCCATGTCATTCCAGTTTCTTGACTTAAAATACAGTTTTCCGTCAGTATTTACAGTTAACTTATTTTTTCATAGTTTTTATTATTTCGCCTTTTTTAAAAATCAGTTTTATCACATTTAACTATATTTTTTAACGTTTTGAAACATTTCGTATTTTTTATCACTTTCACAAATATACTCTTTTAAAATACTCTTTCACAAATTTCTAACACGAGCGACGATCACCGGACACGGAGCGCGATCACCGGACACGGATTAGCACCGAGTCTCTATTGAATTTACCCGCGGTTACAGACGCAGTGAACCATTTCGACAAACTGACGAACACCAAAAAAAAAAATTTTTTTCCCAAAAAAAATAATGAGGTTCGAAAAAATCGCGAATTCGAAAAAAAAAATTTTTTTTTCGGTGCAAAGTCGGTGCCAAGTCGGTGCCAAATCTATTGTATTTCGGTGCATGTGTGTGCACTTTTCCCCTGAGTTCACAGCCACTACTACTACTAGGGATGCCTTCTGTCTCCATTTCTCTT
This sequence comes from Megaustenia siamemsis, assembly GCA_032433765.1. Classification (NCBI taxonomy): domain Eukaryota; kingdom Metazoa; phylum Mollusca; class Gastropoda; order Stylommatophora; family Ariophantidae; genus Megaustenia; species Megaustenia siamemsis. The sequence goes on from JAVIAB010000092.1 coordinate 165,781,303, forward strand.
TCCACTGGCCATAGATTGGATTATGAAAATAACCCAAAACAACAAAAATGGGATCCAGTGGTCACTGACCAAACAATTTGATAATTTAGACTTTGCTGATGACATAGCTCTCCTATCACACAGCCATCAACAGATGCAGGATAAAATAAGCATACTTGATGAGAGATCACAACAGCTAGGAGTGAAGATTAATAGAGATAAGACCAACATTATGAGAATTAATACAGTTGGCAATAACCAAATAAAACTATGAGAATTACCTCTATTAGATGTACAATCTTACATATATCTGGGCAGTAATATAGATAAAGAGGGAAGAACAGATACCAAAATAAGGATATCAAAAGCAAGAGGAGCTTTCATTGCACTGGGAAACATGAAAATCCAAAGAAATTAGGTTAAATACAAAAATAAAAATGTTCAACTCAAATGTTAAGTAGGTCCTATTATATGGCTGTGAAACATGGAGAACAACAAAATTGACATTCACGAAGATACATACTTTCATTAATGGATGCTTACACAGAATAAAAGGATGGAAATGTACCAGTCAAATACCAGTGGATAAAGAGATACAGCGAAGACGACGGCGCTGGATAGGACACACACTACGGAAGCCAACTGAGAGTATTACACAACAGGCCCTTTTTTAGAATCCCCTGGGAAAAAGACAAAGAGGAAGACCAAGGAATTCTTGGAGAAGACAGATAGAAGCAGAGATGAAGATGATGGGGAAGACATGGAATGATCTTAAAAGAATGGCAAAAAACAGAACGGCTTGGAAAGTGTTTGTTGAAGACCTATGCTCCACTGGGAGCTATAAAGGTAGAAGAAGAAGAATTGAAAATATTTCAACGAGCGTCAAATCCAGTGCCAATATAAAGTACCAAGATACAACTGAATAACAGGTACATATTTATACATGCTGGTCATTATTTTGTATATTTGATTTTTATAACATTCATTGCATTCTGTCTGTGCAGACATAGGAGAGAACTAAAAAAAATGCAGCCAATAAAAAAAAAAATAATGTGACTCTAACCCATTATCTGGTATGTCCACCATGTGCAAACAAGCTTGGCAGCGGCTCCGCACGCAACTTACTAGTCTCTGAAGCGAATTTTGGGGAATCAAGTCTCATTCACGTCGAAGAGCAACTTCTATCTGTTGCAGATTAGCGGGAGAACCTTGCATGTAAAATCTGCGACCAAGCTCGCCCCATAGATGTTCTACAGGGCCAAGTCTGGTGATAGGGCAGATCAATCAATTATTACAGTGTTATGCTGGTGTAGATATTGCTGCGTGAGGTGTGCGCACGTGATTTATCATGCTGGAGAAGCTGCAAGTCTGGATAATTTGTGAACGCAGAAGCAACCAATGCACTAAGAACCTCATCTCGATATGTCACAGCATTAACATTTCTACGTACAAATCTGAAGAGGAAGTGATGGTGAAAATTGAGTCCTCCACACACCAAGTACCCATACATAAAAATCAGCTAAGGATGTGTTGAAACTCGACTGTGAGTAAGACAGCATTCCACTGCAGTCTGTAGTCCATCTGACATGTTGCTCTGCCCATTGCAGGTGGTACAGACTGTGACTATGAGTCAAGTTTGGCCCAACATAAGGTCGTCTTCCAGGTCTGTCTCGGAATTGTCGTATGACTGTCATTCGAAATACTAGCCTGATCTACCCACCATTATTCTTGCCGTGTGGCATGTCAGGAGAGAATGATTAATTAATTCCTTAGGTGATTCAGTACTATATGACGATCTTGTTCAGGGGTAGTAACTCGTGGTTGACCTCTGCGAAGTCTATCACGGGTACTGGCAGTGGTTCGGTAACATCAATTCAGACGTACAATCGTGCAGTGGTGGCAACTCATCTTTATGGCAATAACCCGCGAGCTCATCTGTCTACAACAAACCAATAGATCGGTAGCGGTTATTTTCAGATAGTCGTGGCATTTCAACCACATGTACTGGGTATTTTGTCTCAACGGTCTTTTTATACCAAGTATACAACCACATGGAGCCGCTATAGCTCAGTGGTTAATGAACTGGACTGCAAAGGACAGGCGGTAGGGTTCGATCCCAACCGACGGCTTCCGGGTTCGCCCAGCCTTAAATGGGTACAGGATTTGTTATTCTGGGAAAGTAAAGCGGCGCGGGCGTAATACCGACCACATTACCCCGAAAATCATGTGCTGAAAGTCTGTAAAATTTATGGTCACCAACACCATATTCCCTATACGCCACTTGGCGTGACGGGGGCTCTTTACTTTTTTTTTTTTTTATACAGCCACGTAGGAGGTGCGCGTGGCCGTGCGGCTAAAACCACTGTTTCACTGGTTCAAAAACCAGCTTATGGTACTCGAAACCTGCGGTAGAAATTAAAAAAAATTTCTATCGGGGTGTAATAAAAATCCTGAGTCTGACACGTCATGGCGACTGCTGTGACCAAGCGGCCTCTATCCCTCTGACTTTCTGAGCCATAGCTAATGGGAATCGTGTTGACATGTAACTTTCATTGTTTTCATATAGTCTGTGCAAACACCCGTGGGTTGAATTGTGCACTTTCAATTCTAATAAGCTTCCTACCTCATGACAAACATGGAGATAATCTATTCCCACACTATATTTCCATTTGACCAGTGGCGTATTCTCTATGATATCGCAGCTACCGCAGGTAGCCTGCACATATTAACGAAATACAAAAGAAATGATAATGTATTATATTTTTTAAAAATAATTATATTACAAATTTTCGAATATTCTTTTACACATTTCGTAGGCCAATATGATTTATTTGCTTTGATTTGCATTTATTAAAGCAAGGTTTTCCTCTTGCCACTATAACGTTTGTGAATGAAACCGAAACTACATTGAAACCTCTAGGAGCCAGCACTACATTTTTTCTCTATCCGGTCCTAGTATTAACGACCTTGACATTCAAAAATTCCCGTCAAAATAATACGGCAAAGCTACCGCTAGATGAATGCGGTTTCATGGGTTATTTTTAGCTTTAGCCAATCAGAATCGTCACAAAGTGAAACTGAAACTATGACTGATTACCAGAAATTTCCTTAGCTATATATTACTACGTTATGCGCATCAGCATCTGTAGAAAGAACTTTTTCTGCTCTCAAGAGAATCAAATCTTATTCTCGCCCAACTCAGACACAAGAAAGCTTATCTGGTTTGGCATTAATGTCCATTGAGAAATCATTCACTTAGAAACCAACCCAACAGTACTTAAAATCACAAAATCATCAAGGCATTTGTGTCCCAAACAAGACGGATAGAGTTTACATATTAATAAGCAATTTAAAATGTAGTGATGTCATTAGAAAATATTACTTTATGTTAGCCTGCTGAATATAATGTATGTTTTTATTTATTATGTCAGCGGTAGCCCAGACCGCAAAACCAGTATGCGCCACTGCATTTGACACTCTGTTCCTGGATTTGTAAAGTGGTAATTTATTAATGTGCTTCGGTATAGTTTCACAAATTTGTGACTTACATTTCACATATTCCCACTATATATTACCATATCTGTTGTGACATTATTTCATGTCAGCTGTTCTTATGGTTGATAATGTTGCATTAAAAATGGACCTGATATTCTCAAATTGACGAACGGCCGATTTAACATCCCGGTTATCCTTTCCATGTGCATGTGACAAATCGGCATAAAAGTCGAGATGACCCTCAAGGCGGAGGTTCTTTTCTTTACAATATTACTCAAACAAAATAAACATGCATTATGCACTGGAAGGTTCGTTCATAATTACCTCTCTCAGATGCCCAGACCGAATTGACTTCAAGGAAGCACAACTTTAGTTGTAGTGTACATACACACACAACCCACTGATAGCTTTGATCTGTTGGTCTCGAAATAGTGGGCTGATTTTCAGAATTAACTAAGCATATAACATTTCACTACATTTATCAAACTTCTGCGAGAGGACGAAGTTTCACCTTTTCCAGACTGCTTTCTTGCTAGATCGCGGTGTGCCATTGGCATTGAAATCATAGAGAATACAGGCATGCAACTACTCACACCATTAAGTTAAACTGATACCGCATAGTATTATATTATAGCAGGGGCGCTTAAGTTCACACGGATAAATAAAATGGAAAGTATCACAAGACTACGGCATATACACCAGCCAGTGAATGACTAGAAAGCAATTAACTCAGCCTCAGTGATGTTGTCAACGTACGCACCAATTCGTTTATGGAATGGAAATTATTTTTCTGAGCTAGCAGTAAGGAGGAACGTTCCTGGACTTGCAAACAATTCATACAAAATATATAACCAAACACTGAGACTAGAACGTAACTTCGACACGGAAGAAACCCTGAGATTTGTCACAACAGCAAGCACATACGAAAGTAGGGGTAGCGGTATGTTTACAACACAAGTTGAGTGTTGTCATCATTCTTCTTCTTCTTTTACCTTTTAGCTCCTGGTGGAGCATAGGTCTTCAACAAACACTTTCCAAGTCGTTCTGTTTTTTGCCATTCTTTTAAGATCATTCCATGTCTTCCCCATCATCTTCATCTCTGCTTCTATCTGTCTTCTCCAAGAATTCCTTGGTCTTCCTCTTTGTCTTTTCCCCTGGGGATTCCAAAAAAGGGCCTGTTGTGTAATACTCTCAGTTGGCTTCCGTAGTGTGTGTCCTATCCATCGCCATCGTCTTCGCTGTATCTCTTTATCCACTGGTATTTGACCGGTACATTTCCATAATTCCACGTTAGTGACTTTGTCCTGCCATTTCCATCCCTTTATTCTGCGCAAGCATCCATTAATGAAAGTCTGTACTTTCGTGATTGTCAATTTTGTCATTCTCCATGTTTCACAGCCATATAATAGGACCGACTTAACATTTGAGTTGAAAATTTTTATTTTTGTATTTAGCCTAATTTCTTTGGATTTCCATATGTTTCCCAGTGCAATGAAAGCTCCTCTTGCTTTTGATATCCTTATTTTGGTATCATTTTCTGTTCCTCCCTCTTTATCTATATTACTGCCCAGATATATATAAGATTGTACGTCTAGTAGAGGTATTTCTCCTAGTTTTATATGGTTATTGCCAACTGCATTAATTCTCATAATATTGGTCTTATCTCTATTAATCTTTAGTCCTAGCTGTTGTGATCTCTCATCTAATATACTCATTTTATCCTGCATCTGTTGATGGCTGTGTGATAGGAGAGCTATGTCATCAGCAAAGTCTAAATCATCAAGTTGTTTGGTCAGTGACCACTGGATCCCATTTCTGTTGTTTTGAGTTATTTTCATAATCCAATCTATGGCCAGTAGAAAGAGAAATGGAGACAGGAGGCATCCTTGCCTTACTCCTGTTCTTATTTCAAATGCTTCTGTAAGCTGTCCTTCATGCACCACACTACATTTTGTTCCTTCATACATTGTTTTTATCAGGTTAATAAACTTTATGGGGATTCCGTAATGACTCAGCAACTTCCAAAGCATTCTTCTGTCTAAACTATCAAATGCCTTTTCGTAATCTATGAATCCAATATATAGTGGGGATTTTAGTTCTAAACTTTGTTCAACTATTATACGTAGGGTAGTTATTTGATCAGCACATGATCTGTTCTTCCTAAAACCTGCTTGTTCATCTCTCAAGTGTTTCTCTATAGCCTCTTTTAGTCTCTCCAGAATGATTCTGCCTAATATTTTTCCTGGCACTGATAGTAGCATAATTCCCCTATAATTTGTGCACTCCTGTAAACTTCCTTTCTTTGGTAGTTTGATCATATAACCTTCTCTCCAGTCTTTAGGTATTTCTTCCCTCTCCCAAATTTTATCCAATAGATCCTGTAACATCTTGGTAGAGGTGTTAATATCTGCTTTGATGGCTTCCGAAGGAATTTCATCTGGTCCTGTGGCTTTACCATCTTTTAATAATTTGATGGCTTTCATTATTTCTTCTTTGCTTGGTTTTCCGCAGTTAACGTGTAACTCTTCTTCTGCTGGTAGTATATCTGGAGGATTATTTGAGCCGGGTCTGTTCAAAAGTTCTTCAAAGTGTTCTTTCCATCTCTCCATTTGTTCCCTTATATTACTAAGCAGATTTCCTTTCTTGTCTTTGATAAAGGCGTTGATCTGTTTGTATTTTCCACCTAATTTCTTTGTGCTGTTGTACAGTTCTTTCATATTCCCTTTATTTGCTGCTTCTTCTGCCTCTTTAGCTAGTTCATCTATATATTTCCTCTTATCCCTTTTAATGCATCTTCTCACTTCTTTGTTCACCTCTGTGTAAGCTTCCTGTGTCTTGGCTTTATTACTTCTTGTTTTGCTTTTATTTATGTCTGCTTTCTTGTTCTTTCTTTCTTTAATTTTATCCAGGGTCTCTGCTGTCATCCATGCCTTATTCTGGCGTTCTCTTTTCCCCAGTGTTTCTTCGCATGTCTCTTTCCATATATTTTTTACCTGTTTCCAATGATCTTCTATATTTATTGTATTTTCTAGTTGTTGGAGGACTTGGTATTTGTTTGATATTGTGACTGCGAATTTATCTTTAATTCCTTGTTCTTTAAGAAACCCTACATTGAAATACTTTCTACCCTTATTCGTTGTATTATACCTTTTTAATTTAATTTTAAGTTTGGCTAACAGAAGATGATGATCAGAAGCTATATCTGCCCCTCTATATACTTTTACATCCTGTAAGGATGACTTAAACTTATTATTAATACATATGTGATCAATTTGATTTTCCGTTCTATGATCTGGTGACACCCATGTAGCTTTGTGTATTCTTTTATGTTGGAATATTGTTCCTCCTAGGCTCATTTGATTAAGGGCGCAGAAATTCACAAATATCTCTCCATTCTCGTTTATATCTCCAAGTCCATGTTTTCCCATAATCTCTTCGAAGCCTCTGTTGTCTGATCCTACCTTAGCATTTAGGTCTCCCATCAAGATTATAATATCCTTGGCTCGTCTTGCATCCATCTGCCATTGTAGCTGTTTATAAAAATCATCTTTAACTGAGTCATCTTTATCGTTGGTTGGTGCATAGCATTGTATAATGTGTAATTTTATTTTGTTTTTGGTTGTTCTAAATGTTGCTCTCACCAGTCTTGGTCCCACTGCCTCCCATTCTATTAGTGTCTTCTGTGCATTTTTTGATAGCATTATAGCTACCCCTTCGCTATGTTGTGCTCCTGGTTCCTGGTGTCCTGATGATAAAATCATCTCCCCTGTATTCAATTTTATTCTCTCTGCTCCCAGCCATCTTGTTTCACACATTCCCAGAATATCTATCTTATAGTTGGTCATTTCTGCTGCCACTTGTGCCGCTTTTCCCTGTTCGTTAAGGGTACGAACATTCCAGGTGCCAATTCTGGATGATTTCCTGGTAGACAAAGGGTGAGTCGGCAACCCGGACTCCTTATGGCTTTCTCCGGATTGCGTCATACGTCTCTTAGACAGAGAGCCCTTCTCTTTCCTGGTTGACGGATTAACTTTATCTTTCTTTGACTTGTTCATGTTTGTGAAGTTTTTTCGGCTTACTTTTTTTACAGTATGGGATAGCCAGTCCCATGCCTAACCCTCCTTTCTCGCCTCTTACGAACATGCCTGGTAGGGTACAGCGCCGCTATTCTTTACTCCCCTTTCGGGCCCCGGCAGCGCACGGGCGTGTTGTCATCATACCCTGCAATTATTCGCTGATCTGTTACCACATAAGTTTCCCTCTATAATAATATTCAGTTATTATTTTTTTGTCTCCACACAAAGTACTCAATTCTAACAGTATCAATCTATAACCGACAGCAGCCCCAAACAGCCAGCGCATTAACGGGTGAAGTGACCGTTTAGACTAACCAGAATGACATATTCATTGTTAGAAAACGAAATGTGAAAGCCCAGAGGTAGGAGTTATGGACAGAGTGCTAAAACAAAAATGGAAATTCTGTGTAGGTGCCTTATAGTATTATTGTGTTCGTACTTTCAATCATGGACATGATTGTGTTCCTTCAGCGAGTCACACGACAATCGAAACGTTAACAATATACAGGAGAAACGAAAATAAAATATAGAAGAATAAAAAGGGTATGGTTAAAGCTTTACTTAATCAGTGAACGACACAGATTAGAACAACGTTTCGGCTCAATAGGCATTAAGTGGGAACAAACATACAACACATAGATATCTAATAAAAATAATAATAATAATTTCGAACTAGAATGGGAACTTAAAATAAGAATAAAATGTCTTCCCTGTATTTTGTATATTTCCTGTATATTTCATTCTTAACAATATGCACATAGCTTATTAACATTTAGTTCGACTCAGTAAAAAGCTTTTCCATGTTCATGATTTTTGCAACTCAGTCCTTTACATTTAAAGAAAGAGTAAGGGTGAGGGGAAAGTTTTAATATTCCATTTGTATTTTCTCTATCGATTTAAATAAATGATGTGCTTTAAAGCTGTTTTTATGTCCCGCCCAGTTTTTTTCAAAGGCGTAAACTCATACACACTATCAGTGGAAATATTGAGCTGTGTGCAAGATCAATACTCGTAAAATAGCGTTTGAGAGAGAGAAAAAATAAAACGGAAGCAAACGAGACAGTATCCGCAAATAACACGCATAAGACGATATTTTTCGTCCATTTTTTGTTCTAAATATTAGAGGTTAGTTATATCTTTATCTGTGTGAATGGCTGCTTTGAGAATTTTGCATCAACGGAAAGAAATGATAGATGTATGTAATTGTAAAATCAATTTCATGTGCGCATTGACTACACATGCTGCTGTAGCGTTGGTTGCTAGCTAGTACGGCTGTCTGATAAATTTGCTTAGTGTTACCAGCGTTTGTCACACTTGTAATGGTGGGAGGTTGGCGACATACTAGACAGCACGAAGCAGCTAGTGGCACGACAGTCATTGCCAGATGTTGCGTCACTCTGCTCCGACTGTTTGCTTATTTCAAGGCTTCTTGTTTGCTTTCTTACGCTTACTTCAAATCCTACAACTGTGTTTTCTTTCTGTGTGATTTCTGTTTGAAACTCATCTTTCTCCTTGCTTAAGTTCCTTCCTTTTGGTATCCGCAGAGTCAATACCGTTACACAGGTGATTGGAAACACAAATTATCCAAGTTTTTATTTATCTTGTCGAGACACGCCATCATTTCTATTCTTTATTGATGACGTTACGTAAGTCTTAACGTGACGTTCATGTACATTAATGCTTCCCTCTGAAGACTGGAACTTGAATGATACGAGGTGAAAGCTATCTTGTATTTGCTGCTTTCATTATGGGTTCAGTACATATAACAAATATCGACGACTTTAACATTACTTGGTTGTAACTAGGATTGGCTAAATGTTGCTGTAATATAGGGAGTTAGTGGTTATCACTTGTAAGTTCGTCTTTTATCATTGCCGCGATCACTACTAGATCGGTAAATTGTGTCGATGCATGTTCTCGATGAGCGCTGGATGGGCGGCCTGCGTTGTTTGACTTTTCTGCATTCGCCCCATGACTACTTCTCTTCAACGATTATTTGTTAATATCGACTTTTGATAACTAAGCAGTGCATATATTCTGATTAAAAAAAAAAAATTAACATTTTCAACCCCCCTACCCGTTTCTTTATTTTCTCCCTTGTAAATATCCACGCAGGTGCGTAATGTATACACTCGATGTGATGCGGTATATATAATGTACGTTAAGTTATCACAAATTTGCCACTTTTCAGACACAACATACCTCATCATTGACAATTCTACTGTTATGTTCAAGTGCGTCGCATAACCAACTGTATATTTCTTCACCAATAACAAAATGTCTTGAGTCAAGTGGTTTTTCAGGTTCTTCAGCTGTTCTAGATGTGTACACCTGAAATAGGCGTAGCTTGGAGCTACGTTGCGTTGTTCCCCGGTCGGTTTGTATCGGTGCCAGAAATGCCCACTTTGTTTTATTGACAGACGAACTTGATCAATACTCTTGTCGATTATATAGGTTATGTCGTGTCTTGTGATCAATACAGTTTCTTCCTCCTCCTCTGCCTCTCATTGTTTTTCTTATATTGAGGAATCGGGAGCTATTTTGGTCATACTTTTGTCAACTTCATTGTCCTTTCTTATTCTAATTTTCACAGCAAATGCGCGAACAAATTGCTCGTGCTAATTTTATGAACTGTGGGGTAGAGACAAAATGTAGTAGAGTCGAACCGCATTGTCTTGGCCCGTGGTTTGAATTAACGTTTCCAGCTCACGCGTTATTTGTCTTTGTCTTCCGTCAACCTCTTTGTGTGGCTCCTTCTTTTGAAATTTTATAGACAAAACCACACCTCGATAACACTCAATCTCGTTAGCAAGTTACGCGTTGCTTGAAATTATCTCTCTCTCTCTTTCTCTCTCTTTCTCCCTCTCTCTCTCTCTCTCTCTCTCTCTCTCTCTCTCCGTTAGTTCATGAACATTGCTACAGCACTGACATGCGATCCTTGTAGTATTTCAACCTTTATGTATTCTGAACATTTATTTTTCACAAATAACTAACCTGGGTATCTGAGCTTATCATTTTAATATATCCAAGATGTATGTGTATTTACTATAAGTGTAGAGGTGTGTAAATGCTATTTATAAAGTGTATGTTCGTGCTTGGCGACACGCGCCCGTGTAACTGTAGTCAGTGAATTACAGTGGTTTAACAAGGCGTGATGTTTACATACATGTCAACTGATACTATGAAGAGCTGCTTTAAACTGCAGCAACCTGACGTTATTTATTATAATTTTTAACAGTAATTCCTAACCTTGACACACCCATTGCCGCCCCCATACGTTTGAATGTAATCGGAAATAGTGCCTATTACACATCCATCGTATTTTAATCACAATTGACAGGAACAATATTGACGTTATTTAAAAAAAAAAAAAAAGATACTGCCAGTGGCTGTAAAGTTGAAGTCATGATGTGAGGTACTGTGCTCGTTTGTTTTCGGTACACGTTTATTTTCGTCAGGGCAAGGGTTATTCAGTGATTGTAAACGTTACATAGTAGTTGTTTTGGAAGACAACGTAAATCACAAATATGCGGAGTATTTTGTTGAAAGGGGGGAGGGACGAGGGTGTATAACTATTACTATCTCTCTCTCGTCGACTCTTTCTTTAGCTATATTCACAAGTGAGATTTTTGTATACTCCGCTCATGTAATATTTCTCTAGGACAAAAGACATGTGAATATAACAATACAAAAGGAAACGAATAGTTTCATTCAGACATTAACGAGAAAAAAGAAAACATTTCTGATGTTGTAGCAACAATAGGACTGTAGCTAAAGGCCGCTTGTCCTTTTCAGCTGCAACAAGATGTTGAGGTGCCGTATTTTTGTAAATATATTTCTCCGCCATATTATTTCTTTAATTTAATTTCTATGTCTTACAAAAACCTGCAAAATTAAGTGAATTTAAAATATGCAGCTTGTTAATCTGTCATTTGTTATATACTAAAGCACATTAATAACGCATCATTTTACAGATCCAGGAACAGTGTCAAATGTAAATATAAGTGTGGGAGTATATTTTCCCCGTGTTTGTCCTGAGGTAGGGAGCTTATTGGAATTGAAAGTGCACAATTCAACCCACGGGCTTTTGTACAGACTACATGAAAACAATGCAAGTTACATGTCTCCACACGATTTCCAATAGCTATGATCCTGACCATGTATACACGTTGTGGCTATGAAATGCTACGATTATCTGAAAACGACCGCTACCGATATATTGGTATGTTGGAGACAGGAATGAGATAGTGGGTCTTTGCCAGAAGGATGAATTGCCATCACAGCACTATTTTACGCCTTGCTTCCGTTCGCCCGATGACTTAAGGAGTGTACCTCGTCATCAGCCGCCCTTAAAAGGACGTTAAGTAGGCGTGTCTGCGTTGTGTTGTGGTTTACAGTATAACTGTGATATTTGTGCCTTTCGGCCCAACACATCCGACTTCAGCATGACATTTTTGAGTACCGGGTTGTCTTCCCTCTTCCATCCCTACTCGCTTGGCCAGACTGGACAGGTTAGTCTGTTACTAGAGGCACCACGGAGAGGTGGAGCAGGGTCTGGATGGTTCTGGTTCACCGATCCTGGCGCAAGCCATCAGCTGTATATTGTACGTCTGAATGGACGTTACCGAACCACAGGCAGCACCCGTGATAGACTTCGGAGTGGCCAACCACGAGTTACTACCCCTGCGCAAGATCGTCATATTGTGTTGGGTCACCTGAGGAATCGTTTTCTCCCGATAAGTCAAATAGTGAGCAATAGTGAGTAGACGCAGGCAAGTCTCTCATATGACAGTCATAAGACTGCTAACAGGTAGAGACCTTATGTTGGGTCAAACTTTGACTCCTATGCATCGCCAGCACTGCCTGCAATGGACAGAGCAACATGGGAGATGGACTAGACTATAGTGGAATGCTGTCCTATTCAACGACGAGAGCATAATCAACATCTCCTTTGTTTATGACGTATGCGGATTTGGCGACGGTGTGAAGTATACATTATATTTACATTTTACGCTCATTTGACACTCTCTTCCTGAATCTGTAAAGTGCTGCGTTGTTAATGTGCTTGAGTATAAATCATTTTTGATTGATCTAATGGCACTAGGTCTTCTTCATATGTCTTTGTCTACTTGTTGGACCAAGAAAGTTGATGTAACCGGCTTCATTTGATTGAAATGGTTCATTTGATTGAAATGGATATCTGGCTCGTTTGTATGGGAACGATATTAACATCAAGGAAGAGCAATGTTCCCATTGTCCCGTACCGCGGTTCAACACTGTAGAGGTAAACACCCCTCACACCTACCGACACTATATTTTACGAGGATACTTAAACCGTTTTATGGTTTAATTTGATACAACTACTGTTATAATGAAGCCTCGGTTGTAGAGTGGTTAGTGTGTCTCACCACTGAGCTTAATGGTGTTAGCTTTAATTCCCAGATGTGGTACGTTCATCCCCCTCTCCCGACCGACAAGGCTTCGAGATGCAGCGGGTCTCTAAAAGTGGGGACCATGGAAGTAAGGGCGACTGTGCGATAGCATCGCTCAGAAATATCATGGAAGCTATAAAAAGTAAAGAGCCCCGTCACGCCAAGTGGCGTATAGGGAAAATAGTGTTAGTGACCATACATTTTACAGACCTTCAGCACATGATTTTCGGGGTAATGTGGTCGGTATTACGCCCGCGCCGCTTTACTTTTCCAGAAAAAAATCCGGTACCCATTTAAGGCTGGGTGAGCTCTTAAGCCGTCGATTGGGATCGAACCCTACCCCTTGTCCTTTGTAGTCCAGTTCACTAACCACTGAGCTATCGCGGCTTCCTCATGGAAGCTATAGTCGCTATATATTCTCATTAACGCCTAACCACGGATGTTCGTTTTGATCTAAAAGTGGTAATTTAATTCAAATCTTGAAACTTCTGTAGCTTTAATGGATACAGATTTTTGGGGTCTAGTACACTTCCCTTTCTCTTATAATTAATGTTTTATGGAATTTCAATTTGTGATATCACACAAAACGTACAATATTTTAGCTAAAATAAATGTTTGTGAATTATATTTTAGTACAATAATACCGGTAACTTAAATATCAAAGGTTGGAAAATATGAGAGTTTCCGAAGTGTAATATTTTAACAACAAAAGTTAATTTAAGATACAGCTTCTTCCAATCACTTTATAATAGAATATGCATGCGTATTTTATCTTCTTGGAAAGGCATGTATGAGCAAATAAACTAAAGCATCACCGACACACAGCGACATCTGTGACCAGGGCATGATGGGAACCTGTGAGTTTACAGTTATTTAATGCGTAGTTTTCAAATTTCTTGGGAAAGTGCCCGCGACTAGAGGAAACTTGGAAGTTTATATCCGCCCACATTTTACTGATGAAACTGTGTTGCTAACCACTTGTGTACATGGGGTGTGACTTATGTCCGGTTGTGTGTGAACTATCCCTCCCCATCTCTCATCGGTTATCTTATAAGTTCTGTTTATATGAACGGCCTCGGTTATCCTTTTCTTGCACATCCTGTATTTTTAATTGCAGATTTAAGATGATGAATGGATTGGCATTTTTGTCTTGTAAGTATTATCTCATGTTCCATTTAATTGTTTTGGCATTTGAACAAATAACGTAAAGATGATGTACTAAGACAAGACCTAAAGGATAAGGGTCAGCGACTCATAGCTAACTGTTTGTGTCATGATCATTGAACCAGGACTGGTCATAATCTTATCGAACTATCTTGGGGAGGGGGGAAAGGGAGGGATAAAGAGAAAGCTAACAGCTCTGGCGAGGTGAATGAGAATTTAAAAAATGCCACTCCTGGTAACCAACAGTGTAATGATGAAGTTCGTGGTATATAGAAGGTCGCGAATATCACAACTTTCATGCATCACAACTACACTACCAATTAACACCTTTTAAATGACAAAACGAAGAATGACCTTCGATGAGCCTATATACTAAATAATGTATGGTGTGTGCAGTAACTGATATGTCGGTGTATATTACATTTGTTGCATGTCCAAAGTCTAATGGTAACGTAGTGACTTAACAATAATCGAACTTAGGTTCGATACCAGCTGAAAATGGAATTTAATCGATGAAAAGCACTGGTCTCCTCTCCCCCTTCCCCTTTTTCTTTTTTTCCCCCACCAGCGTATTCTATGACATAGTACAATGAAATGCCTATGCTACAGGTATCCTTTTTATTTAAATAAAATGCTTTCCTCGGGTTCAATTTGTGATGAGATATAGTGCTTTGTCATATTCTGATGAAACAAGCTTGTGTACGTTTTGTTCGTCCTGTTTTTTTTTTCTTTTATAAAGTGTTTTTTTAATGACATTAGCTCCTATATACACACTATTTGTATTAGCTCTTACACGTTTGCTGTGTAATTCTTTAAATGCACATTAACTGACTTGACTGAGGTATAAATAATGAAAGTGACTTGACTGAAGTATAAATAATTAAACTGACTTTGACTGAAGTGTAAATAATTAAACTGACTTGACTGGAGTGTAAATAATTAAACTGACTTGACTGAGGTATAAATAATTAATCTGACTTTAACTGAAGTATAAATAATTAAACTGACTTGACTGAGGTATAACTAATTAATCTGACTTTATCTGAAGTATAAATAATTAAACTGACTTGACTGAAGTATAAATAATTAAACTGACTTTGACTGAAGTATAAATACTTAAATTGACTTTGACTGAAGTGTAAATAATCAAACCAGCTGTAATTAAATCAGCAATAATATGTTAACAAAACTAGCTGGCAACCACTGCATTTCTGGCGGTTGCTGTTACTATAAAACCACAAATAATTGAAATAACAAAAAAAAAAACATTTAGAGTTTTACTTAAGCTCTGGAAGTTTCATTTGTTTATCCTTCGCAAAAAGTTGCTCTCATCACATCCTGTCTGAAGGACTCTCTGTGTCTATCCAGATCTCCAACTGTCTCTGTTGTGAAGTCTAAGGTCTCGTTGATATCTTGGGGAAAAAAAACCTACTCTTTGGTCTATCACTGTCTCGTCTTCCTGGAATTATGTCCTTCATTATTTTTTTCCCTTCTTTTCCCACCCGATTGCGTCTTTTGATGTGGCCGTATTATTTTATAATTTCTGTTGTAATGTGTTTATAAGCCAGTTCTCTTCAACGCTTGGATCTTTTATTTTAATGTCTTCATTTCTATTTTTTAATTTTCCAAGACATTCGAAGAATTTTTTCTGCAGCATTTGTTGTTGGATAACCTATTATAGTTTTATGAGAGATTGTTTATGATTCACAATCTATATCGAGAATATACATGCTATCAGTAGTATTAATTTTACTGCCTTTTTGCTACCGTGGCATATGTTCTTCATATTTGGTTGTGCTATTGCTAAACTTCTTTCTGGCTGTCTCCATTGTTGGTTCTTACAGATCACATATATTAATAACTTGTTACAATTCATTGTCAATGATTTTTGGTTGGCTTTTTGTTTTGTCGGTGGATTATCTTAGTTTTCTGTATATTTAGATACTGGTTTTGTTCGTCGCTGTGTTTGTAAACCTCTTGTTAACCCTCCCCCCCCCAATTTGTGTGTGTATGTTTATGTTTACAACGAAGGAATATAAAGCTCGAAACAACGTAGCAATAGCGACACGATCTAAGGGTAAATAGCCTGAAAAAACAATGATCACTCCCACCTCTTGTGGTTTATTGCTATTGCATTAAGGTATACACACTCACTTGGGATTATGCAGATTTTAGACTATCCATGCCGTAGAGCCGTAGAGTATGGTGGGTGGCTGGCTTTAAGTAAAAGTCTTGATGGTAAAGATTGCAGATTTTGATTTGTTTTGCCCTGAGACACCTGTTAGTATGTACTTATGGCTGTTTCATTACACGGCACACAGTAGTAGAAGGCATTTGGCGTTCCACATTAAACTTAATGTGCAATTAGACAATGATAAGACTTGTTTGCAGTTTCCACAATGATTTGTAAGACAGTGCTTCCTAACTTAAATAGTTACCACACACAGCACTGGTTTGAGTGTTGTTTATTGAATCAGTACAAGTATAACGTTTGCACATTGCACCCACATCTAGTTGTTATTATTAAATGCAACTAATCCGAGTCGTATTATTTCGCGGACATGCTCGCAATATTGAGGATATTAAATATTATATATATTTGTGAAAATCCTGAGACCTCTAGCACTTCTTATGTGATTCAAATTTTGCTGTTGTCACATTTATTTATTTTCTAATTACTTGCCTAATAATCAAGTATTTCATTTGATCGGCATGAGAATGACGAATATAATAATTTATTGTGTATACACTAATAAATAAAATACAAGATTTTCAGCGTTTACTGTAAACGATTATGTGTGGATTTTTTTTTCGCCGGAAACAAAAATAACCACACATATATAAATATTTCTTATCTCGGGGATACTCCGAGGTGAGAGAAACATAAATTGCACAGGGACTTTAAAGATTGTTGTAGAATTACATGCTCTTGTACTATTTAGTCGTTCTTCATTCAAGGTCTTGTTTGTTCGGCCACAGATCGTTGTCTTTGTACAGTACTAACAACGACGTTGCTTTAGTTTTTGTGCATGGGGATAGAGAGAGATACGTAAACGGCAGGTCGTAAAGATATGTTCTATGCTATCCATGGAGACGATATTTGATTCTGTTGTCACGCAGTGGTCTCTATCAGCTGACGCCTGTCACGCGCCGCTATAGTAGTCTTCTGTTATCTTGCTACCGTTTATCTACTCTGGTTATTGACCGAGCATGCGTGTTGTGTCACGACGTTAGGTTGTGGCTTGTCTTTCGAGCGCTCTTCTCGCAACAATTGGTATTTGATGTTCTAATGAAGTAGGTTGCAAACCACAACAAGTTATAGAATGCCTAAAAGAGATACATCTAGACGACATGGACATACGACCAATATGTAATCTATACTGGGAGCAAACGGCAATAATAAAACATAACAAAGAGAACTCTACACCCATTGATATAAAAAGAGGAGTAAGACAGGGATGCATCCTATCACCAAGCTTGTTCAATCTATACACTGAGCAAATCTTTAAAAACATCATAGGCCAGGCCTACAAATTAATGGAAAGATAATCAATAACCTAAGATATGCTGACGATACTGTACTTCTTCTTCTTCTTCTTCTTTTCTCTTTCACTTGTACCTAAAAGGTGTCGTGGTTTATATCATTTGTCGTTCTTGTGCTGCTCGAATTGTCTGAATTAGTGATTTTCCTTTGTTGTTACATGTCTCTGTCACTGCATCTATCCATCTTCTTCTGGGTCTTCCTCTTGGTCTTTTTCCATGCATTCTCGAGAAGAACGCCCTTGATGGTGATTGGTGAGGATTCATTCTGACCAGGTGGCCAAACCATTTAAGTTGTTGTTGTTCTATATATTCTTGGCAGGGTTTTGTTCCTACCATTTTTCTTATGGTTTCATTTGGTATTCTATCTCTTCTTGTGTTGTTTGTTACTTTTCTCAAGCATCGCATCTCACATGTATTGATCTTTCTTAAATGTGATTTAGAAAGGGTCCATGTTTGACTTTCATAGCACAAAGTTGGTATGAAGATGCTATTTATCATTTGTTGTTTAGCTGGCATAGAAATGTTTGGATGTCTTAACAATGGTGAAAGCTGGTATGTGACAGCATTTGCTTTTTGTATTCTCATGTCAATTTCTCTGTCTAGTTTTCCATCTTCTGTGAACATTGTGCCTAAATACTTGAATTCCTCTACTTGTTTTATTTCTTTGTCTTTGATCTTGATGTTTAATGGGTGTCTTCATTTGCTTATTGTTATAGCCTCTGTTTTTGCTGTGTTAATTTTCATACTGTAGTTTGTGCAGCTTTTATCTAGAGATGTTAAATGCTGTTGTAGCATTGATACTGTACTACTAGCAGAAAATCCTAAAGATCTACAACAATTACTTAATTAAATAAACATGACAAGCAAAAAATATGGACTAGAAATGAATATCAAAAAGACTAAAATTATGATCATAAACAAAGAAAATACTCAAAACCCACAAGTGGATATCAAAATTGAAGGAATAGACATGGAGACGGTTCAGAACTACAACTACCTTGGACATACTATAACCAATGATGGAAAATATACAACTGAAATAAACAAAAGAATAGGAATGGCAAAAAGTAATTTTAATGTTATGAAGAACATACTAACATCAAAACAAATAACACCAGGGCTAAAATTAAGAATAACAAAATGTTACATCTTCTCAATATTCCTATATGGTGCAGAAACATGGACATTAGACAAGAAAACAGAACAGAGAATTGAGGCCTTTGAAATGTGGATATACAGAAGAATAGGTAGAATTGGATGGAAGGAAAAGAAAACAAACGATGAAGTCTTAAAACAACTAAAATGAAAAGAGAACTACTAAGCACAATTCAAACAAGACAAATGCGATTTTTGGGCTATGTTAAAAGACAGAACAGCCTACTAAAAGTAATCCTGGAGGGGAAAATACAAGGTAAAAGAAGCAGAGGTAGACCAAGACTAACATGGACGAGTAACATCAAAAGATGGACAAATCAGCCTATGACAACCTGCACCACCAAAGCAAGAGACAGAGCAGAATGGCGCTCCATGGAAGCCAACCTTCGTTGCGGAGACGGCACTCGATGATGATGATGATGAATGAATGAAGTAGGAACTCTTTGTCGAGCAGTTAATACAGACACTAACTGAACATTTGAATGGTACCATTTGCTCAGATAAACATAGCCAATGATACAAAACACATAAGTGTAGCCAATGATACAAAACACATAAGTGTAGCCAATGATACTGAGCACATATAGTGTTATACTGTGTTCATCGATGATTACTTTTTACATTTACCGCTCTAATGACTTCATTTTCTTCTTTTTTTTGTTCACAAATGGGGGTTGTATTTCACCACGCATTTTCGCCTTTCTATCCCACACATCTAATCCGTTACACTTCTTTTTGGGACTGAGTTTGTCTTCCCTCTTCAATCTGATTCTTATGGCACAGTTATAAGTTGACGCTGTTTCCAGGTTTACACTTTGTGTGTGAACGATCTTAAATTATGGTTAGCTCAGGTTTTTTTTCTGCGGCTCTAGCTATGGGTTACAGCTCTGCTGTTATCAGCAAAGAGTAACTGACTGCTTTCAACCCAGTCTTTACATGAGTCATAATTTCATGACTGCTATTTCGTGTAGTTTTAACATTGTGCCCTAAAGAACTACATATGGTGTGTCTGTTATATCGTCTACTCGCTACTGCTCATCTATTACACTGACTGGACAGCTGTTGATAATATTTTAGTTGTCTTGGTACATTTTCTTACCTCTGAAACATGGCTTAAGTATAACTCTGCTACAGTGCATTACAAACGATCATAAGAGATGCTATAACTTGAATTGTTACAATGTTTATAGTTAAATTATGATCACTTTACACCAGAAAGGGTCAAATTTGACAAATTTTGAAATATTTATTCTCATATAAATGTCATATAAACAGTCAACAACAGAACTGATACGATGCACTGTAGATAGAAGATTGTGGAGGGACATGATCGCCTACGCCAACCGGTATGGCACATGATGATGATGATAAACGTTATTGGATTAAAATATAAATAGCGCAACCGAATCACTTAAACAGACAACTGACTTCATAAGAAAGTCCGGAATCCTACTCTGAATGAGTCATGATCTCAGAAGAAGAAATCTTTGTATAATGTCGCAAATTAGAATGATTCCAAACTTATATAAATCTCAAGAGAGTGGAATGTACCTACCTCATGATGTCTTCATTCATACATGCAGCGTGTATATGATTATAACTAAACTATAACTTTGAGATTAAAGCAAACAGTCGTGACTGATGTACTTTAAGTTTACTTTCTTTTGCAGCTCTTTGTTGCTGTCATCGCGGGTGACCGGGGGGGGGGGGGTGTCAAATGGAGCATTCCTGTTAAGAATATGTAGTGTATCTCCTGTATATGCCCATATTGATGTCTACAATTTCATCCATTGTCTTATAGTCTAGTTCAACCATTGACATCTTCTTAGTGTTCATCCGTTACGTGTTTACGTTACGCTCCTTTAGACCGCTTCTGTATGATTTAATGCACACAATATCATCAATCGATGTAACTACATATATGGTCATGAATGAAGTTGTCAAACATTGTGTTTGCCCTTTAGCACACGGCAATCAATATTTAAGTAATAGATAGAGCAAAGTGTGATATTGAGAAAATCGTAGTTTTGGCCAGTCACTGACTGACATGCAATACTTATGGAGATTATTGGTGTGTAAATGCATACAATCAAACTGTGAGATTATGTCGTCGGCAGCAAAATCCGCTGATTTAAAAAGAAAAAATAGTGGTTCAAGTATTGTTTGTGTTATCTTGTAATGGTTTGCTTGTGGGGACGCCGTGCCCAATATATAGCTAGTTTGCGACCCGTTACCTGCACATGTGCAGACAGTTTTATTTAACATCATGATGGTGTTATTGTTTTGTTCATGTGTTGTCTAAACATTCCAGATGGAAACGAACAGACTGTATTATTATGTAGCTCCTCCCCCTTTTTCCTTTCTCTCTGTGTCTGCATATCTTTGTGTGCGAATATTTTTGGTTGTTTGTATATTCATTATTTAATATTTAAGACTCCTGCTCGATTCGTCTCTAGCTCTCATATGGCGTGCGTTCATTTTATCTGACACACAGTATATAGTAATCTGTGACGTATTTGTTATTTCGATAACACTTTTTCTTATGGTGATTTTCCTCTTCGTGCATGCAAAACATACAATAAAAATAAAATAAAATTGAGCTGGGAACGTGTATTACGGTATTCATTCATGCTACACTTACTCATTCTATTTCATTCTCAACTTTAGTCACCACACATTTTCGTGTTAGAATTCAACTAACTCTTGAGGGGACTAGTTGAGAGAGAGAGAGAGAGAGAGAGAGAGAGAGAGAGAAGAGAGAGAAGAGAGAGAGAGAGAGAAGAGAGAGAGAGAGAGAGAAAGAGAGAGAGAGAGAGAGAGAGAGAGAGAGAGAGAGAGAGAGAGAGAGAGAAAGAGAGAGGGAGCAGGAGCAGGCAGGCTGTGAGTTCAAATCCGGCTGCACCAGTTGGGATTTTAGTTTATAATTTCTCTCTGCAGCAACGACACCTGGTCTCAGCAGCGAGGCCCAGCTTGAAACGTCAATTACTCATCGCGGGAAAAAAGTAGGAGTAACTCCGAAGACGGTTGCCAGGGAAAAACGGATTAACACGCAAAATTCAGTTTTTTGTCTCAAGGGACTTCGCCAGAGGTGAAAGGTGGCGAACGCAAACACTTAACTCTGATCATCGTTACGTGAAGCACTTAAAAAAAAAAACTGCTTTGGCAAAAAATAACAAAATCATAAATTGAAAAAAAAATGTATAACTTAAAAAAAAAATAATTGGCATACAGACACGAATGAGGTATATTTTGGGGCTTCTTTCACCAATGTCTATCTATTATGTTTTAATTTTGTAAATTATTTGGATTTTTTTACAAACTTCGGCTTGCATTCGTTACTGAAAGTCTTATATTATATATTCTTTATAAAAAAAACAATCGATCTTCATTATTTATGATAATTATTATCGTACATTAAAATACAATTGATTGTATTATATTCTTTAACTACCTGGTATGTTCTCCTATGTGTTACAATGAGGTTTTGTTTTTATAACAAATTACCATCACCAATACTTCACTCTGATGCACTATCAATATTTCATTCTGCTCATCGTAAGGTCTTCATCCCCAAACCTTCCTAAATAAATACGCTTAAAAAGATGTATTCAAATACGTTTTTCTAACAGTCAACCCGGATGCTGAACAATTTGTTTTGTGTGTGCCATTTTCTGTCCAAGTAAATCTATGCTATTGCTGTAGGACACGGCTCATTCAAAAATAGCAAAACTTTGGTCCGTGTCACTCATGTCCACTTTCTATGTTTTTGTTGACTTGCCTTCTGCTGCATGTTAGCACTTCTCTGTTGATGTTTGCACTCACCAGAAACATCTCATGTAATTAATCTTTTCATCTTTAGGTGAGAGCGGGTCTGGCAAGACTGAGGCCTCTAAGATTATTATGAGGTACATAGCAGCAGTAACCAACATTAGCGGCCAGAAGGAGGTCGAACGGTAGGTTTATAGTGTCAGATATATAGGCTGTTGTATCGTTTGTTGAATTGATAATTTTGTTTATGGTTAGCTTATTATAGCAGTTCTAACACATCAAACAGAAAGAAGCCATGCTTTTTCCTTTTTTAGATATAGTTTGAAATCCACACTGTCTTGGAATTGTAGTTCAGTGATCAGTTCCTTTCATTCCTATCTAAGTAATGTTCATGTGGGTAGTCATATCATTATCTGCAACTTGAGGGGATAGTGTTATTGCTCATAATTTGTCCACGACCATAAGCACATTTGTGAGTAATGTGTGCTCAGCACAAATATCTAAGCTTATAAGTTGGTGATAGTAGTTGGTTTACATGTATAACAGTATGTTGATTGATGAAGAGGAATAATAAAAGTTGGCTTGCCTGAATTGTTGCAAGTGATTGTTCAAGATAAGTACACATTTATAATGTGACTAGCCTTTTAGCTGATTTATGAGACTTGACAATCACATTGCTTATAGCTTGGCTGGGCAAATAGATATAAGAATAGCATCCAGTTTTTTTGTGAAATTGAGGTTTTATCTATTTTAAAATGATGCCAACCTTCGATGCGGAGACGGCACTCAATGATGATGAGGAAATTGATTATTTGGTAGAATCTGTATGATAGCATATAAGAGATTTTAAAGATGCTTAATACCTTCTTTATTTAAGACTGAGCAGTCACTATTTACTGTTGTAATTGTATTGTTAACCTTGTCAGCATCTCTTTTTATCCTCTCTGTCCATGCAAACCTTGACCATGTGCCTTTCCAGTCTGAACACTAAAAATTCAATTATTCTGTCTCCAATCTAAACTTATTAAAATCATGAAATTAGGGAGAAGGGGGAGGGGGGGAGTTTGCTCTTAACACCACAAAAAGGTGAATAAGCATTCATATCCTTTCATTTGTCAGGTGCTGTGGCTACTGACTGACAGGATTGTTTCTGTGATTCTGGTAGCTCTGAATTCGATACTATTGCACCAAAGACCACACCTTCACATGGTCCCCACTGTTTTTGCAAAGTTGGCCTTGGGTGTGTTCAAGTTCCTGGTAATATAACTGGGCAGGGAGGAGGTGAGCCTCTATAGACACAGCCGGACCAGAGCCTACTAGTGCATGGTACATGCCATGCTCCTCATTCACTCACTCACTCACTCTCTCTTGAGTGAAGGAACCCCCTGTTGATGGGGTGGAGTTTGTAGTTACCAAATTGCTTTGAGACCTACACACAGAGGACTGACAGCTTCATTTTGATGAGAAGATCACTATGTTCTTTCTCCAACAGGCTTGTGGTATATCAAACAGACACAAATGGCCCAGGACGTGACGGCCCTCTGTTAGTGCAAATGGCCTAAATATGATACCCCTGAAATAGCTGAGCAAGTTCCAGTAGACAGTTGGTGGCAGGGGATGAGCTTATGTGAATCCTGCCTGACTCCACACTCTGTAGGAATGGACACATGGATACCTGACTCATCGTCAGAGACAGAGCCACAATGTCCCATAGAGGGGAAGTTGCAAGACGATGAAGCAGGTTCGAATGTCATTCTGTGGTTGGAAGATAGTCCAGAAGCTCCCCAGATTGACAGTGCTATGTGCACAAATACAGCTGAATCCTTAACAACAAAATCATCAAATTCTTGGGAGCAGGCACGCCCATCTCTCCATTTATTTATCAGGATGTATCTTATAATTTTCTCTCTGCTCTCTCTCTCTCTCTAAGTTTATAAATTATAAATCAAATTAATTTGGTGTGACTTTTCAACCTTATTGTAGGGATGTTAATACAGTCGTTATTGGAAGTTATTTCAGTTACCTTGTGCAGGAATGTGCTTCAGAGAGAACTAGAATAAGGTATTCATTGTTGCTTTGCATTGTTTAAATTACTGATTCAGCACTGTTGATCTTGAAACATTTCTAGAGTCAAAGATGTTCTCATCAAATCCAACAACATTCTGGAGGCCTTTGGAAATGCCAAAACAAACCGCAATGACAACTCCAGCCGATTTGGTAAATACATGGACATCAATTTTGATTTCAAAGGAGACCCTGTTGGTGGTCATATCAGCAACTACTTGTTGGAAAAGGTAATGAATTGGAAGGGAATTTTACACACATGCACGCGCACACACACACACACACTCTCAACTTTTTCCCCCCATATGTTTTGTGTGTGAAAACATAAAGATTATTGTCAGTTCTGACACTGTATATTGAAAAATAATTTGACTTTATATAGTAGTAAAATTAGCACATTTATCAATTTATGAAGCTACTGTAGGTTATTCATGGAAATGTAAACAGTTTGGCCTACAATTTCTATAACACTATTTCTTATGTTTTTTAATGTATCCTTTGTAGAGTCGTGTTATTTACCAGCAGTCAGGGGAGAGAAATTTTCACTCATTTTACCAGGTAGGTTAATGTTACATTTTTAGATGCCTTTGTAATTTTGTTGTTGTTGTTTAGAACATGTATGAGTGTTGACATTCAATTTGGATATATTTTTATACCACTTATCTTTTTACCACAATTGTTTATAGTTCTTTTATCCTATTCTGTTTTTTGCCGGTTGGCATCAGAGGCTTATGTCAGTAATGTATATTCTAACAAGGGCTCTTTTTTTGTGGCTCGGTATATAGTAATATTATATTTTTTTATTATGTCATAAATTTCCTCAATCCGTCGTCTTCTTGTTCTACCTCTATATCTTGGTTGTTCCATTTTGTTGTTATAAGCTCTTGATGATGGTGCTGAGAGGTTCATGCACATTAAATGTTCAAACCACTTTAATCTTTGTCTCTCTATGTAATAGATTATCACCATTTTGTCTTTTACATTGGTCTCACATTGAAAGTTGTAATTACCATCACTTTAGTTTTATTTGATAAATCTCAAGAATTTCACACAGTCCTATTAACACATTCATGATTACACAGTCCAGTGTACACAATGGTGGTTTTAATAACTGTGTTATAATTATAGAATGCAGTAGTTGTATTTTGTGTTTATATAATAATTCTTTAAACTGTTTTCATGTAGTTCTGGTAAGATCACTATGAGTATGTCATGACAACATACATCTATTGGCTCCTAAATGTACCATGCATTTTAATGTTGAGAAAAAGAATTATTATATTCAGATTGAAAGGCGGCAATCTCAAATTAAAAATATATAGAATTATATGAGTATAGTATAATAATCGAATAGCAAAGCATATAACATAGACACTGAGAAGAACATGATGAGAGAGGCAAGAGCAGCAGGAATCGGATGATAGAACTGCTTGAACAGAGACAGATGGCGAGATTTGATAAAATATTTAAAGAAAACTGCTAGAACAAAAATATATAGGAGAAGGTGTATCTTGGTCTATATACGGCTCGAAAGGTCAATAGATAGATAGATAGTTAAGAACTAAATTATAATTATAATAACATAATCAAGTGCACTTTATATATTTATGGTTAATGATGGTATAAGGAGAAGGGGGAGAGAGAGAGTTGAAACTGTAGAATTGTGATAAACATGTTAAGTGCAGTATTTGATTAAATTGCTTTCCCTCACTTAAAAAGCTACTCCACTCAGTCTAAGTCTGTTGTAATAATACCAGGATTTCATTGTTAAATTCAGGAGACTAAAATGTATTTTATCTTTGAGGGTATATAATTTTATTGTAGTGTGGTATTTTAAAAAATAATTGTTGCATTATTATCATCATGTGTGGTGTTCTACTAATGCTGTAATTAAACCACAGCTGCTTAGTGGTGCTCAAGATGGGATGTTAAATGAACTTCGTTTGACCAGGGATCCTAACAAATACAATTTCATCAACCAGGGTGGAGATCCAAAGGTGAGGAGATTTACACCATATCTGTTTCAGTTAAAACTGCCTTCTATAATTTTTTTCTTTTTAAAGCAACCATGTTTTTAAATATGTAAACTAGGGAGATATATTTTCTGTGTTTTGTAAAAACTAGAACATTCTATATAGTGATAAAAATAATAACTAAACTAAAACTAATGCAAAATTGTTCCTGTTTTCTTTCCTTCAAATTGAATAGTTCTTCACTTGTTGATTATATATGAAATGAGACATAGGGCTGAAGGATATTATTTTCTATGTATGTTTCTATATGTGTTCTGTAGGTAGCATCACTCAATGACAAACAAGATTTCCGTGCTGTCATGGAAGCCATGAAAGCAACAGGCTTTTCTCAGGATGAGATCTCAACTGCTTGGAAATTAGTGGCTTCTGTTCTTCATCTAGTAAGTGGTGCAAATGTCAAATATTTTCTGAGACAAATATATGTTGTTTGAAATTTATTTCCTGCCTTAACTAGATCTAAAATCGTTGACATAAATTGTTTGCAGCAATTTTGTGTGTAAATGATGATGGATAAATTTGAAATTCTGACACGTTTTTGATTAAGATCTGGACAAAAAAGTACAATGAATAACATTACCAATTTAGTAGAAAAATTAAATATTTCAAACACATTGAATGTTCATTATGTAAAGACTCTCCAAAACAGTTGATTCAAATCTAAGGAAGAGCAAAGCAGGCTTCAGAAGAAGCAGGAGCTGCAGTAATCTTATATTTATCTTCAGTAATAACCACGGTGCTCAGAATGACAGAGGAATTTATACAGATTTTGTGTATTTTGAAAAGGCTTTTCTGGTATACAAAGAGGCAGCCCATGAAAGATATTAAGAGCACATGAAATAAACAAAATAATTACAATTATTTCTTTCAACTGTACAATTATCAGTGATATCAACAAAAGGATAAATAAGACTTGAATAGCTTTTGCAAATCTAAGATAACATTTGGAGACCCACTTATTACCACACAGAAACAAAACTGGATATTTGGAGAGCTCTGTGCTCTCAGCACATTTATGTGTATCTTTGTGCTGGAGTACAGCAGGAAAGGGAACATCAAGACCTCATCATTCTGTACAACTCAATTCAGGAAAATTCTCAGAGTATTTTAGCCAAATAAAATCAGCAACCGATGAACTGCTCAAGAGGTACCATCAAGAAAATAGTGAAAGAACAGCAAGCCAAAGATGATCAGTAAACAATGAAAACGAGAGATGAACATTGTGGGCCACACTTTTGGCACCCAGTTAAGAATTGCCATGGACCATACAAATTGGAGGAACATTATTGTTACCCTACAAGGCCCTTCTCAGTGTGTAGGTCATTAGCTGATTTATTTGTTTGTGTTTAAGAGAATAAGAAAAGAAGGAGGATGAGAGAAAGGACATATAATATCACAGTTTGAATAATTGTGTTGTTGCTTTTATGGTTTAAGAGAAATTATATAATATGCAAATATTAGTGACACTTAATAAATAAACACTATGATATTAGTTCAAATGTAGAATTAGTCTTACATTTGTAAACTACAGTATCATTTTCAAGTCAAGTATTTTTGTAAATTGTACTTTGTATATTGTCTTTGAAATTAAATAAACTGATGGTTTAGCTGGTTGAGGCACAGTTTATATATAAGGTGGTTTTTATCAGTAACATTACTTTAGGGATAAACTATGTTATTATTGATCCTAGTATTCTCCCACCTAGTAATGTGTACTTGCCAGATAAGAAATTAATACATTGATTTAAAGCCAAAAGCGAGTATTTGTGGTCCAAGGCACTAAATATCACTTGGAATGGAATTGATTAACAATTCTTTAATGGCTGTTTAAGGGCAGGAATGGAGCAATTTTTGAGCAAGTGTAACAGAAGAAAAAATAATAAGGGTGTCAGCATTCATGAGTGCATCCTGTTATATCTTTTGTTAAAAATCTGTTATTCTTATATTTTTATTATTATTAAGAATAGGAAAAAATAGTTATTGTAAAAAAGAAAATAAAGATAACATTGAGAAACACAGTTAAATTAGAATATTTATAATTAATAGTTGTGTATGCAACTGTACATGTATTTAAGAAGAGTTAAATTGTATAAGCTGTAATTTTATGTTATGTAATGTTATTAATTCATATCCTTATGTTATCTGTAGGGTAATATTGATTTTGTTGGTGAGGACCAGTCTGAGATCAGCAACAAAGAAGAGCCAACTGTTATTGGCAGTTTGCTGGGTGTAACCAAGGAGAATGTGGAGAAAGCTTTGTGTTCCCGTGTGATTGCTGCAGGGGGCAATGTTGTTGACAAGCACCTTAATGTTGAGGAAGCTCAGTATGCAAAAAAAGCCTTTGCAAAGGTACAGCAGATGCTCACACACATTTCAAGTCATTCATGTTGCTCCAAACTCCTTGAATTACTTTATTGTTGAAGAGCTTTTCTGGGAAATTGTAACTGTAATGTCACCTGACACTGACTTTCATAATGGGTTTTGTTTTTTTTAACTCTGCCCATAATTCTTTCTTAAAAGTATTATGTTGTAATTTTGGATGAATTATATTGACAGCTTTTTTTTTAAACCCTTGATGTGTTTGATAACCACATGAATTATATACGCATTAAGTTTAATGTTAGACAAATAAAACTTGTTCAATTATCCAAACTCCTTATTTAAATCATAATCAATTAATAAATGTCTTAGCTAGCAGATCATTGACACTCTTTCACTATTATAATCTGGAATTTTTATCCTAGGCTATATATGACCGCTTATTTACATGGATTGTTGGGCGTATAAATGATGCCATTGACCCCAGGCATAGTGGTGTTGTTGGCAAGAACACAGTAATTGGTGTGCTGGACATCTATGGCTTTGAAATCTTTGATAACAATAGGTAAACTTTTGTTAAATATTTATTGAACCATTTAAAATTAAATGTCATATATTAAAGTCATTTGCAATTTTGTAGATACTTTTAAAACTGACATTTAACAAAGTTGCAGTCATCCGTTTTATGACTCACAATAATACTAATTGAAATGTTTATAATTATATGACAGGTTTCTTTCTCAAAGAAAATATCAAGAATATTATTATCTATGTTATAGAATATTTCATCAACTTGTTAAGAACATCAGTAGCTAGTGGTTAATGTGGTGATTTGGCAATACATTGAGTGTGGGTTCAATACCACCTTGTTACTCTTCATTCAACCCAACTGAAAAAGTAATGGGTACCTGGCTCTCTGAGTTTGGAAATGAAATAACATCTTGGAAGAACATACACACCACCATCCATAGATGTTGTGGTCTAATAAGTGAAGTTATATGCTTCACACACACACACCCTTTCATATTTTATGTTATGCAGCATCTTTAACATTTTTTTAAAAGTTCACCACATAATGGATAAAAAAGTATATTATTACTCAATCTTTAATTATTATAGTTTAATAACTTTTTAAGTTCTGTGTAAATACATTAAAAAAATTATGTATATGTTTTTTATGTATAGCAGAAAATCCTAAAGATCTACAATTACTTTATGAAATAAACATGACAAGCAAAAAATATGGACTAGATATGAATATCAAAAAGACTAAAACTATGATCATAAACAAAGAAGATACTCAAAACCCACAAGTGGATATCAAAATAGAAGGAATAGACCTGGAGACAGTTCAGAACTACAACTACCTCGGACATACTGTAACTAGTGATGGAAAATGTACAACTGAAATAAACAAAATAAAAGGAAAGAGAGATCGCGGGCGACAAAGAGAGAAAATACTGGATAGCTTGGTGTCATGGCATGGAAAACAGTCAACAACAGAACTGATACGATGCACTGCAGATAGAAGATTGTGGAGGGACATGATCACCTATGCCAACCGGCATGGCACATGATGATGATGAAATAAACAAAAGAATAGGAATGGCAAAAAGTAATTTTAATGTTATGAAGAACATACTAACATTAAAACAAATAGTACCAGGGCTAAAACTAAGAATAGCAAAATGTTACATCTTCTCAATATTCCTTTATGGTGCAGAAACATGGACATTAGACAAGAAAACAGAACAGAGAATTGAGGCCTTTGAAATGTGGATATATAGAAGAATAGGTAGAGTTGGATGGAAGGAGAAGAAAACAAACGATGAAGTCTTAAAACAACTAAAATGAAAAGAGAACTACTAAGTACAATTCAAACAAGACAAATGCGATTTTTGGGCAATGTTAAAAGACACAACAGCCTACTAAAAGTAATCCTGGCGGGGAAAATACAAGGTAAAAGAGGTAGAGGCAGACCAAGTCTAACATGGACGAGTAACATCAAAAGATGGACAAATCAGCCTATGACAACCTGCACCATCAAACCAAGAGACAGAGCAGAATGGCACTCCATGGTAGCCAACCTTCGTTGCGGAGAAGACACTTGATGATGATTATATGTTTTTTGCCCTTCTAATAACATTGTTTTATGCAATATTTTTGTTACACTTCTTTATTGTTTACAAAGTACTACAATTTTGAGTTATTTAATATTTTAAAATAAATAAATCATTGAGGATCAACTTCTGCAGAGATATTGCATTTATTACATTTACTGTATTAAAGGTTTTAATTATTGATTAGTCAACAAATTTTAGGAACGTATATTATTAAAATAAATTATGTTTAATTACACCCAACATAATTGTATCCCCACAATTGGATAGTTATGTATTTTTTTTGTTTTTCCACTCGTAACTATGAAAGTGTTTAAAGAAATAGAAATAATTCAGTAACATTTGATTAAAGCTCAGTTTGTTTTTGGTAGGCAACACCAAACTGTAGATTAATTTATTTATATCATTACTGCATACATAATGTGTACAATTTTTGAGATTTTCCCCAAATAATTTTCATTAATATTTTATTATAATTTTATGTAAAACTGATGCATGAAAGCCTAAAAATACATTATTTTTCAAATTTTGTAAATACCTTACCATTAATATAATACATTTAAAAAAATGATTTTCTTCCATTACATTGTCTCATTGACACTTAATGTGATTGTGTAAACTAATTTTCCGAGGTTTATATAAAAATCATAATTTTTTCAGCTTTGAGCAGTTCTGCATCAACTACTGCAACGAGAAGCTTCAGCAGCTGTTCATTGAGCTTGTTCTCAAACAGGAGCAGGAAGAGTACATGAGGGAGGGCATACAGTGGCAGCATGTGAGTGGCTTCTTACTTTACAGTGTTCTTTTAATTTTTTAAAATTATTTTTTATTGTTAACCCTCACTATGCCATAAGATTTGGTTGTTGTAATTTTTTTTTTTTTTTTTTTTTTTAAACTTGGTGGCTCCCTTATGATAGTACATGAACATATTAATACTAGATTACAATACCTATCTGTGAATCATGTGTTTACAATACCGTAATAAAAATTACTACCACTTAATTATAATATTAGGAAATCTAAAAATAGTAATTTCTTTGAACTTTTGACACACATCTGTGTGTTTACACTAGTTGAGACACAGAGACTCAGATTTGAAGTTGATTTATGACATACAATTTTACCACATGTATTACATCTGCTTATTTTCTTCAACCTGTGGTGATTGTCAAGTCTGGTTTGATGGGATAACTTTATTGAATTACCCTTATTCTATATACATGTCTGTCGGTTATTAAGATCACATTAAATCACTGTAGAAACATCATCTATGTCCTTAGGACAATGTCTAGTTGATTCACTTTATCATTTCATATCTTCAATTTGGCTGCTAATGCACCATTTTCCACTATTTTTGGTTTGACTTGTTGTGAATGTAGGCACATTTTTACTTTACGCCAGTTACTAGGAAATCTTCAGTGTGAAAGTACACTAAATTTGTCATTTCTTTGCTTTGTTTGTAGCAGATAGTAATTTCTAATTTTCAAATATGTCTGAAAATTGTTATTGAAATCTTACAGTTTGTTGGGATCCCTTTCTGTTTTTTTTGGCTTCCATGATGAAATTAAACCATAACATTTTGATGATTTTCACCAAGTTCATGTGGAAAGTGAATTAGAAATAGGTTTTATTCAATTTTGATGTGATAGTTCAATGGTAATTTGATTTCATGTGATGGATATAATTGTAATTTGATTTAATTTGATGGATATAATTGTGCACTTTTTGAAGTATATAAAAGATGTTCCTGACCCCCCCCCCACCACCCCCCACACAAATGTGATGTTTTTGGGTCATTTTACTAACTGTACACTTAATTATCAAACATACTAGCCCCCACATATAATAATACATTTTGATTGTTATGAAATTATGCAATTTTCATTTTAAAGTAATTGATTTTAGCTTATTATTTTTCACCTACTGTTTTTTAATAGCTTTTTAGAGTAGGTACGTAGCATTATAATATGTAATCAAGGGTGGTTTCAAGGGCTGTTATACCCCCTAGTTTGACTGACAAAGAATTAACTATAATCTTTCCACCTAAGTCCTATTATTGGTGGTCCATTGGTCTGTCTTCTATCATCTACCTGATTGGGCGTGATCTGGCTGTACATGAGATAGTTTTGAAAAAGAACTCCAATCTTTGTTGTTTCTTTTTTGTATTTTCTGTCTGCCAAATTGCAAATTGGCTGCCTAGCAAGTTCTAGAATGTTCTTGAGCCACTTGTTAATGGTCTGTAGAGAAGTATGACAATCGATTGTCTTCCTCCTTGCACTAATAACACATGAGCAAATCTTGTTCATTCGTACTTGACCTATTTTTCTAGCTTACTTTTGAAAAGTTCATGGCTCTGAGTTATTTATTACAGGCCATCTGTCAAAGTTCCAGAAGTGCTATCATTTTCTGGAACTTTCTTAACTTTCTGTATATCTCTTCTATAAATGCTCTAACCTCCACTACTTTGGAATCGTACACTGTTACACTCTGCTTCAAGCTCATTCATACAGAACTCTTTATTTTCAGGCAAAAGAACATTATTGTCAGATAAGAATGCCCATTTACACTAACTGCTAGAAATTGTTCTCATCCATATAATTTTTATGGAAATAGATGTTGAGAGGAATAGCATTATAGTCACAAAAAAAAAAAAAAAGGTTTTTGATTTATCACAACATTCAAATGGCCATATACAATAATGAGACATGATTTCATCATCCATCTTCGAACAGTTGAAGATAATTAAATCTGCACTATCCTCGTTTGTGTGGCATTCTTTTGAAAAATGTTAACCATTTTATCCTTATAGTGTTAAGACAAATTGCTTGGTTTATTGCAATAATTTTGTTTTCTGATCACACTGACAATATTGCATATGATTACATATCCAGTCTATTTTTTTAAATGAGAATTTTCATAATTTTGTTGATTTGTGCCAGGTGGATTACTTCAACAACAAGATTATCTGTGACTTGGTGGAGTTTCCTCACAAGGGCATTTTCTCTATTCTTGATGAGGCTTGTCTGAATGTGGGCAAAGTTACAGATGAGGTATGATAGAATATTTTTTGGGGAAAAAAATCAAGATCTATTTCTGTTTAGTGTATATAAAGATGTCACTGTCACCTGTGATAATGGTGTGTCCGGTTAGCGCAATCGATAGGCGGTTGGCTTACCACGGCAACAGCCGGGGTTCGTACCCTGGCGAGGACACCTGGGTTTTACTAATTCCCTAAAAATTAGTACCTCTGAAGTCGGAGTAAATCTGCCTGCATGGCGAGGGGCATCCTGTAATGGGATAAAACAGACTTTACACGCAAAATTCAGTCCCACAAAATTGAGTGGGTGGGACTTCGTCAGAGGTCAAAGCTGACGAAAGCGAACGAACGAACGAACCTGTGATAATAGAACATGAATAAATAGAAAACAGAGAAAATAGTGACAAGGAAAAAAATAAATCATGATAGGGAGAAGGTAAGTGGTCATTATATTGCATACAATACTTTTAAAAATATGGTCAAGGCAGCTTCTCCCTTTTCTAACAGAGATTACAACTGGAGAGGCATAACACTTTTGTCAGTTGCCTCAAAGTTATTCTGCAAAATCATCATGAATAGAATAAAGGATTCAATAGATACAGTAATGCGTGAAGAACAGGCTGGGTTTAGAAAAGGGAGAAGCTGCCTTGACCACATTTTTACTAGACTTATATTAGAGGAACACATTGAAAAGCAAAAACCTTTTGTACTTAACTTCATTGACTTCAAAAAAAGCAATCGACAGTTCATAGAGATTCTTTGTGGAAAATTCTTAAGCAATATGGCTTACCATAAAAAATCATAAATATAATCAAAGACATGTATGATGGATACACATGTGCAGTTCGAACAGAGGAAGGACTAAGCAAAAGTTTTCCAATAGAAACTGGGGTTAAACAAGGATGTATTTTATCGCCCTTGTTTTTTGGAATTATGGACTTCATAATGAAGAAATGCTGCACAGGTAACAAAGGCATTGAATGGATATAAGGAGACCATCTGGAGGACCTCGACTTTGCTGATGACATAGTCCTCATCAGCAGTCAGATAAAAATGATGCAGGAAAACACAAATGAATTATCATCAATAGCCAGCAAAATTGGGCTTGAGATCAATCATGAAAAGACTAAAGTCATGAAAAGCTTAATTCCAACAGATGACAGAATATACATGAAAAATAAACCAGTGGAAGAGATCAACCACTTTATCTATCTTGGAAGTCACATTGATCGAGAAGGGGATACAAGTAAAGAAATTAGAATCAGAATAGCTAAAGCAGCAAAGTCTTTCAGAAGCCTTGAAAAATTGTGGAAATCAAAACTCGTCAGCACAAATACAAAACTTAGACTATTAAAATCAAATGCACTATCTACCCGTACGTATGCGTGTGAGAGCTGGAAAACAACAAGAGACATAGAAACAAAGTTGAATGCATTCGAAAATAAATGTCTAAGGAAAATACTCATATTGGTCATAGTGGTCATATGTTGGACATGTGATGAAGAGAGATAATAACTGAATAACAAAGCAAGCCTCTATGTGAGAAACAACAGGTAAGAGGAAAAGAGGCAGACCCAGAGAGGCAAGAGCAGCAGGAATCGGCTCCCTCAATGAGATAGAGTTGCTTGCACAGATCAGAGACAATTGGCGAGATTTGATAAAATATCTTTAGAAGGATTGAAGATTGCTAGAATAAAAATTTAGATAAGAGAAAGAGTATCTGGGTCTATGCCCTATGGGCCGGCTACAGCTCGAACGGTCAATAGATAGATAGAATACATTTAAGTACTGCTGTCATTATGCTCAGTTAAAATAAGCATTGTTGCATTGTTTTCCTGATTATTTTGAAATGTTCAATTCTCTACAAATCTGATTAATAATTAAAATAACTAATCTTAACACTTTTCAGAGCAAAACCTGGCTGCAATCAAAGTAACTTTGAGATATTTTAACCTGTCACATCTTTCAATAGTCTTATGGGGGCAAAGAGGTCAGTCAGCAACAGAGCTGAAAGTGGTCAGACACTCACAACTGACTACTAGCACCATTATCAGTGAACAGAACTATTGTGATCCTACTCTACATCTTTGCCCCTACAAAACTAAACGGTCTGGCTCTAAGTGAGTAGGGATGGAGAAGGATGGCATCTAAATTCTATAAAAAGTAAAACTGAATGTAGATATGGCCTAGAGATCACAGCATTGTTTCAAACAACTTAGTATATCTATGCTAACTTAATGTCACTTTAAGGACACATGATGAAGAGGACTATTCATTCATACAGTTGTTGGGCAAACATGGGATATAAAGAAAATAAATAGCCTGAGAATTACAATTAAGATCAGGAATAAAAATGAGCCAAAGATAATAAAAGGATTACGAAGAAATATTTTTTTTTACAAATTTGTTTTTCCTGCTTTAAATAAATAACCTATCTGTCATAATTAATAACAGAATCTGTTAAAAACAAAATAGAATATGTTAATATATGGTTGTCTAATTCATGAGCTGTAGAACATATTAGATAACTTTTTTCCCCCCTTGGTAATAGAGCAGCAGAGCATTCAGTGACCTGTCAATCTTGTGGTTTCTTGTAGGACAACAACAAAGTTCCTCCATTATGTGCAATTTATGTCTATCCTTTGTCACACACATGTTGTTAATTTGCAACATATTCTTGTCACCTTGTGCCATCTCTAAGTTGAAAGTTGGCTACTATGTAGCATCATTACACCCTTTCTCTTGTCTTGATGGGGCATGGTGTCATGGGTTCTTCTATCCATCTCTTGATGTTATCAAGACTTTAGTCTTTTTCTTTCTGCTTTTGTGTTTGCATTTTCCCCTCCAAGATGACTTTTGGTAGGTTATTGTCTCTTTACATATCCTAAAAATTTATTTTGTCTTGTTTTAATTGTGCTAATTAGTTTCTTTCTTCATTTTTAGGCATTTCTTCTTATATCTCTCTTAGTGTCCATCTGTTAATCGAGCATTGATGTGTTGTGTCGCTAGATAATGGCAAAGCTGCAATATCTGTGCCTTTCAGCCTGATACATCCATCTTTGGCATGCATAGATTTGTTTAACAATTTTTTGCCTGGGCAGTGACTATTTTTGACTGTTCTTTTTTACTTTTAGCTTCTAAGGGTTCTTTATGTGTTCGAATGCATTTGGGGGCCTCATATTTTTTTGCCTTTATCAGAGAGGGCTAGACACAGGAGCTTCAATAATCTGAGACTAAGGAGTGGCAAAGCCCTGAAGGAACCATGGATTTAAAGTGAAAAATTCCCACTTGTGGAATTCAAACCCATACCTTCTTGTCCAGTGGCTAATTCATATCTCTAGACCGTCCAGTTTTCATAGCTGTTTCAAACCTTCAATATTTATTTTCTTTTTTGTCTATCTATTTCTTCCTATATTGTTTTGATATCCTTATTATCCTTATTCCAACTTTAATATTTTTCAGATTTTTTTGGATGCATTGGCTCAAAAACTTGGTAAACATGACAGGTTCACCTGTAGAAAGGTAATACATTGAATTTATGTTATTTATGTGAACTTAACCTTTAATTACGAGACCTATCTGTAACTCTCCATGACCAATTTCATTGAAGATTGACTATCGTTAAACGATGTATCTCACAAAATGAAAAAAAAAATCTTATATCAATAGAAACAAATCCAACACTCTAAGGTCATCGGAAGTAAATGAAGGGTGTAATGTCTGACTGTGGCAAAATGTCAACTTAAAAAAAATGTGTGCTTTGATGCGATAATTTTTACTATGGTATTGTAATCTAGGCTTAATGTTAAATTTTTGTTTCATGTGTGTGAGCATGTATCAATGGAAATGAAGTGAGTTTAATTTGTCCTTTCAGTTATTGAAATAAGTTAATGACAAAAATTTGTTTTGATATAATGTGTGTACTACTCATTAAATCACCTGTTTCAAGATTTACATATGCCATCTTTTGTCAGCTTGATCCAGCAGATAAGACCTTGGAGCATCACAGAGACTTTAGAATCCGTCATTATGCTGGAGATGTGACCTATAGTATCAGTGGCTTCATTGACAAAAATAGAGATACTTTGTTTATGGATTTCAAGAGACTTCTGTTTAACAGGTAAATTTGTGTCTTCTTCTTCTTTCCTTCCTCATCTGCCTTTCAGCAACGAGGAGAGGTATAGTTTGCAGTCTTTTGCTCTTCTGTTCGCCTCTGCTGCTGTTATGTTTCCTAGTGCTTCTAATATTCCATCGACCCATCTTTTTCGTGGTCGACCCTTGGGTCTGGTGTTCTCACAACGTTTGTTGAAGGCTCGTTGTGTTGTGTAGATTTGTTCTTTCTGCCTTGTCACGTAGCCAAACCATTTTATCTGTTGTTTCCTTATATATTCTATGGCAGGGGCTGTTCCTAGCTTTTTTCTCAGTTCTTCATTTCTGATCTTATCTCTCAGACTGTTTCCTGTCATTCGTCTAACACATTTCATCTCTGTAGAGGTTATTTTTGTTATTGTTCTTGCATCTAGGGTCCAGGTCTGGCACTGGTAGCACAACGTTGGAATGAAGATTGTATTGTATAGTGCTCGTTTTGTCTCCAGAGTTATTTCCTTGTTGGACAATAGTGGTGATAACTGTCTGATGATTTGACAAGCTTTGATGCATCTTGATATTCTATCTCTGCTGTTTGAGAATTATCATTTGTCATTAGACTTCCTAGGTATTTGAATTCCTCTACTTATTTTAGTTGTCTACCTTCTATAGTTATGTTGATGTTCTGTTTATTTTTGGCGACATTCATGACTTCTGTTTTGTTGATGTTGATTTTCGTGGTGTATTTTGCACCTGAGATGTTGATTAGGTCTTCTATTGTTTCATGTGTTAATGCCTGATCGTCTGCAAATAAAAGCTCGTTGATCTCCTCTGTCTCTGATGGGTTGGCTAGCTTGCATATATGATCCATGTATGTAATAAACAGTATAGGGTATAGTACGCACCCCTGTCTTACACCTGATCTAACTTCAAAGTGGTCTGTGTAGCCTGCTGCTGTTCTGACCCTGCAGCTGCTGTTGACGTAGAGACTTTTAAAAGTGATAAATAAATCATTTTGATTGCATAGATCCAGCAGTCTGCTTCCATTTTCGTTTATTTCAGCTGTTTTATCACCAAAGGGTCCTAAGATATCACTGTTCTCACTGTTGCGTTTCCCAAGCCTTCCATTAAAATCTCCCATCACTAACATGTCGTCGCTTTCGTCAATATTGTTAATGATTTCACTCAGTGTGTCATAGAATTCTTTGCTGTCTCTTTCATTGTTGTTGCATGGTGCATAGATTTGAATGTAATTTGTTTTTCCATCGTCTTCTAGTAATTTAATTGTGATAATTCTTTCTGAATGGTATTTTATTTCTAGAATGTTCTTTGCATGTTCTGGGTCGATGACAAAACCTACTCCATGTGTTGCTCTTTCTGTGTTGTCGACTCCTGAGAATATTTTCGTGTAGTTCATGTGTGTTTTCTTTATCTGTTGTCCTTTTACTCTGGTGTCTGCTAATCCTAGTATTTTAATTTTCCTTTTTGTCATTTCTTCTATAAGTTCGACTTCTTTATTTTTTATCTTGCATATATTTATCATTGCTACTTTAATCTCCATCTTCTGTGTATTTCTCTGAGCATAAAACATTTATCCCTTACCGACCTGCTGAGTCAGTCGTAAGTTAAGGGCTTAACTTAAGAAAAACACACGTTGGGGTTTAGCCCGACTGATGTTTTCTCCCATGTGTTTGATCGCTAAGGTCTCACATGCGATCTTTTGCGATCTAAATATAAAACTTTAGCTGATTACATTTAAAAAGTACTTATCAGTTCTTATCCTCCTCCTTGGTGGAAACTTTACACAACTTTTCGAAAGTTATATTCCGTTGGAAACACTATATTCAATCACTTTAATCACACAAACTACACTCCGTAAATAAAACAACCGCCATCTTGCACTTTTGCCGCTAAATTTGTGTACATATCCCAATATTGAAATATGTTTATGTTTATTGCCTTTTATACGTTAGTTTAATTTTTAAGCTTGATACATTGCATTTATTGAACTTTCTTGTATTTACATTCATTGGACGTATGATAATATTTCTGTTTTATATATAAAAAAATAAAAAAGTAATAATTTTATATTTATGTTTGACTATAACATTTTTTTTCACCAATCTTATAATTATAGGCATTGTTTTAAGGTTTAATAATAAGTTGTTATGTCAGCTACTTTTTCTTTAGCTTCCTTCATTGTTTTGATCAGCTGCAGTTTATCTGATTACATTTGATTTTTCTGTTATTATTATTGGGATATATTATTTTGTTTATCAATGTACACTCTAGCTCCATACTGGAGGGTGCAGCATATGACTGATAATCATTTCATGAAAAAAAAAAGAAACGATCAAATAAAATATCAAAAGTATTCACAGTAGGATGCTGGTAGTTAGTATGTGGAGCTTGGGGCTCATATAACTAACAATGATGAAAATCATTGGCATGAAAAGTGGAGGCACATAAAGAGCCAGACTTGGGAACCCTATGATGGATGACCAGACTTAGTACAATGAAGTAAAAAAAGTAAAGTACCCCCGTCACGCCAAGTGGCGTATAGGGAAATATGGTGTTAGTGACCCTATATTTTACAGACCTTCAGCACATGATTTTTGAGGTAATGTGGTCAGTATTACGCCCGTGCTGCTTTACTTTCCCAGAAAAAAATCCGGTACCCATTTAAGGCTGGGTGAACCCGGAAGCCGTTAGTTGGGATCGAACCCTATCCCTTGTCCGTGGTAGTCCAGTTCACTAACCACTGAGCTATCGCGGCTCCCTAGTACAATGAAGGGGTTTCATTATTCCATTCTAGACACCACAAGTCATGTCAATCATTTAACTGTCTTCTGGTCCTTGAACAAGAATTGGAAAAAGAGTAAAAATGATGTGTGTATTTCTGGTATTAAGAAATATAAGCAGAACACCTCAGTTACTTTGTCTCTGTGTGCAGCCTACACAGTTTGACTGGAAACATTTGTGTAGCCTAAGTTAAAGTAAAAATTAACTTGTGATTCACATTTGAGTCCTGTTTAGTAAACATGATTGTCTGCTGAGCATCATCCTTATGTAACTGATGATCACCACCTATTTTTGAGGGCCCAGTATTTAATGTTTGACAAATTCTTGTTCATGTGAGGTCAGATTGGTGGAACACACTATATGGACCAATAGAACTACTCATTAACCCTTGTAGATACCACTTCATGGCATTGGACCAAAGACAACAGTCCACTGGCTGCAGTATCAGTAACCAGCTAACTATTATATTTTAATTTTGACTATAATGATTTTTGTGTGGCGATTTTCATTTTTGTGTGTTTAATTTTTTAAATCATTGTATTCACTTGCTTAAATATGATTCTAACAGCTCCAATAGTGTAATCAAGACAATGTGGCCAGAAGGAGCACAAAGTGTAACAGAGGTAAGGCTTATTATTATTAGTATTTTAATGTTTTACTTTCTTTCATATACAGAATAGTAAACTAATTTCATATTATTCATTACTTGCTAGTGAGAATATGCTGTTATAGTTCGCATTTCAAACAAATAATATTTCCCCATTTCTTTACTAGCCTTTCCCGTTATATCCATTTTTGCTATTTCTTTGTTTCTGAATATCTTTTTTCATGTGCCTTTTGGTCCTCTCTCAATATTTTTATTATGATGGGTTCTACTTTTATTTTAAATTTTATATTATAAAATATATGTTTACACAAGTATGAGTTCATAACTGAATTTTGTAATTACATTTTCTCTAGACCACCAAAAGACCAATCACTGCTGGAACCTCATTTAAAAATTCAATGATAGCGCTGGTTGAGAATCTTGCCAGTAAGGTAAATTATAAATAGTGTATATTATACATCACAAATGATCAAAGTAACACATACATTCTTCACTTGTAAGTAATTTGCTGGTGGGTTATTATCATTGAACTCCAAACCTGTCCAACGGTGCTCAGATTCCTTCCACAGCATGCCCCACAGCATTTCAGCAACTGACGACTCCAGCTCTGTGTTGGTTGATAAGTCCTCTTATGCGACCACTAAGCCTCTTGTTTCTGGTTGTGCCCATCTTAACTCCCCTCTATTTCATCCTATGTTTGCATTTGTCAAATGTATCATCATCATCATGTGCCATACCAGTTGGCATAGTCAATCATGTCCTTCCACAATCTTCTATCTACAGGGCATCGTATCATTTCTGTTGTTGACTGTTTTCCATGCCATGATACCAAGCTATCCAGTATTTTCTCTCTTTTTCGTCAGTGATCTCTCTTTCCTTTTATTTTGCCAATTGTAACCAAGTATTCCAACTTTCCTCTTCTCATGATGTGCCCGAAAAATGTTGATTGTTTCTTTCTGATGTTTTTTAGGAGTTCCCTTTTTGTGTTGGCCTCTTTGAGAATTTCTTTATTGGTCTTTTTATCTGTCCAGGGAACTTTCAACATTCTTCTGAGAAATCCCATTTCTTTGGCCTCTAATCGTCTTTTCATTTATTTGTCTACTGTCCATGATTCGCTTCCATAGGTCAGAATTGGTTCTATATAGCACTGATGAACTCAAATGTATAGCAGTCTCAAATTGGCACATCAAGATGTGAAAATTATTATTAGTAGTTTCTTCACTCATAATATCAGATTTGGTGGGTATATTTTTTCCCCTCCTCTCTGGTGTTGAGGAGCTTGAGGATTCTTAGATAGCCAACTTGTGTTGGTACACAGTATCTTTTAATACCAACTTTTTCTTTGTCTTCCTCATGGTCTAAAGTACTTATTAGCTTGGATATTGCCCCAAATGGAAAGGCATATCCAGGCACTTTTTGGAGGTGGCCAAACCATTTCATGTGTTGCATTTTTGTAAAAAGATTGGCTCAATGCTCAAGCTTTTTCTTATGCTTCATCATTTCATTGTCTCTGTCTCAAATTGAGACCATACAGAAAGTATAATTATTGATATTGAGATAATATGTGCAGATGTTTACAAATTTATTAATTTTAAATAAGCACATTTAGGTCTTACATTATTTTTGTAAAAGTGACCCGTTTCTTTGAATGCTGTTTATAATTTTTCTAAATAGTGTTAGTAGGCTTTGCAAAAATAAATTATTGTTGGATTAATTTGATCATCAGACACCATTTTATGTGCGATGTATCAAGCCAAATGAAGTGAAGTCCCCAGTCCTTTTTGATGACACCAGAACACGCCATCAGGTGGCATACTTGGGATTGCTAGAGAATGTCAGAGTTCGAAGAGCTGGCTTTGCATTTCGAATGGCCTATGATCGTTTCTACCAAAGGTATTACATTTTTCATATTCATTGCATGACATTAACTTTTTATTCTCTCAATTTTAAAAATATACTTTTTTAAAATGATAAAACAATGAAATGTCATGTATTTTCAGAACTTCCCATTGTTTGTTTGTTTGAGTTCATACATAAGGAAAAAAAAGTAATTTAAACAGTTGAAAGAGGAATTTTGCTTGTAAGCAATAAAACTGTGACATAGTAAATTGTAGCAGGCTTTTAACCTATAATGTAACAGGTTTATTAACACAGTAAGGCGTGATCACACGAGTTGAAACGACTTCTCCCGGAAGCCTGCCCTGTACTTTATGCACTAGTGCGACCTGGTGAACACCACGTAGTGGACGCAGGCCTTGCCTCGCCTGTGACGCTCCTTCACTGCCGATATGGACCGTCGGAAGTGTCGTAGGCAAGTCCCCCTTGCCCGCATTGACTTGACTGGTTCTCTGCTTCACTGTTGGAAGGACTTGCCACGCCTTGCCTCCTATACACCTTACACAGAAGATGCACACAGACAGCTCACTACATTTTGAGCCATCCCCTGCTTGACTTTAAGAACACGTCACACCGCTAATGGCGGTCTGACTCTCCTTCGACTTTCCTCTGTGGATATCTGGACAGAAGCTCGTTGAGATCTGAGCCCCTTATGAATCCTACCCGCTTCTTGGACACCAGCCGGTTGCGCTGGCCAAACGACTTGACTACCTGTTGACCGTTAGAAGTACTTCGCACTGTTCAATCTATGGGTCAGGACAACCCTAATCCGTTCGTCGTCAGGACAAGACAATAAGAACACAGCTAGCATTTCCAAGCATGGTTCAACACCATGGAAGTCAACATTAAACGTTTATTAAACACAGACAATCCATTCCCAGAAATTTACAAAATGTCCACTATCACTCTTATGGTGACCTCTCATTCCGGCTTGATTCTCGCACTGACAACACATTCAATGCACAATACTGTTCGTCTCCTCAACATGAGTGAGACCTTCACAATAATACAACAGTCTCTGCACTTGTTTAGTGCTAGCACTCACCATTAATTCAAACATCTCTGTCTAGTGCGCATAAGACTACTCCCAATGTAATTCAACCATCTCTGCTCTATGCTAGTGAACACTCACAGTTAATTCAACCGTCTCTGTTCTATGCTAAGTGGAACACTCATAATAATTCAACTTCTGTTCTAGGTGAAATTGAATACTCACAATGATTCAAGGGTCTCTGAGCTCTTAGAAGCTACCAGCTTCGTAGTCA
The DNA here is from genome assembly GCA_032433765.1 of Megaustenia siamemsis. Lineage (NCBI taxonomy): Eukaryota > Metazoa > Mollusca > Gastropoda > Stylommatophora > Ariophantidae > Megaustenia > Megaustenia siamemsis. Next base: position 165,826,141 of record JAVIAB010000092.1, read on the forward strand.
ATTCTCTCCATGACTATATCTACTCTAATTCATTGAAGTTTCGGTGAGAACACTCACAATTAATATATACGTCTCTGCTCTATGCGAATTAGAACACTCACAATAATTCACATCTGTTCTAGGTGAAATTGAATACTCACAATGATTCGAAGGTCTCTGAGCTCTTAGAAGCTACCAGCTTCGTAGTTAATTCTCTCCATGACTATATCTATTCTATGTAGGCGATCACACAGGATCGGACTAACGTCTCTATACATGTGGTGAGCTCTCCAAGCTCTGCTAATGTCTCGATGGAACGATTTATATTCAATCTTCCTATGTAGGCGATCACACAGTTCTCCTAAATCTCATAATGCTGTACCCACCTGATTCACAATCAAGTCCTTGCGAAATTTGTAACAGGAACATTTATCTGTTATTCATAGTACAGCCCTACTGTGCCTAGCTTAACCTAGCATCACAACTAATCACATCTAACTGTCCAGTCTCTAGGAAACTCACACAACTAACTTGAGTGGCTGTCGCCCTCCAACTAACATAGCTACTAACTTTCTCACTAACCTCTCTAGTTCACGGTACCGACTGTATTTCTACAGACGTCCGCATCTGAACACACTTCTGAATCGAATGTGAACAACTCTACTCTCACCAACCTGTCTTGCGCACACTGATCTCTTAACACTAACTTCTCAACTTACTCCTTTGTTCACTCACCTCTGGCTTTTTTCCTGCCCCCCGTGATTCTTGCTTACTCACTCCCTTCTCGAGCCCTTGAACACCTATCAGCTCTCCTTCCTAATTATCCCCCCTTTGTTTACATTCTGCCCTTCACTCACTAATTTCCTATCGCTGCTATCTCCTGTTTCAAACTTACTATTGCTATAGCCTGTTTCCACCATACCCCTTCTATACCCTTTTTCAAAATAAGGTACTAAATATATATGAAATTTCTCAAATTTAAAAAATATTTCTTAAGGGTTTATGAAAATATGCTGACAATTGTAAATCATCTTTTTTAAAATTTGAAATATAAATTCATTGGTGAGAATTTAATGAATATTATTTGTTGTTAATGCTATGTTGTATAAAAACATAACCAGATAATGAATAAAAAAATCACTGTAATTATAATTCTGATTATAACACATTCTTTTTAAAATTATATTATTTCTGCCTTATTTGTTCTAATAGCAAATATAATCTGCACTTAATGAACCCTAAGTACTATTTTCCCTATAATTCTTGCCAAATATAATGGCTTCTCAAATAAAAGATAATACAGAATACATTAGTCTCACAAAATATTAATATATTTTTTTAGATACAAGATGATCTGTAAACAGACCTGGCCAAATTATCGTGGACAGACAGTTGATGCTGTGAAAACCATCATAGACTCCATGCGCTTTGGAGATGATGTCAAGTTTGGAAAGTCAAAAATCTTCATTCGTTCACCACAGACACTGTTTGCATTAGAGCAAGCAAGAGATGCCAAAATACCAAGTATTGTGATTTACTTGCAGAAAGTAAGTTAATTATGTAAACAATATGTAACAAATAAAATATGTTTTATGACCTAAAGTTTCTTAATATAAGCAACTGCTGCCTTTTGGTAAGGTACAGAGAAACAACTGAAGACAATGTTCACTGTCACATCTCATATTCTTGTGTGTGCATGGCTATGTAAGTCACATCTCATATCTTTGTGTGTGCATGCCTATGTTAGTCATATCTTATATCTTTGTGTGTATGTCTATGTTAGTCATGTGTCATATATCTTAATGTGTGTCGGTGTTAGTCATGGCTCGTATCGCTGTGTACATGTCGGTGTTATTCACATCTCATATCTCTGTGTGTGCATGTCTGTGTTAGTCACCTCTAGTGACTCGGGCAGATGGTGCTCGTAAACCTGGGAGGGTAGACCATCTAAGGGCAGAATCCCTCTACAGAAAAGACAATCTGCTGCCTTGCAGGAAGATTGGAGACAATCAAAGGCTAAGGAAAGCAAACCTGAAAAAATGCTGGCTGAAATCGGATGCACTGGGCCACTGGCGCAGAACACAGTGCAACGTATTAACGGGTGTTCAGTCAGAGTGGATCTGGCGGACTCTAATTGTGACGTTCTGTCTGTGGGGGCGATCAACACACTTAACCAGACAGCTGACTTCATGTGGGAGTCTGGAATCCTACTCTGACTGAGTCCTGATCGCAGAGAGAGAGAGAGAGAAATAAATATGTGTTGCACTAGACCACAACGTGAAAAATCTTATAGAAAGCAGCTTACTATGAAAATAAAATTAAGAAAAAAATTTGAGAAGCAAGAGCCTGCTATTTGAAGGCTCGTTAATGAGCTAGAGGTTTATGAGAATACACATGAGAAAACATTAAGGCTGATTTCGGAAAGCTGGATATGATACAGTAGATGACAACAGCTAAAATGTTACAGCCTTATGAACAAGACAGGACCAAACAAAGAACCAATGTTTGAAGAGAGAATTCTTCAGCTGGAATGAAAACAAAACGAAACGCCTGAGACAAAAAGTTAGTAACAAAGTGTATTTGATGGCTCAGGACTGTCACATCCTTCAAGGAGTGTAGTAGTATATTCATATGAATGAGCCTTTTCATTATGGCTGCCATGAAACTTAGTAAGTTTTATTTCATCAGAAAACATACTTTTGAAGTCAGTGGAAATTGTCAGAATATTAAAGAAGAGTATAACATTTAACTAATAAGATGGGGATGATTGCATGTATTAGTGCAGAACAGAGCATGAAGCACTCACAAGCAGGTTTTAGACCTTCACAATGAACATGTACAGCTTATGTGACCCTGCTTTCAGCATGATTCATGCTTGTTTTGGTCTCTTGATCATTAGGACCCACACGACATCCAGCAAGGTAAACCTAGTGTTGAGGGATGAGAAATTTTACAAATTCTTGTACTTATCTTTTGAAATCAATTTTTATATGTAATTTTAGATTCTTGAAGAAACTTATATTTTTATGTAAATGCTGTACTAGAGAGGAAAAAACTTTGCTCTTATGTTTTTAGCATGCACGTGGTGGATTGGCTAGAAAAAGAGTTCGTCGTATGCGTGCAGTCTACCTTATTATGGCACGCTACAAGAAGTACAAACTGAGGTGCTATACTCTTGCCTGTCTGGAGAGGCTTGGCAATGCCCGCAGGATGAAGGATTATGGCTTAGGTGTGCAGTGGCCTAAACCACCACATTCTATGCGACCAGCTGTAGAACTGCTGAAGAGAGCTCATGCTAGGTAAATAAATTATGTACTATGTTAATGTTTGTGTCAGCAGTACTGGACCTGTAACTGTTATAGACATGTAAACAGTACAATCAGTATCTTGTCCCTATCACCCTGTGGGGATCTCAGGAGAGGCAAAAGCTAGTGGAATGAATAAATGTAGTTGTTACTCGCAGATTGATTACATCAAATGAATACTACTGGCACAATGTACTGTAAATATTGTCTTTGAATGAATCAATAAGCCAAATGTTTGTCATTGATAAGGAGCCCGCTTTAGAAAAATGAAACGTTTTATAGGTCTAACCCCAAGACACATGGATAAAGGCAACAATGAAGTGACATGGTCAAGCTTTGTCTACCAAGAAACATGGTGGAACCCAATGTTGGATACTACAGTATTTAAGGAAGCTGCAATTAACTTTTTGAAGATTAGATTATATGCGGGAGGATTCATTCAGTGGGACAGTTGAGGACTTGGGTTTCAAGTAAGGAATGTTCAATATTTAGGACAGACAGTTTACCTGGGAGTAAAGACTTAGTACATTCATAAAGGGTTAATCCAGAGAGATGATTTAAAGGATTATTCAATAAGATTTGTTTCAAGACAGATTTCTTCTTCTTCTACCTTTTTAGCTCCCAGTGGAGCATAGGTCTTCAACAAACACTTTCCAAGCCGTTCTGTTTTTTGCCATTCTTTTAAGATCATTCCATGTCTTCCCCATCATCTTCATCTCAGCTTCTATCTGTCTTCTCCAAGAATTCCTTGGTCTTCCTCTTTGTCTTTTCCCCTGGGGATTCCAAAAAAGGGCCTGTTGTGTAATACTCTCAGTTGGCTTCTGTAGTATGTGTCCTATCCAGCGCCATCGTCTTCGCTGTATCTCTTTATCCACTGGTATTTGACTGGTACATTTCCATAATTCTATATTAGTGATTTTGTCCTGCCATTTCCATCCTTTTATTCTGCGTAAGCATCCATTAATGAAAGTTTGTATCTTCGTGATTGTCAATTTTGTTTTTCTCCATGTTTCACAGCCATATAATAGGACCGACTTAACATTTGAGTTGAAAATTTTTATTTTTGTATTTAACCTAATGTCTTTGGATTTCCATATGTTTCCCAGTGCAATGAAAGCTCCTCTTGCTTTTGATATCCTTATTTTGGTATCATTTTCTGTTCCTCCCTCTTTATCTATATTACTGCCCAGATATATGTAAGATTGTACGTCTAGTAGAGGTATTTCTCCTAGTTTTATTTGGTTATTGCCAACTGTATTAATTCTCATAATGTTGGTCTTATCTCTATTAATCTTCAGTCCTAGCTGTTGTGATCTCTCATCAAGTATGCTCATTTTATTCTGCATCTGTTGATGGCTGTGTGATAGGAGAGCTATGTCATCAGCAAAGTCTAAATCATCAAATTGTTTGGTCAGTGACCACTGGATCCCATTTCTGTTGTTTTGAGTTATTTTCATAATCCAATCTATGGCCTACTACCTGGGACATACTATAACCAATGATGGAAAATGCAAAATTGAAATAAACAAAAGAATAGGTATGGCAAAAAGTAATTTTAACGCCATGAAAAATATACTAACAACAAAACAAATATCAGCAGGACTGAAAATAAGAATGGCAAAATGTTACATTTTCTCAATATTCCTGTATGCTGCAGAAACATGGACATTAGACAAGAAAACAGAACAGAAAATTGAAGCATTTGAAATGTGGATTTATAGAAGAATAGGTAGAATTAGATGGAAAGAAAAGAATACAAACGATGAAGTTTTAAAACAACTGAAAATAAAAAGAGAACTACTAAATACAATTAAGACAAGACAAATGAAATTTTTGGAGCATGTTAAAAGACATAACAGCCTACGAAAAGTAATATTGGAAGGAAAAATACAAGGTAAAAGAGGCAGAGGCAGACCAAGACTAACATGGACGAGTAACATCAAAAGATGGACAAGTCAATCTATGACAGCCTGCACCATCAAAGCAAGAAACAGTAGAATGGCGATCCATGGTAGCCAACCTTCGTTGCGGAGAAGGCACTCGATGATGAATCTATGGCCAGTAGAAAGATAAATGGAGACAGAAGGCATCCCTGCCTTACTTCCTGTTCTTATTTCAAATGCTTCTGTAAGCTGTCCTTCATACACCACACTACATTTCGTTCCTTCATACATTGTTTTTATCAGGTTCATAAACTTTATGGGGATTCTGTAATGACTCAGCAACTTCCAAAGCATTCTTCTGTCTAAACTATCAAATGCCTTTTCGTAATCTATGAATCCAATATAAAGTGGGGATTTTAGTTCTCAACTTTGTTCAACTATTATACGTAGAGTAGTTATTTAATCAACACATGATCTGTTCTTCCTAAAACCTGCTTGTTCATCTCTCAAATGTTTCTCTATGGCCTCTTTTAGTCTTTTCAGACTGATTCTGCTTAATATTTGTCCTGGCACTAGTAGTAGCATAATTCCCCTATAATTTGTGCACTCCTGTAAACTTCCTTTTTTTGGTAGTTTGATCATATAACCTTCTTTCCAGTCTTTAGGTATTTCTTCCCTCTCCCAAATTTGATCTAATCGATTATGTAGCATCTCGGTAGAGGTGTTAATATCTGCTTTGATGGCTTCCGAAGGAATTTCATCTGGTCCTGTGGCATAAAGCCATTTTTTAATAGTTTGATGGCTTTCATTATTTCTTCTTTGCTTGGTTTAACGTGTAACTTTTCTTCTGCTGGTAGTATATCTGGAGGATTATTTGAGCCGGGTCTATTCAAAAGTTCTTCAAAGTGCTCTTTCGATCTCTCCATTTGTTTCCTTATATTACTAAGCAGATTTCCTTTCTTATCTTTAATAAAAGCATTGATCTGTATGTATTTCCACTTAATTTCTTTGTGCTGTTGTACAGTCCTTTCATATTCCCTTTATTTGCTGCTTCTTCTGCCTCTTTAGCTAGTTCATCTATATATTTCCTCTTATCCCTTCTAATGCATCTTCTCACTTCTTTGTTCACCTCTGTGTAAGCTTCCTGTGTCTTGGCTTTATTACTTCTCATTTTGCTTTTATTTATGTCTGCTTTCTTGTTATTTCTTTCTTTAATTTTATCAAGGGTCTCTACTGTCATCCATGCCTTATTCTGGCATTCTCTTTTCCCCAGTGTTTCTTCGCATGTCTCTTTCCATATATCTTTTACCTGTTTCCAATGATCTTCTATATTTATTGTATTTTCTAGTTGTTGGAGGACTTGGTATTTGTTTGATATTGTGACTGCGAATTTATCTTTAATTCCTTGTTCTTTAAGAAACCCTACATTGAAATACTTTCTACCCTTATTCGTTGTAGTATACCTTTTTAGTTTAATTTTAAGTTTGGCCATCAGAAGATGATGATCAGAAGCTACATCTGCCCCTCTATATACTTTTACATCCTGTAAGGATGATTTAAGCTTATTATTAATACATATGTGATCAATTTGATTTTCCGTTCTATTATCTGGTGACACCCATGTAGCTTTGTGTATTCTTTTATGTTGGGATATTGTTCCTCCTAGGATCACTTGATTAAGGGCGCAGAAATTCACAAATATCTCTCCATTCTCGTTTATATCTCCAAGTCCATGTTTTCCCATAATCCCTTCCAAGCCTCTGTTGTCTGATCCTACTTTAGCATTTAGATCTCCCATCAAGATTATAATATCCTTGGCTCGTCTTGCATCCATCTAACATTGTAGCTGTTTATAGAAATCATCTTTAACTAAATCATCCTTATCGTTGGTTGGTGCATAGCATTGGATAATGTGTAATTTTATTTTGTTTTTGGTTGTTTTAAATGTTGCTCTCATTAGTCTTGGTCCTGCTGCTTCTCATTCTATTAGTGTCTTCTGTGCATTCCTTGGTAGCATTATAGCTACCCCTTCACTATGTTGTGCTCTAGGTTCCTGGTGTCCTGAAGATAAAATCATCTCTCCTTATATTTAGTTTTATTCTTTCCTTTCCTAGCCATCTTGTTTCACACATTCCCAGAATATCTATCCTGTAGTTTGTCATTCTGCTGCTACCTGTGCAGCTTTTCCCTGTTCGTTTAGGGTACGTACATTCCAGGTGCCAACTCTGGAGGATTTCCTGGCAGACAAAGGGTGAGTCGACAACCCGGACTCCTTACGGCTTTCTCTGGCTTGCGTCATACGTCTCTTAGATAGAGAGCCCTTCTCTTTCCTGGATGGCGGATTTACTTTTTCTCTCTTTGACTTGTCCATGTTTGTGAAGTTTTTTTGGCTTATTTTTTTACAGTATGGGATAGCCAGTCCCATGCCCAACCCTCCTTTCTCGCCTCTTACGAACATGTCCGGTAGGGTACAGCGCCGCTATTCTTTACTCCCCTTTTGGGCCCCAGCAGCGCACGGGCAAAGACAGATTTAACTATATGTATTTTGGGTCTCTAAAGAGATCAGCACTTACTAGGGAAACCAAGGCTAGGAATTTGCAGATTAATACAAGTTATGAACAGAAGTCATATCGTGTATTCATGTGTAATGAGTGACTTATTTTCAATCAAGATATTTATCCAGATGAGTTATGAAGTGTAACTAAGGGACTGTGTGAATAAACTATTCTAAGAGATCTAGAAGATGTCTTATGTCATCATAAAAAGTGTAAAACACAAATGTTGTTCAGAGCAATTAGAGTTACAGTTTCTGTGTTGTGTATTAATTGTGTTGCGTTGAGCACTTAGGGGCACAATAATAAATTGTTGCTGTGTGACCAGGATTGTTTGGACTTATATATTCTCTATTCTTTGTGTATACAAATCATGTTGTCTTGTGCACTGGCACATAAATCCCTAACAGAAAAACTGGAGCAGAGATCTTAAGGTGATTAGTAAAGGCTGATTTGTTGCTTGAATTTAGATTTATAATTTGTGCTGACATAATGTGACATTTATTTTGAAACTTTAAGTTTTGATTGAACTAGAGTGATATTTCAACAGCTTTAACAGAACCAGTGTGATATTTTAACAGCTAATTTATGTTTGTTTAATGAGATATTTTATCAACTGAAAGTAAATTTGTCTTATATGTGTTGTTTTAATCAAACTTGATCAAATTGTTCGTCTTAGTTATAACTAAACCGCAGGAGTTAATAATGTTTGTGACACATTTATGCCAGATGGAGAGCATTCATGATCTTATCAAAGATCCCAGAAAGTGAAAGGCCATTGATGCGGCTTAAAGTGATGGCTGGAGATATTTTGGCTGGCAAGCGAGCAGACTGGGGCGTGAGGAGAAACTGGGAAGGAAATTACCTGGCTTCTGTAAGTTGTTGCATTCTTTCTTGAAGGATGTTTAGTGATTTTCTTCTTCAGTGTTCAAGTTTTTTTTTGTCTTGAAAACCTGACTCTTTGTCTTGGATCATTATAGAGGGTAGAAATAACAGTTTAGTGGTTTTTATATTGTTTAATGTTAAAATGTAGTAAAGATATTTAGGTATTATGAGAGTCAGTCAGAAATATTTGCTCTTTACTAAGAAATCGTTAAGGCAAATTAGAATGCTTTGCATCACTGCAAAAGATACTGTTGGTTTAAATTTTCCTTGGGTTCTGTGGGGTGTCATGAAGAAAAAAAATTTTTTTTTGGAAACTAATACAATTGTGCATCATGTGGCATCATGTACAAGGCAGAGGTTTCTGCATAATCAAATTCCTGAACATGCAAGGCAAAGTAAATCTATATTGAGATGTTCTCTGTTTATAAGGATATCTTCCCTTTGTATTCTTATTCTTTTTTTCTTCCTCATTTGCCTTTCAGCGTTGAGGGGAGATATAAGTTGCAGTCTTTTGCTCTTCTGTTGGCCTCTGCGCCGCTATGTTTCCTAGTGTTTCCAATATTCCATCAATCCATCTTTTTCATGGTCAGCCATTGAGTCTGGTGTTCTCAAAATATTTATTGAAGGCTCATTATGTTTTGATCTTTCTGCATTGTCACGTGGCCAAACCATTTTATCTGTTGTATCTTTATGAACTCTGGCGGGATTACTCCTCACTTTTGTCTCAATTCTTCATTTTTGATCTTATCACTCAGGCTGGCTGTTTCGTGTCATTTGTCTAACACATTTCATCTCAGTAGTGGTTATTTTTCATATTGTTCTTGCATCTAGGGTCCAAGTCTGGCATTGGTAGCACAACTTTGGAATGAAGATTGTATTGTATAGTGCCCATTTTGCCTCTAGGGTATGTACTTGTTGGACAATAGTTTCGATAGCTGTCCAATGATTTGATAAGCTTTGTTGCATCTTGAGTCTATCTCTGCTGTTTGTGAAGTGTCATTTGTTACTATATTTCCTAGGTATTTAAATTCCTCCACATGTTTTAGTTGTCTGCCGTCTATAATTATTATGATGTTCTGTTTCTATTTTGTGATATTCATGACTTTTGTTTTGTTGATGTTGATTATTATGTTGTATTTTGTGCCTGTGCTGTTGAGTCTATTTAAGTGTTATTGTAGGTCTTCTATTTTTCCATATATTAGTGCCTGATCATCCTCAAATAGAAGCTCATTGATCCCCTCTGTCTCTGATGGGTTGGCTAAATTAAAATATGTAGTCCATGTATGTAATAAACAATAGTGGGGAATAGTAAGAACCTCTGTCTCTCAGTACTTTGTATGACATTGGAAAAAAATAACTTTTAAATGGTACACAACAGTGCTGAGGATAAACCAAGGAGCTGCAGGTCATCCATTGTGAATGAGGAAAACATAGCTCTTAGACCTCTAAAACTAGAGCATAACATTAGAGGACATCATGTCTGAATTCAGACTAAGTCATGAGACCACACTGAAGATTTTCCATGAGTAGGTTTCACATTCAAAGTGTTTGCTAGATGGCACACCATTCTTCTTCTTCTGCTGCTATCATGGCTCATTTACATTTAGACTAGGGTTTTGGACTCTCTTATAAAGGCTGCTGTCTGTTTCATAGATTCAAATAACCGTAGAGTTTCTCTTCCAGGGAGGTGGGCGTGGGTCACTTTGACCTCATCAGGTCTCTTTACTGGAAACATTTCTGTAAGATGTGCTTTGTTGTCTCATGAACTTATGTAGAAGGTTCATTAAACGTCTCTTTCTGAAGTAATTGTAATCCGTAATCGCCTTGCCGTGTCGTCTGATGTAACCCCGTGATCTCTGTGGTTCTTTCGTACTTCGTGCTGTATCTTGTGGTTACCGCTCTGACCCCGTCAGTTCGTTCGTCGCCAGTCAAGGATACAGCTGGACTGATTCGATAGACTCAACAACAACTGTTTGATAACATAATGTTCAGCCTTTATTTCATTCACAGTACATGCCCTCGAGTTTCGAGGGGACACATTGACATTGACTTCCACAATCTAAATTCGTGACACCATGCACTGCAAACACTTTCGTACACGTTCCAGATAAATTATCAAAGTTCAGCTGAACACAGGACACCCGCCGGAATTGAGTGGTGAGTTCCCCGTGCCACACATCAATGGACAATTTTAACAGTTCAATTAATAACACACCCGTGGCTGACTTGCCTAGTGAGCTCAATGTATAAATATATGAAATAGACGTTCTTGCTCTCACCTTCCTTGTAGTTTACAAAGTTCAGTTCATAACACACATTTGGCTGACTTGAGCGGTGAGCTCAATGTATAATATATCAAAGAACCGCTCTTGCTCTCACACTCCTAGTAGTTTTAAAAGTTCATTTAATAACACATTTAGCTGACGTAAATAGTGATCTCACTGTCTAACATCACTGAACGTTCTGGATCTAGCATTTCTTGTACTTGCAAAAGCTCAGCCAATAATAACACATGTAGCTGACGTGAGTATTGATCTCACTGTCTAACATCACTGAAACGCTCTGGACTAGCATTTCTTGTACTTGCAAAAGCTCAGCCAATAATAACACATGTAGCTGACGTGAGTATTGATCTCACTGTCTAACATCACTGAAACGCTCTGGATCTAGCATTTCTTGTACTTGCAAAAGTTCAATTAACTATCAACACACTCGCCTGACAGAGTTGCTGTTAACGTCTCCCTCGTTGGAAGACACTGCTTCATTGACACTGCTTGTATTTCATGCACTTCTGGTAGCAATTTCACTGGGCTATCTACCCTAATAACTGCTGTTTCGCTACACTTACTTAGGCCAAACACTACTTGTACTGCCACACTAATTTTATGACTAGTTCCTATGAAGACGGGAAGGCTAACTGTCCACCTACCGTCTCGACCAACTCTCTCAGACTACTCTGTCTTGCGCACTCCTGACAACTCACTAGTCACATCCGCACTCTCTTAATTTCACGAGATTTTTCTCATCTCTCTATGACTGACTCGTGTTCACTATTTTCTCGAGCACTTGAACACCTATCAGCCCTCCTTCCTAATTCCCCCCCCCCCCCCTTTTTGTTTACATCTAGCCCTTCTCTCACTAATTTACCTATTGCTGCTATGTCCTGTTTCAAACTTACTATTGCTATAGTCTGTTTCAACCCATACCTCCGCTCTACACTGTTTCACTTAGATACACATGAACTTGGATACAGAGGCATGACTGGTAGTTTCTATTTTGAGTTCGGTGAACATGTGGTTCCACACCATTCCTAAGGATAGCTTCACAGCTGGAGCAGCCACATAGTTGTTAGAAATTTACTTTGGTGATGAAAATTATTTTTTTTTAATAGACTGGTTACAGTGGACAAATGTTGGATACATTTCTATGGCCTTGAGACTAACAATCGGAGCAAACAATGGAATCACCTTTGTTCACCAGTGTCAGACAAGTCAGAGACTGTACCCTCTTTGGGACTGCTGCAGGGTAATACCCATCAACTACCTTACTAGTGGCCATACTATCAACTTTTTTGTACTACCAAAGCCTTATATAGGAGTTGCAAGAAGAAATCAAGTTAAAATGTGGAATGCTGTCTAGAGGTATTCATCTGCTTCAGGACAATGTGTAGTGTCATGCAGGTTATGACACTATCATCCTTGCTGAGAAATGCAAGTAGAGACATTATGCCTCATCCACCATATTCACCAGACGTGCCACAGAGTGATTGCTTGCTGGTCTCAGTCACATTCATTTCTAATATATATTTAAGAATTATTTTTGTGGGGTGTATGCAGTCTATGCTTTTCAGTTGCAAGCTTTATTTGCTGTATATGGTTTGCTCCACAACTGTATGTGCGTGTTATTTTCATACTTAGCTTAATATTTACTTTCTCCAACACATAATCTTATAATTTACAGTGTGGATGGATTTTTATGTTGTATAATACACATGTTAATGTAATAATTTTCTCGTCATAATGCAGAGTAAAGACAACAGCAACACAGCTGACTTTGTGTCACAAGTGAACACTCTCAAGGCCAGGGATGGATTCAATAATATTCTCTTCTCCTCTTATGTGAAAAAGGTAAGTAGCACCTGATATTTGTTAAATGAAATTATATCTCATTATTTAAAGATATTCTTTTGGTTTTAGATATTAGTGATGATTTATCCAAGTGATCTATTTAAATCACTGGCATATTGTGGAGAGGAGGTGGCTAACTATAACTTGCACTCTATAACTTGTCGGTCTGCAAATGAGGACACTGATTCAAATGATGGTAGGGACAAAAACATTTTTTTCTAGGAGGGATAAAATAATATTTCTAGCCTGAACAACTTGTGGTGGCTGCAGTCTTATAAGTTATCTCCTGCAAAAATAAAATGGTGTAAATGCCATGAAAATAGTTTTCTTTCTTCTTTCTCTTTTTTGAACCGGCATATCACAATCATTAGAATATTTGTATTAGAATTAAAAATAATTTATGCAAGAAGTCATTATCATTTAAAGTTAGAGAGTCTTACAGTGTTACATCAAACTAGTACTGCTTTATGGTTATGAATCATAAATAGCAAACAAAGAGATACAATGACTGATAGAAAGATAAAATCAATTGAAATGTGGTGTTTTTTAGAAGAATACTAAAGATGTTGTGAACAGCCAAAAAATCCAATGAGGAGACAATAAAAGAGACATCTGAAGAGAGGAAGATAATAAAACAAACTATTAAAAAGCAGTCCAGAGAAGTGATGCATTTATGGAGTAGAGATGGGTTGGAATACTTAGTAGCAACATGAAGAATAGAAGACTGGAGAAATAGAATTAGACAGAAGGAAAATATACTAAATTGTTTAATGATGTGCTATGGGAAAAGATTAACAATTAAAATATTACACAGTGCACAAAATCTAGGACTTTGAGGGAACACGATATCCAACATACCTAAGAATAAACCATGAGTGAATATTACTCATTACAGTTTTTACTGATTTTTCTTTTTCTACTTTCTCAACTTCTGATTTACGTTTTTATCCTCTGTTATTACTATTCTCGTAGATATTTTCCTCCCTCTTACATACTTATCCTATTCACAAGTGGCATAAAGCGTTGATTAAAGCTGCAATGTTCTTTTCTGGCTCAAATGTGTGAAAGTAGTTAGCCTGTGCAACTGCAGGATTTGTGTAGTATTGTTTGTCCATCTGAACCTTGGTCATCTACTTTCCCTGAAGTTAGATTGTTAATTTGGGCATTTACAGCATGTTCGGCAGGCAGAATAGCCAAGGAAGACAGTGGTGCATACGCCATGACCACGAGTAGCATGACAATGGAGGTGATGGCAGTGACCAAGGCATTCAAATGGTTAGAGTCACAAGACTACATCCACGCATGTATACTGAGTGATTCGATGAGCATGATAAAAAAGTGGAGGCGGGCTTTGTACGCATGCAATGGGTAGAGTCGTTGCAGAAATCCAAAATACGTAAGGTCACCTTTGTCTATGTCCCTGGACATGCGGGAGTGCGGGGAAATGAGAGAGCGGACAGGTTGGCTAGCTGCGCTGTTGTTGAGGACGGGCAACCGATGGATCGGGCGGACATCATCAATGCACTCCGAGATGTGGGAAGAGTACGGGACTTCGACAAACACAGATCAACATCGCTTCTTCGGATGATGGAAATGGGAGTTAAGATGGGCACAGCCAGAAATGAGAAACTTGGTGGCCGTGTAAGAAGACTTATCAACCAACATAGAACTGGAGTCGTCAGTCGCTGGACACTGAGGGAATTGCTGAGGAGGGGATCTGAGCACCTATGGACATGTTCGGAGTGCAATGATGATGACCCGCAAATAACTCAATAACTCAATATATTGTTAAGTTGTATAGGCAAGGTAGTGGTAGAAGGTTAAGCTCCATTGAGATGGCTGAGCCTCTTACTTTGTCTGTCTGTACGTGTAATGCTGAATATGGTTTAAATAGGTGTTCTGATGTCAACATTTCTCTAATTTTTCTGACATTTATGATTTTTTTAAGCATCCACCCTTGCATATTATCTTTTCTTTTTGTCTCTGCGTCTCGTTTGATTGACATTGATACTAAGAATGACATAAATACACTCTTTACATTTGTTATTGCCATTTTTATGTTTAAATATTTTGTATTTTAGTAATAGTAACAGTTGATAAACAATTGTTGAACTTATAGCATCTTGTTTTAATTTCCCTATTCTTGCCTCCTCATAAAAGATTGAAATTTGGTAGCTGCTAAGGCTTTTGTTTCTATAATGATCTGTCTGTTTTAGCTCTTTTTCTTCATATATTTGCAATGTAGCACACAAGCTGGCCTGCAGGACCAGTCACAATACGATACACTAAGCATAGAAAATTGTGGAAGGACATGATCGCTTAAACCAACTGATATGGCACATGATGATGATGTCTTTGCAAATCTACAACTGAATGTTAAACTATATGGTGATGAGAGAAACCATAGGACTGCTAACATCATGACAGTTGATTATTTTATCTTTGAGAGTGAATAAAGAAGAAGAAATTACATGTACACAAATTAACTTTTTTTTTTTTTTTTTAAATTTTTTTTTATCTTCAACAATCTACTCTATATTTCATTTCATTATTTTTCTTTCTTCTCTGAAAAGGCAAACAAATATAACAAGACAGCAGACAGAGGAATAGTTATTACAGATAAATTTATCTACAAAGTAGATGTTAAAAAGAAGTTTAAACCTATGACAAAAGGAACACCTCTGACAGATGTAAGTTTTCTTCTATTTATAGAATCAATGCTACCTATTGATAACCTCAGTTGTGACCTAACATGTATTATATGATGTGTTAATCCTGTTTCATAATTAACTAGTCACATAAAATAGTATGCAGTTTTTTTTCATTGGAACAAGAACCACTTTGACACACTATTAGCAAAGATATTTACATTGTTAAAAGATATTGTAGCTAAGTTAGAATTCACTGTTTTCAATTAGATTGCTTGCTGGGTAATGGAAAGTTTTTCTATTTGTTTTGAAATATGACCAAAAGTAATTAACAAATAGGTCCTCATTGCTTGGCCACTATACCTATACGATGATTTAAAAAACATGTTTGAAAACTTTACTTCAAGACTGTCTTCTTTACTTATGTTCTTAATATCTATCTATTGTCCTTTCGAGCCAAAGATGGCACATAGTAATTTCCATTTCTTGAAACATTCACATTTGTGATGGTTGCCACAGATTCATTAAGAACAGTGCTTTAGGGTGCCCCTTTAACATTGTGCTATCTCACTGTCATATTGCATTTTAACTCCTTTACAACTAATAAGAAGTGCTAATGCACATTGATTTTATTGGGATTTGGTTATCTAGATCCACTGATACTTAGAACAACTTTTTGAGAAGCATGACTTCACTGCTTGCAGGTACAAAACCAGGCACTTAGGGCCATCACAGGAGCAATGAAATCAACACCAATATTGGAGATGGAGAAATTGTGGAGGATATACCAGCACTGAGAGATCGGAGGGACACAATGGTGCTGATACAGGCAGAAAAATTTGCATGCATGCCAAGACATCCAATGAAGGACCGATTCCAAAATCTTGCATTGGGACGACTTAAGAGAAGCAGTTTTATCCACCAAGCCAAGTATTAGTAAAGAAACACCAGACATGCCAAGAGTTGTTAACCCCCAACTGCCCATACTAGAACATACTCCCTGCACAGAGGAATCAGAATTATCAATACAAATATGGACAGAAGTGAAAGGAATAATTGACAAAGAGGAACAGAATAGTCTACAGCGAAAAACAATAACTCTCAGTTTCCTGGATGAAGAATACCCACAAGACCTATGGATTCGTGTGTACACAGATGGATTAGCACAGAATGCAGTAAAGAATGGGGGAACAGGTGCATATATAGAGTACCCAAATAACACTAGGGATATGAATAAAATAGCAACAGGGAAATATTGTCACAATTATGATGCAGAAATACAAGCAATAAAGTTGGCAATAGAAAAACTGCTGAACAGTAATCTTAGCCCACAGCCTGTAGTGTTTTTGACAGATGCAAGATCAGTACTCCAGGCACTACAATCCAGAAAATTACCACATCTGCAGACCTTATTGACTGAACTCTGCAAGCACCACAGGGTTGCCCTGCAGTGGATCCCATCTCACAGTGGAATACCAGGAAATGAGAAAGCAGATCAGTTGGCAAAGGAAGGTTCAACAGGCACACAAATAGATACACCAGTTACATACCATCATAAGAAACAGATAATCAAATCAATCAGAGGACCACAAGCCCCAAATCAGGATGCCTTTCATAATATGAATAGATATGAACATGTTATCATTATATGCCTCAGAACAGGACACAATCAACTCCATAGTCACATGTATACAAAATTCAAGATCGGCACATCAACTACTTGTACATGTGGACAGGTGCCCCAGACAGCTGAACACATACTTCAAGATTGCACAGAATATAGTAGACTAAGGAAAATCCATTGGCCCATAGATACAACACTACAGACAAAACTATATGGGCCACTGCAAGAGTTACCAAAGACAGTAAAATTTATACAGGAAACGCCGTTGCAGATATAGACAATACTTCGGGTGAACGAAAGATAGATAGATAGATAAACTGCTTGCAGGTTAACAAGTCTTACGTAGCAGTAGTTAGAACTGTGATAAACCACTAGAGCTTGATAGAAACATGGGAATAATAACTGGACACAATAGGATCTACCAGTTTAAGTTACAAGTTTGGTACTCATGCTAGTTTTGGCTATATCACAACCATCATATTTATTTATGATATCTTTACCAACACATTCTATATTTGTTATGATATTTTTACTCCAACTACTAAATTTGTCATGATATCAGATTTGTTGGTGGTACCCTTATACTATCCGAGGGCACAAAATGCCACACTCAGCAGCACCTGGTCTACAGTGATCTGTAACTATTAGCCTGTTGTTTGCATCCAGATCATTGAACTAGAACAAATCAAGTTGCTCTATTTCCTTGACCTGTAAACATAAGCAGCCTGTCCAAGTGAGTAGAAATCAAAAAGAGAAGGCAACTGAGTAACCAAAAATGCAGTGCTGAAGTTGTATATTTTGGGCAAAAAAAAATAAAGTGCAGATATTTTGGCTTGCTGTAAACAAGAAGAAAACACATTTTCTTTAATTTAACATCCTTTTAAGGATGAATAGTGAAGAGGAGTACTTATGTGAACACAGGCAAAGAATACTGTCAACTATTGTCCATTTATAAATTTGTGAACACATCATCCTTCAATTTTTTTGGAAACTATTTGATGAATTGCAGTGAATTTTTGCATGCAGTCTTAGATTTTCACCTACCTTAAGATTTTATAACATTTAAGTCTGCAAACCATTTTTTGTTGTAAAATTTCAGGACAATAACAAAAAGGGTGCTCTAAACATTTGATTATAGCTATAGTTCTGTTTATTTTTACAGAATCAGAATCCTTATCACATAAATAAGGGTGCAATTTGTCTATTTTACATATGATTTCACCTTGTCCATAAACAAAATAGGTAAGCAAGGGGAAACAACTGGGAAATAATAATCCATTGTTTATTTATAACGCGCTGGGCAAGGGTAAAGGTAAAGTATGAGACTTGAACCGGCGTCTTAGCACGCGAGTTTACACCCATATGTGCTCGGCCGCCTATCCAGAAATGTTCGGATATTTCTGTATAGTGTAGCCTCAAGCATCAAAACTCAGATGCGAAGCAACAATCCTCACCTTCCCAGGTAATATCCTGGTACCCATTTCTGCCAATGGCTGGGTCGATCGTGGGGGTATTTTTTTTTTCAAGCCACGAGTACAATTCACACTGCTCCCAGCGGGAATCAAACACGGGTTGTCCGAATGTCGGTAGTCCAGTCGGGTGGTTTTCCCAACTAGGCTACTGAGGCCCCCAAAGTGATAACCACCTCTTAAAGTCTATCCCTTGCCCAGCAAGGGATAGACTTTAAGAGATGGTTATCAATTGTTATTGGCTGAACAAACTGCAATCCATCTCACATCTGGGTACTTTGCTTCTTCCTAGAGCATGTACTCTTCACATTTCTTCTTGTAATAATCAATGTCTACCTTTGAGAGGCTTCTTGTATTAAGTCCTTAACATCAAACATTTAAAATGTGGTGTTCTGTGTGCCCGCTTGCGTCATTGATAAACCCATTCTTTCTGCTGCCAGCATGTGCTAGTGTTAAGTGTTGCCCTTTGCTGCTGAAAATTCTCCTTTTGTTTTCTCTGTCAGTTGATCTCCATTCTTTCTCATATGTATTGTGAGCATTAACCCATGATCCATCCAAGTATCCAATATCATAGTCATCCAGATCCAACCTACCATAGACAAAGTGTGTCAGCCACGATGCAGGTTTAGGGGAAAAATCAGGACATGCACATATATACAAGTATGGACCATATAACCAGCTTATCATGTGTCATAATGTTGTTCTTACCCCTCCATAATGAAACTGGACAAAGAGTCAAATTCACCTGATCACAAGACTTGAACAATGAGAAAGAAGTAAAAGCCATCCGTTCTTTTCTCGCGGCTCTCCCTCAGATATTTACTTTGGATGGCAACCAAGTGCAGCTCTTTACTAAGAATATTCCTCTGACAGCAGATTTTCTAAAAGTGAAACAACGCTTCAAGCAACTTTTCTAAAAGTAGTTTTTGAGATTTCAATATTATATTCGCATTCACCTGAACTTTCAGTCAGTTTGCAGAATTGACTGGTCTAAAACATTTTCAAAATCTCATGTCTCTTTGTCAAAATTATCAACTTTCTTTTTCTTCTTTAATTGATCATATCCTTTACAGATTTCATGTCCTGTGCTATCCATAAAAAGAAAGATGTTATATAAACACCTATCACTTTCCATGTTATCTTTTCTGGTTCCTTGTAGTGATATAACCTACCCCTTTTAGCTTCCTCAAAGAAATGACAGTACAATATTACAGCTATCTTTTGCATAGTTATGAATTTAAGCTTCAAATTCATTTTTATTTTCATATTTATGTAGCCCTTCATATAAATAAGGTTCGTTTGATATTACACAATTCAAAATCTTTCATATCAAGACACCTATGAAATATACATAATGAGATATTGATGAAATGGTCAGACAGTTCACATAAAAATAAAGTTTCTTCCATGGGTTTAAGCTATACATTTAAAGTGGTGCGCATTCATTAAATGGCAGTGTTAGCTGTAAAACTTAGAATTGTCTGTCCCTGCAGCCTCAAGCATTTTTTACATAACTTAAATAAGAATATCCTACAGAAGATTATTTTCAAAAGGGCAAAATTTGTTTTAGTAAGGTCGGAGTAATCAACAGTGCACATATCAAGTTTGAATTAATTCTCTCAGAAGGTCGTAAAGCAATGATTTCTTAAAAGATGTTCACAAATTTATGAACGTACTATAGCTATATTGAAATAGCTTATCTGTTACTAACAACATTTATTCTATAATTTCTTTTTCTCTGTAATAATGTAACTATATGACCTCCATTATCTTCAAATCTTGCAGATTACAGGAATAAGTGTAACCCCAGGAAAGGATCAGCTGGTAATCATTCACTTGAGTGGAGGCAATGACCTAGTTCTGTATCTGATAAACCCAGCTTATGAGGAGCGTGTTGGCGAGCTGGTTGGTGTTATGACTGCCCACATGCATAAGTACGCTTTCATTGATTGCTTGTACTGTTTGCATGTATATTTATAATTAATATTAATTATTTTCCTTTGATATATTCTTACCAATTAAGGAACACTTACAGACCTCTTTAGTGCACAAAGAGTTTTACTTTTCATGCAAAAATATACTTTCTATTATACATTAAATCAGTTTTATAAAAGAATTGAACAGTAAGCACATACAGTTTGTAGCATCAGAAAGGTTTGTTCATTTTTTTATAGAAGTATAAATGGTCCTGTTGACTAATAAATGTTTTATATTATTCAAGAAAAAAAACTTGGCACAGAGATAAAATATTAAGTAAACATTAGTTGAAGGTTAGCACTCAACATTATAAGGAAAACTATTTGTGAAAGAAGATGTAGTGGAAAGGAGAGAGAGAGAGAGCATACAATCTTGTATTTGTTTTGTGTCCTGCTCTACCTTTGGGCAAAATGTTAATTTCATTCTATCCTTATTCTGTAAACCTATTGCATAAATTTTTATATCAATATTTTTTCCTTAGTTTTACATAATTTTGTTTTGTTGTCCTGGTACATTCTGTCATAAAGATTTGTGATTGATTGTAGCCTTTTTGAAAAATATGGCTGTTTCATATTAATTTTGATGGTCATCATTTAGTGCCATCTCAGCATCATAGGTTGGCTACCATGGAGCACCATTCCACACTGTCTCTGGCGTTGATGGTGCAGGTTGTCATAGGATGACTTGTCCACCTTTTGATGTTACTCGTCCATGTTAGTCTCGGTCTGCCTCTGCCTCTTTCACCTTGTATTTTCCCTTCCAAGGTTACTTTTAGTAAGCTGCTGTGTCTTTTAACATGCCTCAAAAGTCTCCTTTTTTTTTTTCCTCAGTTGTGTTTAGTAGTTTAGGCCTGGCATCTTTGTAATATTTTTAAAGATTTGCTCAGTGTATAAATTGCACAAGTTTGGTGATAGGATGCATGCTCTGTCTTACGCCCCTTTTTATATCAATAGATGTAGAGTTTTCTTTGTTTAATTCTATTATTGCTGTTTGCTCCCAGTATAAATTACATATTAATTGTATGTCTGTGTCATCTAGATGTATATCTTTTAGGTAGTCTATAAGTTGTTTATGGTGTATCCTGCCAAAAGCTTTGTAGTCTATGAAGCAGGCATACATTGGTTTATTTACTTCTGTGTATATTTCAATTAATATCCTCATACAGAATATCGCTTTTTTTGCCCCACTGTTTTTCTTAAATCCAAATTGTTGTTCCTCTAATTCAATATTGATTTTATTCTGAATCTTTCCTTGTATAACTTTTAGCAAGAGTTTTGTTACATGGCTCATTAGGCTTATTGTTCTAAAATCACTGAATTCAACTGCACCATTCTTTTTAGGCATAGCCATGAAAGTTGTTTTTAGTTTTTTTTCCTATTTTTCACACCTGCAGCCATGTGCTCAGGTGTCCCTCATCATACAAGCAGATATTCTTCAACTTCAGAGGTACTCTCACATTTTTATTGTCGAGGAGTTTTGACATTTTAGGTAGAATTTTTTTCCTATAAATTTTGCCTAGGCAGCAGCCACTTTTGGCCTACTCTTTTTGATTTACAACTGTCAAGAGTTCTTTAGTGTGTGTAGAATGCACATCAGGCTTCCTGTTTTTATTGTTATCCAAGGCGGCTAGATACCTGATCTCACTATCCAGAGACCCGGGAAGAGTAAAAACCCTCTAAGAGACCACAGATTTGATTTTTTTAAATCACCACCGCTTTTGTTGTGGGAATAAAATCTTGGACCTTCTTGTCCTGAGGCTTACCTCTAAACCACCCAGCCCCCTGTGGCTTTCAAGAAGTATTTTTAGCTTAGCCTTCACTTAACTAACTCATTAATAAACGGTTACTTCAAAATATTTTGATATTTGTTTCTCAACTTTCATAGAAATAAAGTATTATAGTCAGTATTTTTCACTTTTATTGGGCTATGTTTATGTTGTTCACCTCATTTTCCCCAGAGTATTGAAGAAGGACCTGAAGGTTAACATCACTAAGACGTTGAACTGCATGCTAGGACACAAGTCTCGTACAGTCGTTGTAAAGGAGACGGCACAAAATGGTGGCATAATGTTTAAGAAGGAGGGAGGAGATGGGCTGGCCCTGATGTGGCCAAGTGCTTAAAACATTTGAGTGACACTGTCCGTGATAAATTAAATAGTTTTCAGTTTCAGTTGCCTTCCATCTACTGATTATATTTTATTTCAGCAAATTTAGATTATTGTTATTATTTCTTTGGTATATGGCAATGGAAATGATTGCTGCAAGTAATTTCTCATTATGAATATTTTAATTAAGCTTCTTAACTTCCTCATAAAGCAGATACATTTGAATACATTTTTTTTTCTTCTTGTTGGATTAAAAATAAGATATTTGCTTTGTTATATAATATATATATATTGTTCTTTGGCTTGGAATGGGAAGGGTGGGGGGGGGGGGGGGGGGGGAGGGGGGGTGTTTGGAGAAATAGGTGCATCGGAGCTGCTATCTTCAGATTCAGTTGAAATATCTTTGAGACTTCTTTGCTTGTCTAAATAATTTATATGGTGGAATATTTAAAATATTACAAACTTGACATTTTTATGTATAATAATTTGTTGTTGCAAAAAATATACACTTCAAACTTGATTTCATTTATTTTTAGATGTATGCTCTATCTGCTTGAATGTGTAACATTGTACAGTAGTTTTTGAAATAATTATAAGTTGTTATGTGTGTTAATATTGCAAAATTGAGCTAAAAATTGTGGTTATGAAAGTAGTATTTTTTTTATATTAACCAGATGGGTTGTTGTATGATATCTGTGAAGTGTAATAAATCGTTTGAATGGTATAATGAATATATTTTTTTGAACTTTATTGACGTAATGTTGTTAAAGTAGATACCTCAGTTTTTGAAGTGTTGGATTGTGTTTTAGTGCTGATGAGATTTCAGATCTGAAGGTCATGACAGTGGTGAATACAACTTTTTTTTACCATCTCAAAATGTTATATCACTGATTGAGCTCTTTAAAAATATCATTAGATGTTACGACCATTTTAGGGAGCAACAATGAAAGCATCAATTACATGAGATGAAGTTCATCGTAAACACAATATTTTAATTAAAGCATCTCAGAAGATGAACAAAACTAAATATACTGTCAAACAAAATAACACTAAATAAATGCTCAGCTCAGTAGAAACATACTTGTTATATATTTAGCTCGATTAATTAAGAAATTACATTCATGGAAAATGTAATTTAATCTATATTGACAGGCAGTCCAGAGTTGATTTGTTCAATGATGTGTTTAGTTTTAAATGTGAACGTTTGAAAGCTTTTTCTGTTTCCATCATTTATAGTCAACATCTTTCAACAGTATGTACTTAAAAGGGTGACCTTCAACAAATAAGTTTGTTTAACCTTCTCTTAACTAACTCATTAATAAATTAATTACTGCAGAATATTTTGATATTTATCTCAGCCTTCATACCAACTAACCACATCCTTATTAGACATTATCTACATGGAAATATTATGTGCTTTCGAAGCTGGTATCCCAAAAACTATCAACTCGACACTCAATCTATGCCACTCAATTGTTGCTTATATCACTATAATTCATCATTCAATTTATATATTGCTTTTGATGTTTAACCACAAAGACTTTGCACATGCAGACTTTTGCAAATAATGAATGGGAAATCCTTTCACAGCTTTATTAACTTGGATGTATCACAAATTGCTAATCTCTTCACCTATGAAATAAAAATTCCTAAACCTATGGGGAGTAGTTTCTAAATATTTCTATTTGTGCTTAAATCAGGATATCTTTAGAGATTTGTTTTTTTTCTCTCTCTCTTTTTTTCTCTCTCTTTTTTTTTTTCTCTCTCTTTTTTTTTTAAAACATAGCCATTATACTTAATCTTATATTGATATTCAAGGTCATACTTTATACACTTTATTTATGTATGTATGTATGTATGAGTACTTACTTCAAACACTGCCATTCCTTTAGGAATATAAACCACATCATAGAAGGAGAAATGGACTACAGATGATTTTCCATAAAACTGTGCCAAAGCTTGTGGCTTGGAGAGATCTCTACAGCTGGACAGCTGTCATAGAGACATGTGACTGAAATACTAATAATAACTTATGGAAATTTACAGTTATATTTTGTAAGCTTTCTGCTGCCAAAAACTATACAATTGCTAATATTAATCTTACTTAAGCTGTGAATACTACTTTCATCATCATATAATTTATTTTAAAGATTGTAAACTAAGAATATTTCTGGATAACTCAGAGCAATGTATTTGTTATGGGGAGATAAAAATGGATATAAATTGTGTGTATTTATAAACATACTTTTATGTGAAAGAACTCAGCCATCCTGGCTATGCTAAATATCCTATAACCTGATTATGATGTTACAAATGGCTTGATTTTGCAGTTTGTATTCCTCTTGTTTCTTTCAAAAAACAAATTATTTAAAAATATTTTGATTACCGATAAATTTGTGGTTTTATCCACTATTCTTGTTTTTATGTCTGGATGTATTTAATACTTTTTAAATGCCTGGTGATTGTGTATGATCTGTGATAGTTTGATAATAACCTACACCGAAGGAAAAACTCATTAAAATATTTTGAATTTAACTGTTGTTCAATTTGTGATGAAGAACACCTGTTTAATCTGGCTGTTAATTTAGTCTATGTGTGTGAATTTTACTGTTAACCCACATATGGGCCTTAAATAATCTAGGACAATATGAATATGTAATAGTTGCTGCTGGTTGGGGATCTGTTTTATATCCCTTTCTAACCCGTCACTATTGTTTGGTTTGCTACTCTTTGGATGCCTCACTAGCTGAAAAGATAATGCTACAAGTAGTTTTTCCAGCGCCACATTTTCTCGTTTGACAGGATTGATATTAAATACAGCTAGAGCTATTATCACAAACTTATATAGAGAGTATGATGAAGAAAATATTCTGGCTCCTAGTCAAATATCGCACTAGTCAGATGAGCATAGTGCATATCAAAAAAGTTGATACTGCTTTAATTTAATTGATTGTTCAGCTGCCACTTAAAGCAATATAAACTCTGTTTCTCCTTTCTCTCGCTCCATAAACCAAACACACACACGCAAAACACTATTTTCTTAACCATTTAATATGCTTTAAATATCTACCCAAAGAAGAGGCTGACTATACATAATGAAATGACAGAGGCTGGCAAGTCCTGGCGAGAGTTATCCATGCTTGCTCCAGATCGGATTGGGTGGAGATCTCTTGTAGGTGCCCTATGCTCCAACCGGAGTTTAGAAGATTAAGAAGAATATATTTATCATATTGAAAATATGAAATTGAAAAAAATATATACAGAGTTCTTTTGGTATGAGTGTATAGTTTCTGCTATTAATAAAACACATATGCTGAATATACCACACACAATGTAGGTATCAATGAGAGTATGGCTACATGAAAGTATGTAGACAGTATAATGATATTCA
The DNA here is from genome assembly GCA_032433765.1 of Megaustenia siamemsis. NCBI lineage: Eukaryota > Metazoa > Mollusca > Gastropoda > Stylommatophora > Ariophantidae > Megaustenia > Megaustenia siamemsis. The sequence goes on from JAVIAB010000092.1 coordinate 165,852,085, forward strand.
CAAAGTATGTCAGTTTTATTGTTTGCTATGGTGTTGTTTTATTGTCATGGTCTGTTTTAATTTTTGCCAGGCTTTTCAGTAGTACTCTTCCTATCTGTTGAACATTATACAGATCTGATAGTTCATGATCTCTTAAATTTTTTAAATAAACATTTTCATATCATTTACCATTAAGCATAATTATCACATGTTACGGCTTGTATATCACCAATTGAAATATTCATCAGATATACATTATGCACATTTCTGGCGACCACATGCTTAGTAAATGTTTATTTTCCTTTGATCCAGAAACATTAACAATGTTTATATCCATGAGCTTAGTTGGGGTTCTGCTCTGCTTTAATTACACCTTTTTCTGTCATATTGACATTCTAAAAATATGAATACATATTTTGATTGGTCCAGTGTACGTCAGAATTGTTTTGAACTGTGATGACTTAATATTGAGTTTATTAAAACATCAATTTATTTCGAATAATTTTCTAATTGAATCAAAACTTAATATATGTTTATTTAGATAAGAGCACATATTTTGTTTTGATACATAAAAACTTAAATTTTATTTTCAATTATCTCTCTTGGTTACCCAGTTTTTTGTGTGTGCCAGTTTAAACTGTTTATTTGGAGGCAAGACAAAAAACAACAATGAATGGAATTATCTTTGGTGATTTTTATTAATATCAAGACAGCATGTTTTTTCCTCTTATTGTTAGTAATCAAAATATATATTAATGGGAAATACTGACCAGGTGTTTTTCTGTGTAGATGGGAAGTACATTGTAAATTATTAGGAACTGTGTAACTACCTTTATGAAAAATGCATTAGGCTACAATGTGGTGGGATATTTCTTAAGAAGAAGTGAAGGTTTGTGCCACAAAGCACTTAGCATTGTGTAGTTCAACTTATGTAAGATTAGTGCATTAGACAATTTAGGCCTTATGTTGTTAATCGATAGAAATTGTAATAGTTCATTCGGTTCATAAAATATCAGAACACCAACAAATGCATTTTGAACTGAAATATTTTTTTTGTATTTTAAAAAATAATTGTAGTTTTCCTATAATCTTCATGTTATAATAATCTTATCACTCAAATAAATGGATGAAACCCAATTTGACATTGTATGTTGATACATATATATATATATTATCTTCAACTAGTCACTGTGTAAATGATCTTTCTAGCTCTGTTAATACTTATGTTAGGGCCATTCAGGTGTTGGGAAATGTTAGTGCCCACATTTTTTCAATAACCAATGGCACCTTGTGTGGGCGATGTGGTCAGTATCACTCTAGACCACCCTACTTTCTCATAGAAGAGTCTTGGGAACCCATTTACAGAGGCTGGATTAATCCAGAATCCATGTGGTTTTAAAAAAAAGTTTGCTACATTTTGGGAATTGAATCCAGCCTTCTGATCAGTAGGGAATGCACTAACCACTCAGCCACAGCAATTTAAAGAATACAAATTAAGTCGTCATTTTATGAAATTACTTATAATTCCTTTTACTACCTTTTTACATTTCAGAAATAGTTTTGAGTTCTTGTAGGATTAGTGTTGCTTTGTATTGTACAAGAGGGGAACATAATCTTGACATGCTTATTTTTACAACAAAGATTTTTTTATTTGAATTTTTTGTGCGTGTACATTACATATTGTGCTATATATATATTTATGCACCGGTAAAATCCTACGTATCCTGCTTATATATTTTTGCTTTTACTTACGTAATTTTTAAAAGTATTTACATATCAAACTTAGCATCCATGATATGATATATAACTTCATTAGAATTTTATGTGAAAATGTTATTTATTGTTCACTTATATTTAACTTTGAATTACTTCATTCTGTTTCTTCTATATCTCTAGAATGCCAATTATTATATGTGATGTTATGTTCAGTAAGGCTTGAACAATTCTTACATACCATTACTTTCTACAAAACAGACGGTATTTTGGGTCTTTGTTAAATTACATATTGTCTAACATATTTTGCAGCCTAGCATGTCTTCTGCTTTAGATGTAGTATCTTGTTCTAAATAGTAGACCATAAGTTTTGTTCTTTACAAGATGTTGATGCTAGTAGAAATATTTAGCTTTTTTGCTTTGGTGCAATATTTGATTATCTGTTGTTTTTGTAGTGCCTGTTTCAGTGTTTATGTTGTAGAATTAAGTTGCCTGCTAGCTTGTACAGCTGTCAGCTATATGTACCTGTGGTGTCCTAAACGCCTATATAGATTTATTTTTTTGTCTGAAAAGGTTTGGTGGAAAACACAGTAAAGATTAGCAGAAAAATTTGCAGTAACCAATTAACAATGTGAAAAAGGATTTTCCTTTTCTTTCTCTTATTGTGAAAGAAATGTAAATTACCAAATGAAGATCTTTCTGTTCAGTGGGATCTTTAATGTATTTTATATTTTGAGAGCGTATGTTCTGACATATAGCCCTTGAAGTGAAGTTTTCAAATACTTTTTAATGTCAAATTCAAACTAAAATGTCACGCAGCAAGCATAAATCTTGAATGAATTGTAACAAATGCACATCTTTTGTAACTTGTAACATAAACTTGGCTATTTATTGCAATCATGGTGTTGAACATGTGCACTGTTTCAAACAAAAACCTGTTCGCTTTTAGTCAGCACATTTAGTGAACATTTTAATTCAATTTATAATACAAACTTAGATATAATGCACATACTTGTATAACACACAGCGAAAATATGACAGAAAATTTCCAGCATGATTTAATTCTCTATACATAATATTCATTCATTCATAGTTTTATCAACAGACAATTAATATCAATTGACTACCTTAAGCTGCTACAGACAAAAATGTAGCAGATGTCAATCACATAGCTTTATCTGTTTCATTTAATATGACATAAGTTTATACTCCTAGTTCTATCATTCTTCAGTACAGAATTTTTACAAATCCATTTTGTATGTTGCTGGCTTGATCAATTATCCACTGTAGTGCAATACCAGAAGTATATTTGTGCTGAAGATTGCTTTCAGAAAAGGTGATAATTTCAACTTTCAACCATCAATTTAATTTTTTGTAAAACCACAATGCTGATTGACTTTTCTTTTTGACAAGTGACTAGATGAAATAAATCATGCCATAAGTGTTGGAGACTAATGAAAATTAAAAAAAAAAAAAAAAAAGGAAAAAGTGGTATGGTGACAGCTTTACATAGGTGAGAAACAAAACAAAAGTAGAACGTTTCTGCCAAAAGGCCTTCAGCAGGAACAACAAATAACACAAACATATATAAGAATATACACAGAAATCTAACTACATGGCGATAATATGCTAGACTTTCAAAAAAGGAAAATAAGTCACTTCCCTGAGGTCCAGAGCTTGGTCAGTCACAGAGCTTGGTGAGACGACTGGATTGAAATTGATATGTCCAGCCAACAGGACGGGCAGGACCAAGGTGTGAAAAACAGTAACGAGGGAAAGGTTCTAAAATAAGTGTGAAGGTGGGTACAAGAACCCAGCCCTTAATATTATTGGAAACATTTCTTTGAGTTGATTCCCAATAAGTAAGTCCACATGGAAAAAGTGAACATATAAATCTGTGTATATCTGCAACTGTGTGTGCACACCGTTAAAGATGTTTTTGAAACACATACATACGCACCCACATTTAGTCAAATACATACACATTTATAGGCGCATGTGGGTAAAAAATGTGTAGCAGGTAGCCTTTGTGTATGAGAGCAATGTGTTCATGCCTTGTGGGGACAGCAAACCCAACTGGACTATGAGACGATTCTCAAGGGCAAACTGACTACAATTGCTGGAGTGACATGAGACAATGCCAGAGAATTACATGTCAGGTTTACCACTGTGGCCTGGGGAATTGATGTGGGACGACATCGGACTGCCAATCTGCTGCTCAACATCACGGAGATGCTCACAAAATCTGTCACCTAGAAGTCGTCCAGACTCACCTATTGAGGACTAATTCTGGGGAGATAATTCCAAAGTACAGTTGACTGACTTGGCATATATACATACACATGTCCATAATTAATATGAACTTTGTTTTCATTTGCTTGGTCATGTAGTCCATTTGTATTTCAGCTTTGTGTAAGAGTTTCTGTAGTTCATTCGTTTTAGACTGAACTGAGATGTGCACAAACAGAACTGAGAAAAAATGTTAAAATATCTTTGATGCTTGTGAGTTATGTCATTGGCATTAGTACAGTTTTATTGAAAAGGGGAAGGGGGGGGGTGTACGCATCAGCCTCAGAACAGGAAGATAGTGGGGTTCAAAACCCCATTAGAAGCGGTGGTGATTTTTTCATAAACGGGAAAAATTAATCCATGATTCCTTTATGATGTTACACTCCTCTGATCGCTTGGGTAGTGAGATATGATGTCAAGCCCTCTCAGATAACAGCAATAAACAAGAGGTGTGCTTTTGCACACATTAAAAAACACTTGGCAGTTAAATTTGAAAAAATTAGGCCATAAGTGTGGCCCCTGCCTGGGCAAAATTGTCAGCAAAAACCTACACACAATGTACATCCCAGGCTGTGCTATGGAGTTTGAATACATGGGCCAGGACAATCCTAGGATTTTCTCAAGGAGTATATCGCAGCATCGAAGGATTCGTTCGGTGTACAATGATGGGGATCCTAGCAGCAACACTTTTACTAGTAAGTTCCCTCCATGTCTTAAGGTTTTTGGGGAAATATAGTGTTAGTGTCCATATTTTCCAGCACATTTTATGGTTGATATGGTTGGTATTGTTCCAGATGATCTTACTTTTCCAGAAAAAATTCCTGGTAACCATTTTTCAGACTGAGTGAACTTTCTAAGAAAGGAATTCACTACAGCTGAATTAAATCCAGAACCTTCTTTTCAGTAGTGAGCACACTAACCGGCTAGCTTAAAGAAATGCAACTTTATGTTTCCAGTTGTAATTGTTACGTAGCAGATCAGTCATCGATTGTGTTTGTGAATTACATTGCCAGTTTGAGTTAGATTATAGTGAAGTTTTTGATACACCTTTGAAGCTCAGTCATTTGTTGCTCACCCATTTACTGGTAAATCATATAAAGACGCCAATATCAGCAAATAGAATTACATTCCATGAAAAATACAACCAGTAATTGAGGCCTTACAATTTGCCAAATTTTCTTCTTTAAATTTAAATGAAGCAAAGAGAAAAGTTTACTGATAGTCATACTCTTATTCAGATGCTAGTGAAAAAATTTGTCTGCCAAGATTTTTGTCTAGTTTAGAATTGGTTGGTTTAGCCTGTGAATTACCTATTTCTCATATTTGTGATACCAGATTAATACTACATTGATTCTCGATGTAAGATTTCATAAACATTTCTTGATTTTGCTAAATGTTTCATAACCAGTAAGACTTTTAGCTAATTTCCTGTTAAAATGATCTTAGTTGCGCCAAATTTAATAATCTGCTCTACATTCTCATAATTATAGATATTTGCCATACACTATTTCATCTGTCCAGTTGTGACAAGATGATAGTTTAATCTTATGACAGTAGTTGCCATTTCAATGGGGATGGATAGGTCATATGGTCAGAAAAGTTCCTTCTTCATCATCTTCTTCTTCTGAAATAGTCACTTGTTACATGGGTGTGGATGCACTGTGTCTCTAATTTATGACAAACTGTGATAACTGCATCTTTCAGTCCAACAAATCCATTTACAACAGATTTTTAAATGCTTAATAATTTTTTTTCCAGGGCAGCAGTCATTTTGGCCTACTCTTTTCAATGTTTAACTGCCAAGGGGTTTTTTTTTTTCACATGTACACCACACTCACACAAAAACTCTGATTTTTGTTGCAGTTATCCGTGAGATCTAGATATTGAATCTCACTAGCCAGAGACCCAGAAATAATCACAACAACTGCTATATTAGACTTGAAGGTGAACGAGAGGCAGACCAAGGTAAACCTGGTAGAGGACGTAGATGAATAATGTGGACCAGACCTGAAGCTTTCTGAAAAAAAAATAGCTATGAAACAAATGAAGTGGAGAAACTTTGTTGTTTTTACTCTACAGAATGATACAAGGAATAGCAGTTACTGATTGCTTTGTTAGTCTGTGATCAAGGGGAAAAGAAAGCAGAAAAATTACTCCTTTGTTATATTCTCATGTCAAATGAAGTACTGTCATTTGTTGTGGCTTCTTCATTCCAACATTCTGCTACCAATGCCAGTTCTGGACCCTAGATGGAAGAACAATAAGAAAAATAACCTTTGCTGAGATTAAATGTGTTAGACAAATTACAGCCAGAGAGATAAGATTAGAAATGAAGAACTGAGAAAAAGCTTGGAATAACCCCCGCCATAGAAAATATGAAGAAACAACAGATAAAATGGTTTGGCCATGTGACAAGGTAGAAAGATCAAAACAAAACACAACACAACTAGCCTTCAATAAATGTTGTGAGAACACCAGACCTAAAGGCCGACCACGAAAAAGATTGATCGACGGAATATTGGAAACACTAGGAAGCATAACAGCAGCAGAGGTGAACAGTAGAACAAAAGACCACAAATTATATCTCCACTCGACGCTGAAAGGCAAATGAGGAAGGAGAGAAGAAGAAAAAGTTTATCACCCAAGTGCTATAAATGGTACAATTGTTTCTTCATTCTGTTTAGAATTTAAAACAGTTTACATTTGGCTCTTTATTACAATTGCTTCAGATGTTAGCAGCAGTAGGTTTTTCTTGACACAAAAATTGCTTAATCTTGTTCATTCATAACTAAACAAACACATTAGCATATTTTAAAATACTAAGTAGAAATCTATGCTGAAGAGTTTCCATTTCATCTAGAACTTGCATGACAATTTTATTGTTACTTGTATTCAATGCATAGTGGTTATTTGGTATGTAGCTTGTGATAATAATTAAGATAACATGTACTTTAACTGTGAAGGTTATGCCCGATAGATGTTATTTATGATTATACCATGACACTTATTTACTAATTGATAATGCTTAAACAAGTTCTTTTGTGGTTTTAAATCTTTTCTGAACTGTACTAGTGGGAGGAAAAATTAATATAAACTGCTACAGTAGAGTTGTAATTTATTAATGTTTGTTTACATACCAGGCACTTGATTTATTAAAACAAAACATTTCAAAAATTAAACTTCATACACTGTGCATGTGGTTGTCTATCTATGCAACAAAAACTTTAGAAAACAATTATTGGTGTGATTTTATAACTGTGCCTTTGTTTTGTTCAATTCAGATTCCTGTTTCTAAGTAGATTACACCATGTTGTGAACTGAATTAATAATGGCACAAATAATTTATGAATTCACTTAACTATTACTATGTCTATCTAGTGAATGCTTCATCCTCACTCGCCCCCAACCCTGGATGTTTACACTACATGTGCCTTTGTATCTTCACCATGTCACTCACCAGATGAATACTTAGAGAAATTATATAACAACATATTTTCTCAACTTATGTGCATGCTTTCCTAAAACTCTTACTTCTAATAAGCCTTATATACAGGCATGTGCACCCAGACTCTTCAGTAATATTAAACATGTTAGATTTGTGACAGAGTATGAGCGTGCACTGTACTTAAATACAACACTGGAGCATATTGAGCAACATAGAAAGTTATTTCTTGAACATACTGCATTTCTTGTTAAAACACTTTGCCATATTTCTTATGTCATATAACATAAATTTTGTAATTCAATAATTGTCAATATTATGAATCTGACATGCACTGTTTACAAATTACCATCCTGTCTAGATTGTACTTATATGTGTACAGCAGGGATCTTAAAAATGTATGTGAAATGTCATACTAAATTTATGTAAGAAATTGGCCACCCTTTGTGATTCTTAAAAAAAATTCAATGAATAGAAAATGTGAAATACAAAAATATCACCATGGAGTAGATAAGTAGTATTATGTACTTTGAAGTCTATGTAAATGAAAGTAGTGACTTATATTTTGTGGGTCTTAGTTTAGAGAGTTCTGTTGTATGATTGTGCAGCAATGTTAAAATAGCAGCAATCAGGGGATAATGAAAACATTATGTTCCTAAATTATCACCCATGTGCTATAAATGGTACAAATGTTTCTTCATTCTGTCTAGAATTTAGAACAGTTTGCATTTGGCTCTTTATTACAATTGCTGCTTTGTAAAATGGCTCCTTAAAGAAAAAAACTGAGTATAACATGCAACTAAATCTTCTGCCATCAGAGATTAAACTATAACACTATGCTTTGTGTAAAAATGTTTGTTTATGAAACCTGTAACAAATTATTTTGGTCATAATGTTACTATTTGAAAACATTCCCATAATTGTTTTTAAACAAAAGCCTTAAACTGCTTGTGCAGAAATGTCTTTATTGTGAGCATTTTAATTAACACCAGTGAAAACCTATGCATTATGTGATTTTAATGTTCACTTCTGTGATACATTCACTTAGAAAATAGATATTTTACACTGTGTTTGGATAGAAATGAGGGGACAAACAATAAAGTTTATGTTTAACTTAACATCGATTTAAAGTTTTATCAAAGTATGAAATATTTCATGTATATTTATCTGAATAGAAAAGATCAACAGACTGAGAAAAGTTAAATCCAGCTTATATTTGATGATGTTTCTACCTAATAACATATGTTTAATTTTATTCTCACTATATCTCATATTTCCTTGTCATTGTTCCTTGGATATTCTCATATTGTGTCTTTATTATCCCAAGTGCACCAGAACTGGTTTCTTGTAAACAATATTATTTCACAGCATATGTAATTGATACCCAACACAAAGTATAATTTTTTGCCTGGTTAACTTCACAATTTGTCAATTTGCATGATATCTGCTTGTTATCTCAATTTATATCTTCCACCTTGTACTCAATTCATATATTGTTTCTATTTAACTTATCTTCCTTTTTGTAGATACTCTATCCTTGTTAACATTTCTTATGTCTTCTTTTTACACATACTCTTGTCATTGTTTCCTCATTTATTTTATCTCAGATAACCATAGAAATAGAATAATGCTGTAATAGATTACTTTATATTCAACAATTTTACACACTCCATGTTACATGAGTAGACATTATTTTACATCATCTCTATTGCACAAATATGTGAACATCATTGAGACTTTCAACCAGTGGTTATATAATTAAAACATGCATGGCCAAATATTGTGATTAATATGTTAATCTCTTTTATTAGGCTTATAAGCTTAAGCTATTAAGTTTATATATTGAGTTGTTTTCCTTTCTTGACATATTATTTTTCCTCAATTCAGTGCCTCCGTAATGTCGCCATTTCATATTTGCTATTTAAAATTGCTATCCATGATTTTTAGACGTTCCTTGATAACTGTTATGTATGTCATAATTTAACTTGTGCCATTCGACCAATGAAATATAAAAAAACACTAGTAGTAGGCAGTGCTTCTCCTTTATGTTTATTTTAACTTTTTTTATTTTTCAAAACGTGCAGAGGCTCTAAAAATGTCCTGAACTGTGGAGTTACTGTATAGACATCACATGATGAGATAACCAGTCTTACAAAATTGCCTGTTGATTAAATAATAATTTGTACAAACTTGACTACATGCTTACATAGTTTGTGAGAATAGTATGATGGAGGAAGTGAAGGCTGATTGAAGTCTTGTTACACACATCATAAAAGAATGATCAATATCAGATTAATATTTGACTTCTGGGATTACAAAACATAGCAACATTTATTTTTGGAAATCATTCAAACTGAGAAGACAATTCACTATAATAGTAACATATGCAATAAGCATAACAACCAGTTTAGTAAAGCCAAAGAACAATGATAATTTCATTAGAAAGTAATTAATCTAACTTAATTTGATTAAAGTGTCTGTGTGATAAATATTAAATTGCAAATGTTTTTTCTGTTCTTAAGTGTAAATTTTGTGAAGTGAACATGGAGTAAAGTTATCTATCTCTAGCTATAGTCCTTTCGAGCCGAAGACGGCACATAGGGCAGAACTACAATCTCAAAAACAGAAACCTTGCGTGCCAAAGTGGCACATATTGCAGAGATCACTGCTTCTAAAATCTATGGTAAAGTTATACTCAGCCTTTATTTTCACATTATAATGTTCACAATTACTTTAGATGACCTGTTATGCAACTTTCACTTGAGCAGAGAAAACCACAGGGTGATAATTCAAATAGTGAATGATTTTGTTTATACTATAAGCTATACATTATGCAGATATAATCTTAATGCAGACTTAAAGATCATATTGAAATGAATGTTGAACAACCGTCAATTTCCACATTTAATTTTTTACAAATTAGTTACCACTAAAAATCTGTTACATATTACTGTGGACTGTATATCTTCTATCTTGGCTTGTATACTGTGCCAATGTATTTGTATTTATGAAATAAAGTTTCAAGAATATAATTCATTGCTTTCTTTTATATATTTAGTTTGATAACATAGCTCCAACATAACATGGCACCAACAAAAAGCACCAGAAGACTGGCAACAGGTATTATATTACCACTATGGAAAAATAAAGGTAGCAAGAGAGATTGCAATTAATATAGAGGTATATCGCTTCTCAGCCATGTAGGTAAGTTATACGCAAAAATTGTGAGGAAAAAAAAGGCTGAGACCAATAATAGAACTACAGTTAGGCGATTCTCAAATGGGATTCCGAAAAAAGAGTATGTAGTGACTCTCTATTCACATTAAAACAGCTAGCAGAAAACACTGCAGAACACAATCAAAATTTGTACATAGCTTTCATTAACCAGGAAAAAAGATTCGACCGAATAGAGAAGAACTGTGGGAAATACAACAACAAACGGAGTAAGTCAACATCTAAACAACTGAATTAAAAGCCTCTACATCAACAGCGGCTGCACAGTTAGAGCAGCAGAAGGTTACACAGACCACTTCGAAGTTAGATCAAGGGGTGCATACTATATTCCCACCCACCCCCCCCTATTACATACATGGACTATATATGTAAGTTAGCAATTTAGCCAACCCATCAGAGACAGAAGATATCAATGAGCTTCTATTCGCAGATCAGGCATAAATATATGGAAGATCTACAAGAACACTTAAACAGACTCAACAGCACAGGCACAAAATACAACATAAAAATCAACAAAACAGAAGTCATGAATATCGCAAAAGAGAAACAACTTCAACATAACTATGGACGGGAGACAACTAATACAAGTAGAGGAATTTAAATACTTAGGAAGTCTAGTTACAAAACGACAATTCACAAACAGCAGAAATAGACTTAAGATGCAACAAAGCGTGTCAAAGCATTGAACAGCTGTCACCACTGTTGTCCAACAATGAAATAAAGCTAGAGGCAAAACGAGCACTATACAATACAATCTTTATCCCAATGTTATGCTACCAATGCCAGACCTGGACCCTTGATGCAAGAACAATAAGAAAAATAGCCTCTACTAAGATGAAATGTGTTAGATGAATGACAGGAAACAGCCTGAAAGACAAGATCAGAAGGGAAGAACTGAGAAAAAAGCTAGGAATAACCCCCACCGTAGAATATATAAAGAAACAACAGATACAATAATTTGGCCACGTGACACTGCAGAATGATCAAAACACAACACGAGCCTTCAATAAACGTTGCGAAAATACCAGACCCAAAGGCCGACCACAAAATTGATGGACTGACGAAATATTAGAAAGACAAAGAAACATAACAGCACAGATGCCAAGAGAAGAGCTAAAGACCACAAATTATATCTCCCCTCAACGCTGAAAGGCAAATGAGGAAGGAAAGAAAGAGAAGTTTGATACATTAAGTCTTAATTGTATTATTTACTAGTAAAGCATGAATAAAGAAATATATAGAAAAAAGTGGTATGGTGACAGCTTTACTTAGGTGAGAAACAAAACAAAAGTAGAACGACATTTCGGCCAAAAGACCTTCAGAAGGAACAACAAACAATAACACAAAAAAATATATAAGGATTTAAACACAAATCTAATTACATGGCGATAATATGCTACATTCTCAAGAAAGGTCATGTCCCTACGGTCCAGAGTATGGTCAGCCACTGACTGAACTAAAATTGGTAGGCGGGCTGACCAGGCAGCCAGGTGAGAAATAAAAGGGAAAGGTTCTAAAAATATGGGGATGTGGGTACAAGAAACATATACAAATGTGTATGTCTAACTATGGATGTGCACACCGAACAGATATGCAAAAAAACATGCGCACATAACCATACATTCGTAAAAGCATAAGTCTGAATATATTGCCACAAAACATTCAAAAGAAAACCCCAAAGTTTTGGACATCTTCAATCTACAAGTGAATATTAAGATAGATGAAATAACCTAGAGAGAGTTCAAGATACGTGTAACTATCAGGAAGTTTTCGTAAAACGTGATTGAGATTATAAGACAGAAGTAAATAACAGAATAGGAATGGCAAGAGTCATTTCGAACATGAAAGATCACCACTGAATGCCGTCTCCGTATAGACGTTTGGCTACCAAGGGACGCCATTCCGCTCTCTCCTGCTTTGATGGTGCAGATTGTCTGTCATAGGCTGACTTGTCCATCTTTTGATGTAAATCGTCGATGTTAGTCTTGGTTTGCCTTTGCCTCTTTTATTTCGTATTTTCTCTTCCAAGATTACTTTTACTAGGCTGTTACATGAAAGATTAACTCTATTAAAGCAAATAACACCAGAGCTAAGAACAAAAAATGCTTCATCTTCTCAGCATTACTGTGTGATGCAGAAACATGGATACTAAATAAGAAAGTAGAGAAGAAAATGAAGCCATTGAGATATGGATTTATAGAAGAATTAGGCGGACAGAGAAGCAAACAATTAATGAAGATTTTATACTGCTGAATGTGAAGAAAGAACTATTTACTACAATTCGAGCTAGACTAATGACATTATTTTTGCTACGAAAAGAGACACAATAATTTACAGAAAGTTATCTTGGCGGGTAAACAAGGTTAAAGAAGCAGACTAAAGTGGACTGACTACATGAAAAGGTATGCATGAGAACCTATGAGATCATGCACCATCAAGGCAAGAGCAAATATATTCTTCTTAGATGGTTACATATGTAGCAAACCTTTAGTATATTGGTTCTCCAGTTTGATTGATTAGATAGTATGTGCACAATGGTGTATCTGACAGTCCAAGTTCCCCCTGTGTTTACTCAGTTTGCTATAGCATATTCTAAGGGAGGAAATAATAGTTTGTCATTGTTGGTCAAGTGTCAAGTGAAATGGTTTGAGCACGTATCTTGACCATCTGACCCAGTAAAGATAACAGCAAGAAACTGTGAAAGGAGCGAGAATGAGAGGTAGATAGAGAAAGCAATTGGAAGATATCAGAGAACGGACAGGCCTCAACATTGCAGTCTAAAATAATGACTGAAGTTGAAGAAAAACGGAGAAGGTGGCGAAGTCTGTCAATTGTGCCCCAACAACCCCCCAGGGTTATGGAATTATGAAGAAGAAGATGGTCAAATGATGATGTTTGATAGTCATTGTTGGAAGGACTTTGTTATTATCTGTTGCACTGGATGGATCTTTATATTCTATCATTAGTGAAATGTAATGGTTTTTTTTTAATGTAATGGTGAAATGTAATGGTAATGTAGTATCCATGTAGAGTCATTGCAGAAGTAAAAATACGTAGGATCACCTTTGTCTACGTCCCGTACATGCGAAAGTACAGGAAAATGAAAGAGCGGACAGGTTGGCTAGCTGAGCTGTCTTTGAAAACGGTCAACCAAACGATCGGACAGGCTTTATCAATGCTCTACGAGATGTGGGAAAAGCACAGGACTTCGACAAACTATGAGTCCACGTCACTACTTTGGATGAAAGAGATGGGCATAGCCAGAAACGAGAAACTTAGTGGGTATATAAAAAGACTTATCAACCAACACAGAACTGGAGTCGTCAGTCGCTGGAATCTCCTCTTTGGTTATATTGTCTGGTCTAGGCTATTTTTCTGTTGCTCAAGGCATCCTCCACGTCTTTTGTGTTTACTGTCCGATTATTTTTTTTAATATTGACTTTAACTGGTTATTCATCCTCATAGAGTTCATTGTCGCATTATGCCCCTTTATGATTCATTGTTCCAGCAACGGTTCTCTTCCCTTTCATTTTACAGTTAGAATTTGGTTCGGAAGGCGAACGCGTGTTCGAATAGCATTAGGGTCAGACATGTTTTTTTCCTATTAGAGGTGAAATAAAAATTCAAATCGGGACACTTCGTGGCGACTGCACTGGACAAGTGATCTTTATTCTCATGTGTTTTTTTTTTCTAGCCGGAGTTTACTGCTAAGACCAGGGGTAGTTGCCGCAACGAGAAATTATAAATAAAAATCTCAACTGGTGCAGCCGAGATTTGAACTAACCGGCGTCTTGCCTCGAGACCAACCAGTTCCCCCCACAAGTGATATTAGTTTCCCGGCAGACCATGGAAATGGGAAAATACCCTCAAGATAGTTAATTTTTTTTTAATGTTAGCGTTTGATTGTTTTTCTTCCGGTAATTCGTCAATCTGTTTGATGATTGCCTTTACATCTCTTATATAGCCTACTGCAATTTATAAACATAAACGTTGAAATAAAACTCTACCTTTGATTAGTTATGTGTCAGCATTTAATTTTGTCAGTTATAAATTAAGAATTAGGTATAATAAACCTTGGCTATAACACAATCATAGTGGAGGAACGTGATTACTGTCGGGCTGTACTAGAGACATCAACATTACGAAGTCGACATTTATGACAAGTTTGTTGTCTTAAACTCCAATTTCTGCACAAAAATATGGCCGGTACCAAGAGCAGAAGATATAAAAAAGCGCAGAATATAATGGACAGCACAGGCCGAAAAGGCGATCAAACAAATGATACACATTGGAATAATATTTCAAATAATAGGCATCCATGGAGAGAAGGAACACTATTGAAATTTCAGTTCCTCTAGACAGGGATTGTAGATATTAATATAATAGACTTGAAAACGTTGGACACAGTTAATAGCTAGCAATTCTGAAAAACAAACAATGACAATGCAACTGTAAACACTTACGTATCTATATTGAGAAGCATGTGAACCAGGAGAACAATTTTAAAGCAAGATTAACAGTCCACTTCAGCATTGTCAAGCATTTGGTAAAAAAATGGGATTTCTCGAGAAAATGACTCATTATTTCTGAAAGTCGTGTGGATGAAAGTTTGATATTTCCCTGGACTATACCTTCTCTGACCTTTTTGGTGCAGATTTTTTTTACCTAATGTCATTATTAAATTTGCTGAACTTGTTAATAGAGTACAGATCAGGTTACCTGTTTTCAAATGCTCGTGTTAGCTATCTAGCTTAAAACTGTTAACAATTCCAAGAACAGTAGCTTCTGATAAAACATTACTTAACAAATTTAAGCCAATAAAGGGAAGGAGGTGATTGAGTTGAAGGGGAAGTTGGAAAGGTGAAAAGGGGGCGGGTGCTAGTATTTGCTGCATTGTTGAAGTTAGGTGCTAGCCTCTCAGACAGAGCAGATGGTATCTGGTCTGAATAACATTGGAAGCGATATGGATAAAATTCCAAAGTAGGCAAGAATGTATCGAGCACATAGTTCTTTCTATCTGAAACAGTCAATAACAAATAAGGAAAGCTCGGGTATTCAAATTTAGCACGTAAAGAACAATCATCGGCAGCTGAGAGTTAAACAAGAGTAGGATGTGATAGTTCACCCAGCCTTAAATGGGTACCGGATTTTTTTCTTGGAAAGTAAAGCAGCACGGCGTAATACCGACCACATTACCCCAAAAATCATGTGCTGAAGGTCTGTAAAATATAGGGTCACTAACACCATATTTCCCTATACGCCACTTGGCGTGACGGGGGTACTTTACTTTACTTTACTTATACAGTTTTGTCCACGTACCGCCCTGCAACGGTTTACGGAAGTCAAAAATACGTTGGGGCCATCTTTGTCTACGCCCCTGGACATGCGGGTGTATGGGAAATGAAAGAGCGAGCAGGTTGGTTATCAGCGCTATCGTTGAGGACGGTCAACCAATGGATCTGGCGGACGTCATCATTCAATTGCCCTCTGAGATGATGAAGGGCACAGGACTTCGACAAACATGACTATGAGTCCTCGTTACTCCTTCGGATGAAAGACGACGGAAGGGAAAGAGATAGGATTTAAGATGGGTACGATATGACGTCATGGGACGCACCAAGACGGAAGTTCGTCCGAGTTCTAGTCGTGGAGTATACAATGCTGATCTTGAACATCGCGCTGTCTGTTGTCACAGCGAGTTGGCGAATTGTTAGAATTGTAACCACGGGTTTGAAATAATTGTTTGTGCACATTTCGTTAACCACCGATGTAGATCAAGTCTTTATTCTGCTGGCTTTGTTTGCGACATTGGAAGCTAATGACCTAACTGCCTAACTTGTGTAGACGGTTGGTTCGGGGCAAATTGTGCGTTGCAGTGTCACTGCTAAAATCGCTCAGTTTGTGACAGGGCTACAGGGACATGCACAAACGGTGACAGTTGTCGGTGAGAGCGATTCGGACCCCAGTGTCAGTACTTTGATCTAGTTTGCAAATACGCCTAGGGATCTGGACCTACAGATCCGGACAGTTTCATGGTCTAATCAACATGCTACGGATTGAAGGGGCGATAGTTGCAAATATATGCTCCATCTACATTGGCGGGGGTCGGAATGTGGCTCTCAAACAGAACGCAAACCAGACCGACACATTTAATGCTTGTTAATACAGTGGACGGGTGTGGACCAGAGGCCGCAGTTAATGGCAAAACAAAGACCAATCTTTATGACAATGACTGCACACACACACACAATTGAGAAGTGGAACCAATTCTGTTTACTGGTATCTGAACTTTGACACGTCCCAGAAGACTCACACCATTCGAATTTATCATCGAGCTAGCACTATGATTCGGGTAAAGAATGACACTCCAAAGGCTTTCTCTGACAGTGGCGGTGTAGTGTTCCAGTATAATGATATATCATACCCAAATATTTATGTGAAACACTATTGTAGTCACCATACAAGCGACAATGGCACACAGTAAGTTTGAGTTCTCACCGACCTTTTCGCAGGACGAGAGTGCACTGACGGTGTGTGAGGTGCAAACATTTACAGACACCTATTGTCTGGACGGGTATTCTTGGTCGTTTTGTACAGTGTGTGGTGGGAGTAGCAAAGGCTGCACCGTCATCATCGGTACGTGTCACTTCAACTGTTCACATGGGATTTATGGACACGACTGCTCCGGGTCTTGTCTTAGTGTCAGTTCTTTATGTGAGGAAAATCCGGAAAAATGCCAACATTGCAAACATCCTGGCTATACCTGTGATGACACTTGTCCTTTCGTAATTTTGGGCTACAGTGCGAACAGACGTGTTCTGATGGCTGTGACATCATATGTGACACAGAAAGAGCAGACTGTACGCGCAAGGAAGCGTACTACGGGCCAGACTGCACTCTCAAATGTCCTGACCACTGTTTCAACGACACCTGTGAACAGTCAACCGGGATCTGTTCATGCAAGGGAACGTTCTACGGGTCAGACTGCACTCTCAAATCTCCGTACAACTGTTTGGACGATATCTGTTAACAGTTCATGGGGGCCGGCGTCTCGTCGATGATTCCCACGTTAGAAGAGTCTGCTGACTACAACAAACCCAAGCATATGGATACCTTAATGTGTACTGGATATTTTCTTTCTGTGCTGGACATGGTTCATTTCTTGGTGTGTTTCATTGCTAGCCAAGGCTGATATCTTGGCTTGTGTGTGTGTGTGTGTGTGTGTGTGTGTGTGTGCTGGTCATGGTTCATATCTTGGTGTGTGTCATGTTAGTCATATCTCATATCTTGGAGTGTCCGTGTTAATCATGTCTCATATCTTTAAGTGTGTATGTGTTTAGTCATATCTCATATCTTAGTGTGTATCTGTGTTAGTCATGTGTCATATCTTTGTGTTTGGGCTAGTGATATCTCATATCTCTGTGTCTCATATCTTTAAGTGTGTATGTGTTTAGTCATATCTCATATCTTAGTATGTGCTCTGTGTTAGTCATATCTCATATCTTTGTGTGTGCATGTCTGTGTATGTCACATCTCATATCCTTGTGTTTGCACGGCTATGCTAGTCACATCTCATATCATTGTGTGTGCCTATCTATGTTGGTCATATCTCATATCTTTGTGTGCATGTCCATGTTAGACATGTGTAATTTCTTTGTGGGTGCATGTCTATGTCAGTCATATCTCATATCTTTATGTGCATGTTTATGTTAGTCATGTGTCATATATCTTGATGTATGTCAGTGTTAGTCATGCCTCGTATCGCTATGTGCATATATGTGTTTGTCACATCTCATATCTTTGTGTGTGCATGTCTGTGTTAGTCACCTCTGGTGACTTGGGCAGATGGTGCTCATAAACCTGGGAGGGCCGACTATCTAAGGGCAGAATCCCCCTACAGAAAAGATCACCTGCTGCCTTGCAGGAAGATTGGGGACAATCAAAGGCTAGGGAAAGCAAACCTGAATAAAATGCTGGCTGAAATCGGATGCACTGGGCCACTGGCGCAGAACACAGTGCAACGTTTTTAACGGGTGTTCAATCAGAGTGGATCTGGCAGACTCTAATTGTGATGTTCTGTTTGTAACACACCTAACCTGACAGATGAGTTTCATGTGAGGAGCTGGAATCCTACTATGATTGGGTCCTGATCGCAGAGAGAGAAGGAGAGAGAGAGAGAGAGAGAGAGAGAGAGAGAGAGAGAGAGAGAGAGAGAGAGAGAGAGAGATGGTACAACCAGAAACGAGAAAGTTAGTGGGCGTATAAGAAGAATTACAGACAGAACTCGAGTCGTCAGTCGCTAGACACTGCGGGACTTGCTAAGAATGGGATGTGAGCACCCATTGAATTGACATGTCGGAGTGCAATGATGATGACTCGGAAATAACCCAATAAACGGTTTACATGGTTGCCATAGACAATGTTCTATTAAAACGGTCCCGTGTTCTTAAAAAAAACTATAAACCGGAAGCTTACGGAATTCCCATTGAGTCTGATGGTGGCCACAAACTAAACTAACTTCATGATAAGAATGTTTATCTCTCTAGTCGTGAGATGCGTTTTGTTTTGTTTTATTTCGTCGCTGTAATTATTTAGTCTAACATTTCGACAGTGAAATGTTTGTATATTTTAATATAACTTGAATTATTAATTTGTTTAGTTCTACGACAGTACAGGCAGTCAGTGTAGTGCATAATATATTATATAACGTAGAATATAATAATCGTATAACAATTTGTTGTGTGGTCGTGATTTTCTTGGATCGTCGTGGGATGACAGTGAGTAAGACGAGCCAATTGAGTAGTGTGTAAAGAGTGTTATAACTTAAAGTAAAGTTACGATTAAAGATTCAGTCATTCACTGCTGAGACTGGGGACCTGTGATCTTTAATTTTAATCCTGTCTTAAACTAAATTAACAATAATTATAAAATAATATAATTATTATAATTATATTTCCTATCCTATATATATATATATATATATATAATATATATATATATATATATATATATATATATATAATATCATATCTTATTATCATATCTATCAGATTTTAGAAGCAGAACGATTAAACTATTAAACCAACATTCATTGATATTTTAGGCATATCTGATGATATCTGATCAGAGACAAGATGGACAAATCTGGGTACATACGCTCATACAGAACAAAAAATATACATGTATATATTCAGGCAACACAACAGAACATCAAAGAGGTGTAGAAATTGTAATAAAAGAGAGCTACAAAAATATATAAGTATAATAAGTACACACTGGGCCTTCATTGTTAAGTAGGATTATACTACTCAAATGAAAGCAAAACCATTCCACATAGCAATAATTCAGACATGCACCTGTTTCAATTTCAAGACTATACTTACTATATGGAAGAATAAATAGAGGCATACTATGAAGATCTAAATAAAGTTATGAAGCAAGTAAAATCTTGGACATCTGATTGTAATGGGTGATATGAATGCTAAAGTAGGAAAAGGTAGATATAAGACCATTATCGGAAATCATGGTTAGGAAAAAGAAATGAAAGAGGAGAAAGATTAATACATTTTTGTGAAGAAAACCTTTCCTGAAGAAAAAGTCACAACCAAATGGCAATGCATAAAAAACAGCATACAAGAATATTGTGACACCTTACCCAAAAAGAAAAGTAACAAAAAACAAAAATCGATAACGGACATCTTAGAAAAATAGAAGAAAAAATACAAGCGAAGAACACTGTCAGATACAAGGAAATTGTCATGTAGTTATGTCCTGTGCCACAACTTCCTATGTTTCAGAATTCATATTGAAGGCTTGTAATGAGGTCTTGAGTGTATTTTAAAAAAATGCTTCTTTGTGTCTTTTCCATCTTTTGGAATCTTTCTGCAGTTCATCACTTAAGAATATTTCACAGTAGTTAGTCTGATATAAACTGGGGTTAAACAAGGGTGTATTTTATTGCCCTTGTTATTTGGAGTTGTTATGGACTTCATAATGAAGAAATGCTGCACTGGTAATAAAGGTATCGAATGGATACAAGGAGATCATTTGGAGGACCTCGACTTTGCTCATGACATAGTCCTGCATCAGCAGTCAGATAAAAACGATGCAGGAAAACACAAATTAACTATCATCAATAGCCAGCAAAATTGGGCTTGAGATCAATCATGAAAAGACTAAAGTCATGAAAAGTTTAATTCCAACAGACAACAAAATATACATGGAAAAACAAACTAGTGGAAGAGATCAATCACTTTATCTATCTTGGAAGTCACATTGATCGAGAAGGGGATACAAGTAAAGAAATTAGAATCAGAATAGCTAAAGCAGCAATGTCTTTCAGAAGCCTTGAAAATTTGTAGAAATCAAAACTCATCAGCACAAACACAAAACTTAGACTATACAAATCAAATGTACTATCAACCCTTACATATGCATGTGAAAGCTGGAAAACAATGAGAGAGATAGAAACAAAGTTGAACGCATTCGAAAATAAATGTCTAAGGAAAATACTTGGTATAGCGTGGAACGAATTAAAAACAAAACAAGGAAATTAGAGAAGTCGCCAATCAACCACTAATATCTTCAGTAATAAAGAAAAGACAATGGTCATATGTTGGACATGTGATGAGAAGAGATAATAACCGAATAGCTAAGCAAGCCCTCATGTGGGAAACAACAGGTAAGAGGAAAAGAGGAAGACCCAGAGAGATGCTAAGAAAAACACTGATGAGAGAGCAAGAGCAGCAGGAATCAGCTCCCTCAATGAGATAGAAATGCTTGCACAGAACAGAGACAACTGGCGAGATTTGATAAAATATCTTTAAAAGAATTGAAAACTGCTAGAATAAAAATTTAGATAAGAGAAAGAGTATCTTGGTCTACGCCCTATGGGCCATCTACGGCTCGAAATGTCAATAGATAGAGAGTCTGATATGCAGACTATATGGCTTGCCCAGTATTGTGCCTCCATCAGAGTAGTATCAGTGCTTGAGATATCACCTCTGTTCAGAATCTGGAATCTGGAGGCTGGTTGTGTGAAAGTGATTTACCTTCTTTCTGTGATATCACTAAACTGTCTAGGTTTCTCATGCATACAACAACACTAGGAGCACAACTGCTCTGTAAACGTTCAGTTTTATCTATATGCTGATACTACTTCAGATTCTCAAACATAGACCAATTCAGAGGTTGAACTGTTTGCATTGTTTGATATACAACAAAAGGACATTACCATGATAAGTAATTTTTATTCGTTTTGGACAACAGCAACAAGAAAAATAATTAATAACTGAAAAAACAGAAAATAATAGGCAACCCCAACGAGGAGCAAGGCAGTACTGGAATGCAGTGTTTTATAGTGCTCTCTTTGTATTTGATTTATGTATTTGTTATGTAATAATAAAGTCACCCAAGTCTGCTCCAAGTTCAATAAGGTCAGGAGGAATATGTGAAAAAATATTTAAAAAAAAAATAATTTTAAGTTTATGATGTAGGATGATAAAAGACACTTCTGTACAGCTTGAACTATACCATATTAATTTTTCGTTGTCATCTCTATCTCTACATAACATTATATCAGTCTCTGTATTGAGAGCATTTGTGTTGTCTCTTTTTTTTTACCTAAATTATATTTCATTCAGAATAAAACAAGAGTGTCCACAAGCCGGAAGCAGACTTTAACTTGATGAACAATATTCCTAATATTGATAATATGAGTGAAAAGGGAAACAATCAGTTTGGGAAAATGACTTCTCCACCTGCAGTCATTACAACCAAGTTTAGTGCTGACAACACGTGAGTGTTTAAACTTAATTTCTTTTTAAAGTTTTGTTTACTTTCTAATTTTGATCAGCTTTTATCTTGCTGTCATTACTCACTTCTGTATTATAATTGTGATCATATTAATCATTAGTCAGAAATTTAGTGGATAAGTGGACTGATGGTTGCTATTCCTTTTTTTAATCTTATTTTTCACTGACAGGAATGCCCTTATGTTGTTTCACATTTTTTAGCAAACTATGACATTTTTTCTTTACTGGGTTTACCTTTTTTCTTCTATTCTTACTTATTTTTGCTAATTTATTAGTTTCTGGGGCCACAACTTGAATGTGGAGTAGAGTATTGGGTCAGTTCTGGTTTGCTGACCAAAATGCCAAAAGTTAGGTATGAGTCTCTGGCTGTTGCCAGTTGTGTGCTGTGCATCATCTCTTGATTGATATGGATGTTAGCGAAGGTAATTGATATGGAGTGTTAGCGACAACGATTGATAAGGAGTTTTAGCAAAGGCAGACCTGTGAAAGGAAATATCAATTTCATTTGAAAAGTAGTAGAGAGGGAAGGCTTACAAAGATTGAGCACATCTAAAAGAAATAGCAAACCAGAAGAATTGAAAACATTACAAAAAGAGTAAGGCAGCTGCAGTCCCCATCAAAGCAGCTACAGCTCAAACCAAAAGCCATAAGGCCAAGCGACACTGAAAGTAAATGGAGCTGAACTGTCCTTCAGCAAATGGTGTTAACACAGCTTAAGTTCTATGTGACCGCATATTTTTTGTATGCACTGAATTGATTGTAAAGTCAAATTTGGCATAGAATCTTTTGTGGATAGATGATCAGATTGATCATGCTGAAATCACATGTTTTGGATTGAAAGGCATAGGCATTGCAGATTGCTGCAAAACTCAATGCAATTTCAACTATGCCTATTTAACATCCTTTTAAGACTAGATGATGAAAGGAGTAATCAGTGGGCAAATGCAGAAAAAAACGTAGAAAATCATGATTGGTCATGTAGGTGTTGATTGTTATATCTTTTCTGACAGTGCACTTTTTTCTTGCCTCATTGGTTTCGTGTGTCCCTACTATTTGGGCACCTTTAGTAATGTTACTCTGCCATAGTGGGCCTTTCTGTGTAATATTTTTCCCAGGAATTGACATCAATATTTCAGTTTTTTAACGACATTGTTAAAGATTTTTGAAACATTTTTCCTGTCACTTTTATTTTTTTGAACTTGCAGATTGTATACAAACTGATAATATATTTGTGAACAAAGACCATGAAATAATGATAGTTTTATTCACAGTTTCTTGTTTTTTTTTGTATTAATTCATTTAACTTTTATTTATTTCAGGTCGCACACTATTTTAATAGCATCAGATCAATCGTCCACAGGTATAGTATATTATAAAGAAAGAGCATAAGAAAATGAGTAATGAATTGAATAGTTACAGCTTCATGGTATATTGGACAGCACAAAATTGTGACAATACCTCTCCAAAATGTCTTCTTTAGGAACACAGATAATACAAACAAACAAAAACTAAGATCTAACTATAACATAGTATATAGTATAGTAGTATAGTAGCCTCTGTCAGTCATAGTTGACTATGGATTTTTCAGCGCCCCTAGAAATGTTATTTTTTCCTTTCTTTTCTTTCGCCGCGTATTCTCTTTCTCTATGAATCTGTCTGCTTCTTCTTTGAGGTTAACCTTTAGAGTGTGTTTCCAGAGATTGCGGTCTGCAGCTATGCCTTCCCATGCTGCAGGGTTATGTTCAAATTCTTCATGTCACGTTTACACACATCTACAAATCGAAGATTTGGGCGCCCCCTAGTTCCTTTACCATATGCCAGTTGCCCGTAGAGTATATCTTTTGGTACGCGCCATCTTTCATACGGTGTACATGGCCAAGCCAGCGTAACCTACGTTGTTTGAGCAGCGTGTAGATATTCGGTAGGCCTGTGCGAGTCCACGTTTGTCACTTTATCCTTCCAGGTGATACCAAGAATACGGCGTAGACATCGCATATGGAATGCATTTAGCCTCCTCTCCTGCTTTACATAGGTTGTCCAAGATTCGCTGCCATACAGGAGGATACTAATTATGCAGGCATTGTACACTGCAGATTTTGTTTTAATTGTCAGTTTGTTGTTTTGCCAGACACGCTTAGAAAGACGGGCAAAGGTGGTAGCGGCTTTACCAATACGAGTGTCAATTTCTGTATCTAAAGATAGCCTGTCGCTGATGATGGACCCCAGGTAGTTATACTGCCGCACGATGTCAAGTTTATAGTTGTCGATAGAGATTTCAGGTGTTGCTTCGGTGTCCTGACCGAGTATGTTAGTTTTCTGCAAACTTATTGTTAGACCGAAGTCTCGGCAGGCATGTGCAAAGCGATGTACCATGCTCTGGAGTTCTTCCTGGCTTTGCGTGACAAGTGCAGCGTCGTCAGCAAATAACAGATCTCTAATATAAATATGTCTGACCTTAGACCTTGCCTTTAGTCTTGAGATGTTGAACAGTCGGCCATCGGATCTAGTATGCAGAAAGACACCTTCATTTGAATGTGAGAATGCATGTTTTAACAGAACAGCGAAGAAGATTCCAAACAGAGTTGGAGCAAGAACGCATCCTTGCTTGACACCGCTGCGTATGCCGAAGGTTGTGATGTGCTGCCGTCATATTGGATGGTGCCCTTCATGTCCTCATGAAACGATTTGACTAGCGACAGTAGAGTATGTGGGCAGCCTATTTTGGAGAGTATTTTGAAAAGACCTTCTCTGCTGACAAGGTCAAATGCCTTGTAAGGTCGATAAAGGCGATGAAGAGAGGCTTTTTCTGCTCTCTAGATTTTTCTTGAAGTAGACGTAAGGAGAAATCATGTCTGCAGTTGATCTTCTGATCTGAAGCCGCATTGCGATTCAGGATATACGCGTTCTGCGAGTTTTTGTAGCCTTCCTAAGATGACTCTGGCGAAGGTCTTGCCGACTATGCTGAGTAAGGAGATGCCTCTGTAGTTGTTGCAGTCGCTTCTATCTCCTTTATTTTTGTAGAGAGTTACAATCACGGAGTCTCTCATATCTTGAGGAATGGTTTTCTCTTTCCAGCATAGATGTAGCACTTCAAGCAGGGATGTAATACTGCACTTTTGCAGGATTTAATCAGATCGGGACGGATCCCATCTTGTCCTGGAGCCTTGCCGGTGGCCAAGCTATCTATGGCCTTGCTAAGTTCCTCTACGGTTGGTTCAATGTCCAACTGTTTCATAGGTGGGAGACATTGTATGGTGTCGCGGGCGTTTGATGTAACAGTGTTTTCTATTGAATAAAGTGGAGAATAATGTTCCACCCATCTTTCCATCTGTTTGCCTCTGTCTGTTATTTTCTCCCCAGTGGATGACTTTAGTGGGGCAATAGTGCATTTTGTTGGTCCAAGGGCTTTCTTTATGCCATCATACATTACTTTAGGTTTCCAGTTTGAGATGCAGTCTGGATGCCGTCGCTAAGCTGGAGCCAGTACTCATTAGCACAGCGTCGAGATGTTTGCTGGACTTGTTTCTGGTCATTTTAATAGCATGCAGAGTATTTGCATTTGGTGCGCGCTTGTGATCTAAGAAGGCCGCGCGTTTAGCCTCGATTACGGGTGTCAAAACATGGGAGTTGGCTTCAAACCAATCGTGAGACTTAAATGTCTGTTTTCCAAAGATGCTAACTGCGTTGTTGTAGATGACGTTGCGGAGGTGCTCCCATTTTTCCACAGCGCTGTTGTAGTGTTCATGAGCGCTTTGCGACTCCTTGCAGGTCTTGTTGAACTGCTCGACCAGTCCAGAATGTGTTAGCTTGCTAGTGTCTATGCGAGGTCTCTTCTTTGGCTGCCTGGCATAGTGGAACCTCCTGGGCAGTAACTTGAGTTGCAGCAGACTAGAGAATGATCCGAGTCACAGTCTGCACTGTGGTATGACCGTGTGGCAGCAGACTAGAGAATGATCCGAGTCACAGTCTGCACTGTGGTATGACCGTGTGGCAGCAGACTAGAGAATGATCCGAGTCACAGTCTGCACTGTGGTATGACCGTGTGGCAGCAGACTAGAGAATGATCCGAGTCACAGTCTGCACTGTGGTATGACGGTGTGGCAGCAGACTAGAGAATGATCCGAGTCACAGTCTGACTGTGGTATGACCGTGTGGCAGCAGACTAGAGAATGATCCGAGTCACAGTCTGCACTGTGGTATGACCGTGTGGCAGCAGACTAGAGAATGATCCGAGTCACAACCTGCACTGTGGTATGACCGTGTGGCAGCAGACTAGAGAATGATCCGAGTCGCAGTCTGCACTGTGGTATGACCGTGTGGCAGCAGACTAGAGAATGATCCGAGTCACAACCTGCACTGTGGTATGACCGTGTGGCAGCAGACTAGAGAATGATCGAGTCACAGTCTGCACTGTGGTATGACCGTGTGGCAGCAGACTAGAGAATGATCAGAGTCACAGTCTGCACTGTGGTATGACCGTGTGGCAGCAGACTAGAGATGATCCGAGTCACAGTCTGCACTGTGGTATGACCGTGTGGCAGCAGACTAGAGAATGATCCGAGTCGCAGTCTGCACTGTGGTATGACCGTGTGGCAGCAGACTAGAGAATGATCCGAGTCACAACCTGCACTGTGGTATGACCGTGTGGCAGCAGACTAGAGAATGATCCGAGTCACAGTCTGCACTGTGGTATGACCGTGTGGCAGCAGACTAGAGAATGATCCGAGTCACAGTCTGCACTGTGGTATGACCGTGTGGCAGCAGACTAGAGAATGATCCGAGTCACAGTCTGCACTGTGGTATGACGGTGTGGCAGCAGACTAGAGAATGATCCGAGTCACAGTCTGCACTGTGGTATGACGGTGTGGCAGCAGACTAGAGAATGATCCGAGTCACAGTCTGCACTGTGGTATGACGGTGTGGCAGCAGACTAGAGAATGATCCGAGTCACAGTCTGCACTGTGGTATGACCGTGTGGCAGCAGACTAGAGAATGATCCGAGTCACAGTCTGCACTGTGGTATGGACCGTGTGGCAGCAGACTAGAGAATGATCCGAGTCACAGTCTGCACTGTGGTATGACCGTGTGGCAGCAGACTAGAGAATGATCCGAGTCACAGTCTGCACTGTGGTATGACCGTGTGGCAGCAGACTAGAGAATGATCAGAGTCACAGTCTGCACTGTGGTATGACCGTGTGTGAATTACAGATTTGAGGAAAGGCGTCTGACAAGTATCAAGTCCAGCTGGTGCCAGTGTTTCGATCATGGATGTCTCCAAGATACTTTATGCTGAGGCTTGGTTTTGAAAAAAAGTATTTGTGGCGCACAGGTTATGATAGGCGCAAAACTCTAGAAGTCGTTGGCCGTTTTCATTTAATTTACCAACTCCAAAGCGACCGATGCAGGTTGGCCACGAACTGTGGTCTGCACCAATTCTAGCATTGAAATCCCCCAGTAGAATAATGTGATCTTGTCCTGGTATACTTTCCATGAATTCTGTCAAATTTTCGTAGAAATTGTCCTTGGTTTCAGATGACGAGCACAAGGTCGGAGCGTACACACTTATAAGTGTAACTGGTCCTGATGTTGTATTAAGGCGAAGTGTTAGTATCCGCTCTGATGCATTCTGACCGAGTGTAACCAGACCTTTTTAGAGATTTTTTCACAGCAAATCCCACACCGAGTTCTCTGATATCGTCGCTGCTCTTTCCTTGCCAATAGAACACGTAGTCCGCCTCGTTCAGCATGCCTGATCCTGCCAAACGTGTCTCTTGAAGTGCGGCTATATCTACCTGAAGTCTTTTCAGTTCATTATTGATTATGGCTGTCTTTCTAACGTTGTTTATATCACGCAATTGTCAGATAGGCCAGTTTGCATTGTGGGGACGTTCCAGCAACCCAAACGTAGGTTGAGTTTCTTAATTGATGGTTTCACTTGTGTGGCAGGTGTGGATGGTATCCTGTCGACACCAAAATGGCGATTCTGGAGTGTTCTCTCCAGGGCGCGAGCTTGGGCAGAAAAAGAAAGAGACAAGTTGTTGCCCATGCGGCATGTTTCTTCACTCCGCGCAGCCGAGCGATCCAAAGGTCTAGCAGGGCAAGAACAGTTTGGTGCCAACTGCGCCGCAGGAGTTGCCAGAGCAATGTTGAAATCAACACTGGACTGCCTTAGGGACTCCATCTCCGATTTTTCCTCAGGGTTTACTCCGAAGTCTATTCCGTGAACGGGTACCTGCTAGACAGCAGGGGTTTATAATCAGAGTTGACCTTCTCCTAGATGCGTTGCCATCTTTAGGCTGACGGGTCGCACCTACCCGGGGAGGAGGTTAGAGGCGCCTCCGATTCGCCGCAAAAACGTCATAGGGCATTTGGGGCATATAACATAGTAAGTAAACAATAAGCCATCATAGGTTTATACAAAAATTGCACTTATCAGTATCACCCTTCAATATGACCATTAGAGATGGAATGCTGGAAAGCTTGAAAAGAATGCAGGGGACATCTAGACTCAAGCTTTTCGTGATTACATAATGAGATAGGCTTTGCAAGAAGGAGAGGAATGGATCTAAAACTCATGAGATGGCGAGATGGCCAAATTATTAACCCTTCAGTAGGATCACTAGAGACAAAATGTGGAAAGTTTTAAAATGAGGAAAACAGCATCTATACTCCAACATGGCTAACAGCATCTAGACCCCAACATTGGCAAACAATATCTAGACTCAAACATTGGCAAACAACATCTAGACTCCAACATTGACAAACAACATCTAGACTCCAACATTGGCAAACATCATCTAGACTTCTACATTGACAAACAACATCTAGACTCCAACATTGGCAAACAACATCTAGACTCCAACATTGACAGGATCTAGACTCCAACATTGGAGAATTAATTAATGGGACAAGTTTGGCATAAAGGGAAGTAATTGGATCTAAAACTGAAAGGAATGCTAGGGGGCCAAAAGTTGTCGTTTAAATGCTCTGTCTTGTCTTCAAGCTGTTTCACATTTTGTCTGTGATATTCCTACTGAAGGGTGATACTGATATGCCTTTCTTTTGTTTTTTTTTTGTCTTTTTAAAATTATTATGCTTTATTTTTCACTGTTGTTAGATCTTAGTTCCTGCTTGTTTGTTTATGTTGTCTGTGTTCTTGAAGAAAGTCTTTTTAGGATCACAATATCATGATTTTGTTTTCATTCATTATTACTGTAAATTTGTAAAATATATTTAACTCATTTTCTTTTGCTCTTGCTTTTGCCAGCTTTATAGCAGCCATGCCTATCCAATATGGTGTAAAATGCTTATTTGTACTACTACCACATGTCAAGCTATGTAGGGATAAGATATTGAAAGTACATTGGTCACGTGCCTGGAATTAATGAAAGAAGACTCCCACGCCAGGCCTTCATGAGGACACTGGGTGGTAAAAGAAACATGGAAGACAAAATAGAAGACAAATGTAGAACAATTTTCAGAGTCCTCTCTAATAATTACAGTTCTCTCTAACAATTGTAGTTCTCTTTAACAATTTATAGTCCTCTAACAATTACACTCCTCTCTAACAATTTACAATCCTCTCTAACAATCCACAGAGTCCTCTCTAACATATTAAGTTCCTCTCTAACAATTTACAGAGTCCTCTCTAACAATTTACAGAGTACTTTCTAACAATTTATAGTCCTCACTAACAATTTGCACAGTCCTTTCTAACAATTTACACAGTCCTGTCTAACAATTTACAGTCCTCTCAAACAATTTACAGTCCTCTCTAACAATTTACAGAGTTCTTTCTAACAATTTACAGTTCTCTCTAACAATTACAGTCCTCTCTAACAATTTACGGTCCTCTCAAACAATTTGCAGTCCTCTCTAACAATTTACAGAGTTCTTTCTAACAATTTACAGTCCTCTCTAACAATTTACTGTCTCTTTAACAATTTGCAGTCCTCTCTAACAATTTACAGAGTTCTTTCTAACAATTTACAGTCCTCTCTAACAATTTACAGTCCTCTCTAACAATTACTGTCCTCTTTACAATTTGCAGTCCTCTCTAACAATTTACAGAGTTCTTTCTAACAATTTACAGTCCTCTCTAACAATTTACAGTCCTCTCTAACAATTTACGGTCCTCTCAAACAATTTGCAGTCCTCTCTAACAATTTACAGAGTTCTTTCTAACAATTTACAGTCCTCTCTAACAATTTACAGTCCTCTTTAACAATTTACAGAGTCCTCTCTAAAAATTTACAGTCATCTCAAACAATTTACAATCATCTCTAACAATAGGACATCTATAGAGTCCTCTCTATAGTCTTGGTCATGCAGCAGTATTGCATCAGTCACATCATTGTAGTGTGATATTGCAGACATAACAGAGAGTGGACATGAATTATGATGGTTGTTAACTTTATGAGAATTTAGTGAAAATAGTTTATCAAGTAGACATTAGAATGGGCTGGTAAAAAGGAGGAATTTGGTGAATGGATGATAGTTTTGAGACAAGAAAATTAGATTTAGGAAAATAAACGGCTTACTGTCATGTGACTGTCATAGAAACGTAGTTAATCGATCATTTAGAGAACAGTTAGAGTATTGAGTTAGCACCCTGGGATCAATGTGGTTATTATTTCTCTTTCTGGCATCGCCTGATGACTAAAGTAATGAAAAGTCATCTTCACCATCTCCCCTTAAAAAGGATGTTAAGTGGGTGTAGATGCAGTGTGTTCTTGTTTATTTACACTTTTGGGGCCCAACACATCCACCTTCAGCATGAATTTTTTGAGTACCTGATCCTGGTGCATGCAGTCAATTGTGGGTCGCTGACTGAACTCAGCTCAGTTGCCAGATGGCAACATGGATCCCATATGATTATTGATTAAGAGTTCTGTGAATTGGTAGATAGGATTCAACTATGGGCATAAGAACTAAACAGGCCTAGCAGAAAATCAGACATAAACGGTTATAATTTCTGCTAAACATGCCACGTTTGTCCTGAGAGAAACTGATAAAATTGTCATGTGTTGATACCGTTATTAAAATATAGTTTTCAATCTTACAAGAGCAAAGATACTTGGTTACTCTTAGTCTTCTTTCTGCTATAGCAAGCATACTAAGTTGCACAATTACAAGAATTTAGTCTACATTTTTGATAGAGCAAAGAATTGTGGTCATTCTTATTAAATTAAAGTCTTTATTTTTTGCTTGAATAGAAAAATAGGATAATATTTGTTCAAACAGGGATTTGTGGTCACATTTGTTAGAGTAGAAATACATGGCTGTCTTTGTTAGAGCATCTTTAGAGATGTGAGTAACTTAAAACAAAAAAAGAAATATGTGATTACATTTGTTAGATTAAATATGCGTTGCCTCTCTTCTGAGTGTAAAGCTATGTTTCTACCACTTAAAAATTTGTAGTAGCTTATAGAGACCTTTATGCTGACTCACTAACATCTGCGCTGTCGTTGAAGACGGTCAACCAATGGATTGGTCGTCCGTCATCAATGCCCTCCAAGAGGTGGGAAGGACACAGGATTTTGACAACCATGAGTCCACGTCACTCCTTCGGATGAAAGAGATGGGAGTTAAGATGGGCAGAGCCAGAAACAAGAAACTTAGTGGGCGTGTAAGAAGACTTATCAACCAACAAAGAACTGGAGTCATCTGTCGCTGGACACTGCAGAACTTGTTGGGGAGGGGGATCTGAGCCCCTATGGACATTTCAGAGTGCAATGATGATGACCTGCAAATAACTCAATAACTCACCAACAATTTTGCTTTTGCTAAGACTAACTTTTCTTTGTTTTATTTTTCCTAACTCGTTTCAAAGATTCATCATCATCATCATGTGCCGTACTGGTTGGCGTTGGCGATCATGTCCTTCCACAATCTTCTATCCACAGTGCATCGTATGAGTTCTGTTGTTGACTGTTTTCCATGCCATGACACCAAGCTATCCAGTATTTTCTCTCTTTGTCGTCCGCGATCTCTCTTTCCTTTTATTTTGCCAGTTGTAACCAAGTATTCCAACTTTCCTCTTCTCATGATGTGCCCAAAAAATGTTGATTGCTTCTTTCTGTTGTTTTTTAAGAGCTCCCTTTTTGTGTTGGCCTCTTTGAGAACTTTCTCATTGGTCTTTTTAGCTGTCCAGGGAACTTTCAACATTCTCTTCTGAGAAATCCCATATCTGTGGCCTCTAATCATCTTTTCATTTGTTTGTCTATTGTCCATGATTCGCTTCCATAGGTCAGAATTGGTTCTATATAGCATTGATGAACTCTCTTTCTCATTTCTATTGACATAGATTTGTTGCATAAGATATTTTTCATTTTCTGAAATGCTATTTTGGCCTGAACTATTCTGCTTTTTATTTCTGTGTTGCATCTTCCATCTGATGTTATCACTGTGCTCAAGTATTTAAAAGATTAATGTAGTTTTATCACATCTATCCATTTAATTTTTTTGTACATGTTTTTTACATTGGTTTTTCTCCTCAGCACCATGGGTTCTCATCACAATTGGTGTTGTACTGGTAATCTTGGTTGCTATAATAGTCACCTTGATTATTATGTACCGAAAGAGGCAGAAATCATCTCTCATGACTACAGATATGTAAGTTTAAAAAAAAAAAGGTTTAGTCTGTTAAATTTATATGTGGAGCATAAGATGGTAGTTAACAATATATGTTAAAGTTTTAGTTTTATTGCAAATATGCCATGAGTCATTTAGGCCTAAGTAGCTTAACAAGCACTGCATAAGTGATGGCTCAAGAGGATAAGACTTCTTCTCCTGCATGAACCCATTGATTACCCTAATTCCCTGCCCTCTTTAAATTGGTGTTAAATAGTAAAATAGTTGCATTGTCTTGTGGTTTACCACAAATTGCAATATCTGTGCCTTTTAGTGCCAACAAATCTAATTTCAGCAGAGCATTTTTGGGTACAGGATTGCTTTCCCTTTTTAATCTCATTGCATTTGCTTCTGGTTTTTATTTCTTTAATATTTTTATCATCATCATCAAGTACAGGACCTACTGGCGTAGGTGATCATGTCTCTCCACAACTTTCGATCACGACAATTATTTATCTTTTCTGTTATTGACCTTTTGCCAAGCCATTCTCTTAAGCTGTCTCTTATCTTTTCTCTTTGCTTCCCTCTATCTCTTCGTCCCTCAATTTTTCTAGTTGTGACAATATATTTCAGCTGTTCTCTTCTCATTACATGGCCAAAAAATGATGATTGTTTCTTCATAATATTGGAAATTAGCTCTATTTTTGCTTTGGCCTCTTTCAGAACATTTTCATTACTCTTCTTAGCTGTCCATGGTATTCTCAACATTCTTCTGTAAAACCACATTTCTACAGACTCCAGTGAACACATGGTGTCCCCTACCAAACAAGGGTTTTCCATTGGAATCCCCCTTAACGTTGTTGTCGTGATTTCTATTATTGTGGCGATTCATGATTGTACAAAGAAATTACAATGGTGGTTTTCTGTTGCCTTCCGTCATTTTGTTTACGGTTGGCTCCACTAGCCTTTGATTAAAAAGTCTCACCTACAAGGCAGTGGGGTTGTTTTACTTCGGGGTACCATCCCTTAGCCTTTTACTCTCCCGAGCATACCTGCAAGGCAGCAGGGCAGCTGCAGGTTGTACTGTTTACTGCATACAGTAGCAGGTATAATCAAAATTTTAGAAAGCATAAACATAGAAAGCAAAGATCTAAGAATAATAAAGAACATGTACAGGCAAAAAACAGCAGCAATAAGAACTGGAAATCAGTTGGGAATGTTTCAACAAATAAAACAGGGTGTTAGGCAAGGATGTATGCTGTCACCAGATTTGTTTAATATGTATAGTGAGATTATTTTGAGATCCATAAGGGGTATGCATGGAATAACAATCGAAAGCTATAATATAAATAATCTAAGGTATGCTAATGATGCAGTCTTAATAGCTAAGAGTGAAAATGAGTTACAAGAAATGTTAGACATTATATTTAAAGAAAGCAAAAATAAAAGACTAAGCCTTAATAGCAAAAAAGACAGAGGTAATGTAGCAACAAAGAAAAAGTCTTCACCGCAGTGCATAATAAAGACAAGTGGAACAATATTAAAACAGGTAAATGAATTTAAATATCTAGGAACATTGTTAACCTCAGATGGTAGATGTACTACAAAAGTGAAATGAAGAATGGCTCAGGCAAAAGTAGCTTTCCAAAAAATGAGGAAGATACAGTGCAATCCGTTTTTGACAATAGAAACAAGAAAAAGATTTCTTAAATGTTATGCTGAGCCAGTCTTAACATATGGATGTAAATCATGGACAATGGGACAACAGACAAGAAAATCACTGGAGGCTATAGAAATGTGGTTTTACAGAAGAATGTTGAGAATATCACGGACAGCTAAGAAGAGTATTGATAATGTTCTGAAAGAGACCAAAGCAAACAGAGAGCTAATTTCCAATATTGGGAAGAAACAATCATCATTTTTTTTGCCATGTAATGAGAAGGGAACAGCTGGAATATATTGTAACAACTGGAAAAATCAAGGGGCGAAGAGATAGCAGGAAGTAAAGAGAAAATATGCTAGACAGCTTAAGAGAATGGCTTGGCAGAAGGTCAACAACAGAAATGATAAATAACTGTAGAGATAGAAAGTTGTAGAGAGAAATAATCAACTACTTCAGCAGGCATAGTACCTGATGATAATGATAATTAAACATTGTGGCTGGACTATGTCATGAGGGAATAGGCAAATAATTGCGATGCATTGTGTTTCATTGTTTGTTTTCGTTGTCCTTGTACTCTGAAGAAGGCCTCAGGCCAAAACGTCAGTATTGTGTTGTGTTCCTCCCTTGTAAAGCTGTCTTCATACCTTGGAGTGTTTCACACTCCTCACCACTGGTTCCTATGTCATGAGGGCTATAAGATGGAGTGAAATATTGAAAAGACATATGTATTGAGAGTTTGAATGAGAGTATGTCATAAAGCATGTCTTATGATAGTGACAAATTACATTTAAGTGTTGTTTTTACTGTAAAAACAAAAAAAAAAAAAAAAAAAATTGTACACCTATGGGTTTATCAGGAGTGTTGTGATGCCAACTCTAACATAATGAAAAGTGAATTGTAAAAAAAAAAAAATGATAAAATAAACATTTTGTTAATGTTTAACATTATACACAAAGGTGTAACTTCCTGGTCCCTAAATCTGAAGATGATAACACCAATGAATCCAAGTATACTGATGCCAGAGTTGCAGAAGAAAGTATAGAGCTTGATAACAGTCCTGTGTATTCTGATACAAGAAAGTATACTTCACAACTACCAAACATCTATCCAAACCTGGGTAAGTACTTTTCATGAAGTCTTTTGAACATAGCAATAGCAATATGTTCAGCTTTTCTTTTGTAAAGTCAGTTGCCTCCACAAGCACCTGTTGTTAAAGCACTGCAATATTTAAGATAACCTTTCTTTTATTCATCTCTTTGTGCCATGAGTATCATAAAAAATGAGGAATGCGTAATGTTCTGGACTTTGCCAGTTGTGTGACTTGAGTTATTATCATGTCAAATTTACTTAATCTCTCTTTGATTCTATCTGTCTGTCTTTTGTTTGTGTGAAGTATTGTCTATATCTACAATGTCGTTTCCTGTATAAATTTTACTGTCTTTTGTAATTCTTACAGTGTACCATATAGTTTTGTCTGTAGTGTTCTCTTTGATTCTATCTATCCATCTCTTTCTGGGTTTCCTTTTGTTCTATAGCTTCATGATGTCATGTAATATACACAAACTACTGGATGGTTAGGCTTCATTCTGATCAGATATCCAGACTTTTTCATTCTCTGTTGTTCAGTATGGTCACTCATTGTCACCACCATTTTTCTTGAGGCTTTATTTCTAATCTTATCTGCTTAGTTTTGTTTACAGCTTTTCTTATACATTTTATTTAGAGTGTTATCTTAAGCTGGCATATTTCAATATTTATCCCTGTCTGACATTTATAGCACAATGTGGATATAAATAGTATTTCAATTAATTATTTTTTTTATTTGAATAGTCACACTCATGTTTAAAAATCGGTGCTATTTGATATCTTAAATTGTTTGTTTTCTGGGTTCTGGTTTCCATCTCACCTAATTTTCCATCATTGGTAAAATACTTCTTAAGTACTTGTTCTCTGTTACTTGATTTTGAATCTTGCCATTATTATATTTAGAATTTTGCCATTGTTAGAAAAATAACTTTTGATTAGATTGTGATTTACTGTAATTATTTCTATCTTTTCTTTATTATCTTGTACTCTTGTCATATACGACTGAGACAGTTGTTATGGTGTTGAATTTCATCCTTCTTTATATAAAAAAGCTTTGGTCATCAGCGAAAAGTAACTCATTTAACCTGGTTTTGGGTTAGCAATTTTAGTGATTGTGTCCATGTAGATGATAAAATAGTAGTGTTGTCTTACCTCTTTTGTTACTGGGAACCAGTTTATCATGTCTACAGTTGTTCTAATGGCACTTTCATTTTTCCATGCTCTAAATTGTCTCATTGTTGTCCTTTCACTTTACATTTTTCAAGCACCTTCTATAGTTTTTTTTCTGTGAACTTGATCTAAAGCTTTTTTTTTTTCTGATTGATAAATGTAATATTTAATTCTTTGTTGTATTCATTACTCTTTTCCACTTATTTGTCTCAATTTAATTATGGTGTCTGTATATTTTCTTCTTCATTCCTCTGTACATTTTATCACATCACATTTTTACAACATGCATTATTGACTTTCTCTTCTTTTCTGCTGTTCTTTTTCGCTATTGTGGGCTCTGCATACTTTCTCTCTGAGCATTCCAACAATGGACAACAGACATTAAAATGACTAATAACATATTCATGATCCTATTATCACTGTTTTATTGCATCTTTAATTATAAAAGCCCAGATTTTCTTATTTATCTGAAGATTTAGCAATTGAAAACTTCAAAAGAAATAGTTTAGCTCTTTTGTTAATTTATTTTTATGAATAATTTACTTTTTATAAACTTAAAGAAAAGCCATTTTTTTCTTCAGAAATAGTTTCACAAGAGCAGGGTGAGCAAGAGTTTATTCCCCATGTAAGAAGGGCTGGCAGATCATTGGAGTCTACAGATATTACTCATAACTCTTTTCTACCTTCTTGTTTGAGTGCTTGTGAGAAGGCTGATCCCTCAGAAAGAGAAATGCGTTCCCCAAGTTTTTTTAACTCTCAAAGAGATGATGGTAACAGGTTACGAGGAGGCAATGGAGACTTTGACAGAAGGTGAGAATATTTCAGATAAATAAGACTAATTCACCACAGACTGAGCAAATAGGTTGTCAGCCAGAGAAATTATTCATTATTGTTTGTTGTTAGCATTGACATAACAGCTGTTTGTACAAACCCATTGGTGCTCATTTGCATTCAGCAGATAATGAAATGTTCTTCAGTCACCTTTTATAGTTTGTTTCAGCTAATCAAGAGCTTGGTGACATAACAAAGTACTAAATGGATTGGTGGTCTCGATAATCAGGGCTCGAAAGCAAGTAGAAAGGTTTGGCAGGCTGTGACCAACCTAAACTTTTTGAGTGCAGGACAGGCTATGGTCCCAAAGTAACTCAACTGGAATGGCTCATCAATCCTAGACTTGACTGAGAGATAGCTGTGGACCTACCAGGGTGAGGGGCATAGCACAGTGCATCAAGAAATTAAAGATACATCCAGATATTACACTATATACACCATTGATGATCAACATCATCTTAAGTGACTGTGCCTTTTGAATTCAGGTTAAAGGAGCAACACATATTCAAGCTAGCCAAATACAGAGATTTGTCAAAGAGCTCTATTCACAGGGATTCCAAGAAAAAAATTATGGTGATAGATGCAATGTTTAGGAGCTACATCAGTTTAGAACCTTTTGAAATAGCTAATTCTGAAAGGAGAGTCTCGATCAAGTGCGATTAAAATTTTGGCTGAAAGAGCTGCAAGTTATTTAAAAGCTCCAAACACCATGATGATAAAATGAAGGGCTGTCAAGTAGAAAGAATGTAACAAGTATCTAGATGATGTCAGTAGACTCAGTCAGTTTTGTGCAAGCTACAGTTTTAACCAATATATGCTAGTAGTTTAGTGTGACTATATTCACTATATTTAGTGTAACTGTGTTCAGTGAATCGTCAAATGCAACAATAGGTTCAATGCTTGGTAATCATGACTGAGGTGGGCCCACCCTCCTTTCTTCAAGTGTAAAGAAGCTAATTAGCCAAAACACATGCTGAATAGGGTCACTAGTGTAGTTTGTTATTTTCACATTTGACATTATTCCAGTTAGTTATCGTCTCAAGACTCTTATCTTCATCAATAGCCATGTCCAATATTCAACATTGTTCTACTTTTGTTTTGTTTCACACCTATGTAAAGCTGCTACCATACCACTTTTGTCCTTTTTTAAAATTTTCATTCTTATCATCAGCCTTACAGCAGCTTCGCATCTCTAAGCTTCTTGTTGCATCTTGATGCCTTTACCTCTCAAACATTATAATCATCTCCAAGAAGTTTGAGAACATCGCTGTTTTCACTGCCAGTCTGAATGTCCTGTG
This sequence comes from Megaustenia siamemsis, assembly GCA_032433765.1. NCBI lineage: Eukaryota > Metazoa > Mollusca > Gastropoda > Stylommatophora > Ariophantidae > Megaustenia > Megaustenia siamemsis. The sequence goes on from JAVIAB010000092.1 coordinate 165,891,175, forward strand.
TTGTCCAGAAGTGGACATCATGCTTTCGACTGCCAGTCTAAATGTCCTGTGTTGTCCAGAAGTGGACATCATGCTTTTGACTGCCAGTCTGAATGTCCTGTGTTGTCCAGAGGTGGACATCATGCTTTTGACTGCCAGTCTGAATGTCCTGTATTGTTCAGAGGTGGATGTCACTCTTTTGACTGCCAGTCTGAATGTCCTGTGTTGTTCACAGGTGGATGTCACTCTTTTCACTACCAGTCTGAATGTCCTGTATTGTTCAGAGGTGGACATCATGCTTTTGACTGCCAGTCTGAATGTCCTGTATTGTTCAGAGGTGGATGTCACTCTTTGACTGCCAGTCTGAATGTCCTGTGTTGTTCACAGGTGGATGTCACTCTTTTCACTACCAGTCTGAATGTCCTGTATTGTTCAGAGGTGGATGTCACTCTTTTGACTGCCAGTCTGAATGTCCTGTGTTGTTCACAGGTGGATGTCACTCTTTGACTGCCAGTCTGAATGTTCTGTATTGTTCAGAGGTGGATGTCACTCTTTTGACTGCTAGTCTGAATGTCCTGTATTGTTCAGAGGTGGATGTCACTCTTTTGACTGCCAGTCTGAATGTCCTGTGTTGTTCACAGGTGGATGTCACTCTTTTGACTACCAGTCTGAATGTCCTGTGTTGTTCAGAGGTGGAGCTTTACATAGGTGTGAAACAAAACAAAAGTAGAACAATGTTGAAAATTGGACATGGCTATTGATGAAGATAAGAGTTTTGAGATGATAACTAACTGGAATAATGTCAAATGTGAAAATAACAAACTACACTAGCGACCCTATTCAGCATGTGTTTTGGCTAATTAGCTTCTTTATACTTGAAGAAAGGAGGGTGGGCCCACCTCTTTTGATTACCAGTCTGAATGTCCCGTGTTGTCCAGAGGTGGACATCATGCTTTTGACTGCCAGTCTGAATGTCCTGTATTGTTCAGAGGTGGATGTCACTCTTTTGACTGCCAGTCTGAATGTCCTGTGTTGTTCACAGGTGGATGTCACTCTTTTCACTACCAGTCTGAATGTCCTGTATTGTTCAGAGGTGGACATCATGCTTTTGACTGCCAGTCTGAATGTCCTGTATTGTTCAGAGGTGGATGTCACTCTTTTGACTGCCAGTCTGAATGTCCTGTGTTGTTCACAGGTGGATGTCACTCTTTTCACTACCAGTCTGAATGTCCTGTATTGTTCAGAGGTGGATGTCACTCTTTTGACTGCCAGTCTGAATGTCCTGTGTTGTTCACAGGTGGATGTCACTCTTTTGACTGCCAGTCTGAATGTTCTGTATTGTTCAGAGGTGGATGTCACTCTTTTGACTGCTAGTCTGAATGTCCTGTATTGTTCAGAGGTGGATGTCACTCTTTTGACTGCCAGTCTGAATGTCCTGTGTTGTTCACAGGTGGATGTCACTCTTTTGACTACCAGTCTGAATGTCCTGTGTTGTTCAGAGGTGGAGCTTTACATAGGTGTGAAACAAAACAAAAGTAGAACAATGTTGAAAATTGGACATGGCTATTGATGAAGATAAGAGTTTTGAGATGATAACTAACTGGAATAATGTCAAATGTGAAAATAACAAACTACACTAGCGACCCTATTCAGCATGTGTTTTGGCTAATTAGCTTCTTTATACTTGAAGAAAGGAGGGTGGGCCCACCTCTTTTGATTACCAGTCTGAATGTCCCGTGTTGTCCAGAGGTGGACATCATGCTTTTGACTGCCAGTCTGAATGTCTTTATTGTTCAGAGGAGGACATTGCTCTTGTAACTGCCCAGCTGTGTTGGCAGCTTCAGTGAATGTAGTCTGTTGGAAGTCCTTTATGTCTTCATCCGATTTTCTTCTCTAAGTTATGCTTTACTGTGCTCTCCAGGATGTGTATCCTTCCTTGTTCTTGGAAGGCCATTATGCTATTTGATATCCCCAAAATATTCCAACATGCATTATTAAAATATTAATGGAGAATTAAAGATTTATGTGATGTGTGCATTTTAAACCCACCAGGTCCAACAAGACTTTGCTGTAAAAATTGAAATCTGTTGTACATAAGGTAGCTGCCTCATCATGTTAAAAATAAAAAAAACATACAGATGAAAATGCATTAAAGTTTGGGTAAGACTTCTGGATCATCTCCATTGCTGGCAGAATATTCATATTGGGGCGAAGAAAGAGCTTGGGAACCAAGAAGAAGATGAAGAACAGAAAAAAGAGTTTTGGAGCATTATAGCCAAAGAATTTTGATCTCACTAACTGAAATGAATGATTATGGGTATATTTCCTGGCAGACATAGTCAAGTCATGCCAGATGTCTTGATGGATACTGACTTGCAGATCAACAAATGAATACAACATTAAAAGACCTAAACATTGAAAAGAAATGGCTTATAAACAACATCTGACAGAGAAAATTACAATACTATGGCCATGTCAAAAGATACTGTGGACTGTAAAGAACAGTAATGGAAGGCATAGTTTCTAGAAAATAAGACTTCGTCAAACCAAAAAGAAGGTGGTTTAAAGACATCAAAAAGACCTTGAACATGACAACAAAAGAGGCGAGACTTCTGACAAGAAACTGGCTGTGATGAGTGCAATGTTCTGCAAAGGACATGTAACATGATGACAATTATTATTTTATATTGGTGTGTAAAATTGCACTGGTTGCATGTGTATGGGTTCTATCGTCAATTGTAGCATTTTTCAGTTGTCAGTCCATCTTACTCTGGGTCTACAATGGGCTATTCTGCCATCTCTTTTAATATATGTTTTGTATGGAATAGAATTTCTTGGCATTCTTTCTAGATGAGCAAACCATTTCATATGTTGTCTCTGTATGTAGTTCAGTATTGATTCAGTGCCCAATCTCATTCTAACAACATCATATTCTAATAATGATCCTCTCTGGTTACAAGTGTGTATATCTACACTGGTTACATGTGTGTAAAACTGCACTGGTTATATGTGTATGAATTATATTGTTTACAAATATGTGAAAACTCACAGGTTTACAAGTCTGTAAAATTGCACTGTTTTTTGATAACATTTATGTAAATTTTTCAAGTGTATGAAGTTTCACTGGTTACAGTTTTGTAAAATCAAGCTGATCACAAGAGTATGCAACTTTACAGATTGTTGTTTTTGTGAGATCCCACTGGTATATAGTTTGTGTGAAATTCCACTGATTATATAGTTTGTGTGAGATCGCAGGTTATTATATTTATGGGAAATAATCCAAGTCCCATTTTTATTACTGATACAATGTGGTCTTCCTCTTTAGGTATGTTGATGTGGACTATGTACATAATGACATTGATCTCAGAAGATCAAAACGACAAAATCGGAATAGTTGGGATCAAGACTTGTCTTCAAAAGAGTCAAGCCACATAAGATCAGATCTACACATAATGGACCAGGAACAAAGGTGGAAAGCTAGCATGTACAAATCTTCACGAGATGGTGCCAGAGATGGAAGCAATACCAGTTCATCAACTCGTAGTTACATAAGGTATGTTAACCAAATAGTTACTTTTATCATACAAAATATTTATTTATCTGTTGTCTGGAAAGTGACAAAATCTATTTTACCAAATTTTTTTTTACACCACTTATACCGTAACAGGAAATTGATATGGTTTTTGAAAGGACTGAAGAATAAAGAATCAGTGTTATTGTTACTTAATTGTTTGTGAATTTAAGTTATAAAGAAATAATATTGCGTTTTCTTCTAAGCCAACATTTCTTAATGATCTGTTAATGTTAAATGAACCACTTCATATTTGCTAACTTTCTGAATGTCTATTGAAAAAAACACTAAGAGTTAAATAATTTCCACATTTGCTGTATAAATCTGTGATCTCAAAACGTTAGTAATGAGAATATTTGCATAAGTAACATTCATTCTCAATATATATTTAATTGTTAGTGATTATTTTGCACAGTGAAGTCAATGCTTTGGTTTTAGTACATTCTTAATATTTGGAATCATCATATTTTGGCCATGTAATGAGAAGGGAATAGCTGGAATATATTGCAACAACTGGGAAAAATGAGGAACGAGGAGATGGAGGGAAGCAAAGAGAATAGATACCAGACAGCTTAAGAGAATAGCTTGTCAGAAGGTCAACAACAGAAATAATAAATAACTGTCGAGATCGAAAGTTGTGGAGGGGCATGATCACCTACACTAGCAGGCATGGTACTTGATGATGATGATTAATGTGTGGAATAATAATTGTTTAGGGATGTGAAGAGGAGTTGAAAAGAGTAAAAAAACAGGGATCTTGATGCAAAGGTAAGTTTGTTATGAAAATATATGGTTTAACTATTGGAACTGTTAAATTATGTAGAACTATAGTTCAAAATGTTATCTACAATTTTGAGATTTTAATGAATCGAAGTGAAGCTTTCAATAAAATTACTCTACAGATTTTTTCAAATAATAGTTTTAGTGTAAGCAAATTAGTTCTAGTATAGGAGAAGTATATATAAAAATATGAAGCCACGATAGCTCAGTGGTTAGTGAACTGGACTACAAAGAACCAGAGGCCGGGTTCGATCCTGACCGGCGGCTTCCGAATTTACCCAGCCTTAAAAGGGTACTAGATTTATTTCTGGGGAAGTAAAGTGGCACGGGCGCAATACCAACTACATTACCCCAAAAATCATGTGCCGAAGGTATGTAAAAATTATAGCCACTGACACCATATTCATTATACACCACTTGGCGTGACGGGGGCTCTTTACTTATATATAAAAATGTAGTATATATAAAAATTTAGATAAGAGAAAGAGTATCTGGGTCTATGCCCTATGGGCCGACTGCAGCTCAAAAGGTCGATAGATAGATTGATAGATAGGAGAAGGCTTTGTGATTTGGACTGGTCATTTTCAATTATAGTGGACATGCTGCAGCTCTCAGTGGGGTATTTGAATTTTGCCAATCACAAGTACCATTAAAAATCTAACCTGTACACTATGTGCCATCTGCACTGGCCATGCAGTCTTTATTCTGCTCCTTTGTTGACCCTCCTCATTGGCAGACACCAGAAATAGAACAATGGCATGAGTTTTTGTTGTTGGTAGTTTTAGTGTGATGGAATAGGGAAGTTTCGACATAAAATCCTAATTTACTCAAATTTGTATGAATTATCTAAATCATATGCCATGCCGGTTAGCATAAGCGATCATGTCCTTCAATAAACCTCTATCCATACTGCATCATATCAATTCTGTTGTTGACTGTTTTCCATGCCATGGCACCAAGCTATCCAGTATTTTCTCTCTTTGTCGATATCTCTCTTTCCCTGTATTTTGCCAGTTGTAACAACGTTTTCCAACTTTCCTCTTCTCATGATGTGTCCAAAAAATGTTGTTTGTTCCTTTCTGATGTTTCTTAGGAGCTCCCCATTTTGTGTTGGCCTCTGAGAATTTCCTCGTTGGTCTTTTTAGCTGTCCAGGGAACTTTCAAATTTATTCTGAGAAATCTCTATGGCCTCTAATCATCTTTTCATTTGTTTGTCTACTGTCCATGATTCACTTTCATAGGTCAGAATTGGCTCTATATACGACCAATGAACTCTCTTTCTCACTTCTATTGACATAGACTTGTTGCATAAGACGTCTTTCATTTTCTAAAATGCTATTTTGGCCTGAGCTGTTCTGCTTTTTATTTCTGTGGTGCATCTTCCATCTGATGTTATTATTGTGCCCAAGTATTTGATGCGTTGCACTTATTTCAGATTTGTCCTGTTCATTTTTATGTTACATGATAGTGATGATCTTTGATATGACCATTAATTCTGTTTTCTTACTGTTCAGACTGAGACCTTTCTCATAATTATTCAATTAAAAAAGCACAATTCCCTGAAAATTTAATATTGTGTTAAATAAAATTTTGAATAGTTTTAAACATCTTCAGAAATTATGACATTTATTTATTTTACAGCATTCCTCCAACCTCACCATCAGAGAATTATATTGAGGCTGGATCAGATAACACTTCAGTGCGCAGTACACCACCAACTAAGATGGCATGGCTGACTAAACATTTGAAGGCAGATTGTAAAAATGATATCAGAAACTATCAGGCTAGCTTGGGAACACAAACAGAAAGTGATCATGATGTAACAACTCCTATGTGTAAAACAGGTTGATATACATTGTTTTCTGTATTCTCTCCTTATCAGCTTTAATACATTCAATTCTATAATTCCTCTTGCTGTTTATAATTTCTCTAATAGGAACATTACTAACCATGAACTTGTATTTTACTTAATTTAAGTAAAGTGTGGCCATTTCATAGTTGGCATTTGATTAATAAAATTGTCTACAAAGTGCAGAGTTCTTTTTTTAGACAAAGAGCAAATAAATAATAATGGTAGGTGATGGACAGTAGTCTGTTTTATGAGTTAGGCTGGATAAAATAGAAGGAAAATGTGACAAAAATATATAATTACATAAAACAATATTATTGAAATCTATCTATCTATCTATTGACCTTTCGAGCCATAGCCAGCCCATAGGATGTAGACCAAGATACTCCTTCTCTTATCTAAATTTTTATTCTAGCAGTTTTCAATTCTTTTAAACATATTTTATCAAAGCTCGCCATTTGTCTACGTTTCATTAGAAAAATCGTTTTTACGATAGCGGCTTGTTAAACCTCTGATCAAGTTCTATAATTATTGAAATACATACCATGTAATGCAAGAATGCAGGGTGTGTTGTACATACCATGTAATGCAAGAATACAGGGTGTGTTGTTTTAAAATATGCCGGTTATACATAGTAGACTCCTTGGAATAATGTTCTGTTCATGAAAGCAACTCTCAAAGAATTGGATACAACAAACATTAATGGTTTGTTCCTCTTAACATTCTGCTACTAATGGAATCTGGACATTAACTCTTTCCGTATGTTTCACTGCACTGTGCACCATACCGATTTTGGCAACATACATTTCGCCGCATAGTGCACCACTCTCAATTTGATTAGTGTGAACTGTTATCAAACCATATTCATTTTACATGTCTCGTATCATCTTGGTATTGGTGAAATCTATTTCCTTGTTCAATTATCTAAAAATTTGTATATAATATGTTATATGTTAGATAAATATCAATATGTAGATTTATTCTTTAAAACCTTTAAAACATGACAAATTTTGTCTCTGAAATCTCTTCCATTTCAATGATAAAAAGCTTCCATACTGAAAAAGTTAACAGCTAAAGAAAGGAAACAAATTGTTACAGTGGAAATGAGATGCCACGAGAATACTAAACATGTCAAGAAGAGATAGAATACAAAAATGATGACATAAATAGAAGAGTTATGGTTAGATCAGTATTCGAATGACATCAATAAACAACAGCTCAAATCGTTTGGACTTATAATGTGTCTGATAATGTCTGACAGCATCGTCTGAGAGCTTTAATACTCAGAAGCAATGGAAAAAGAAGACAATAGATAAATTAAATAGCAGACATCACGATGAGCACCATGTGCAGACACACTGCAGCGACTTTATGTAAACATTCAATTTTTCTATCAACGCTGAAAGGCAACAGAAAATAAATGATTACAAGGCATTGAGCCATAGAACAATAATTTACAAGCAACTAGATCAGTTGGAACATGGAAATCCTCAAGAACATTGGCCTAGACTGGGGAGATGAAGAGAAAATGTCCAAGATTAGGGATGGACCTTGTCCATGGTCTATGCTCTAGAAAGGGGTCATAAGGGTTTTGATTAATTCATAGATACTGGATCAGTTACTAATGAACTAGTAACTACTCATGGTATTATTACAAACAAGAATAGCCAGTGTTAATATCACTATTTCAGTATTTGGCACACCTTGGCAGTTTGGTGGTACATTTACCAGTAGAGGAGGGCGTTTACAAGCTAATAATTCTGATGTCTGCTTAGTGATGACAGCCAATGCAATCTCAAGAGGTGAATATATTGACATCTATGGTGCAGTGTTCACAGATACCACAGAAATCAGGAAAAAGGTGAGTTGAATTATAATTGTTCTGTTGTCAGTGAATAAATTAAATCAAGTTATTTGAAAATGGTGATTTTTTTATTGTACTGTTTAAAATAAAAACAGTACAATAAAAAAATTTGATTTTATTGTACTGTTTAAAATGGATTTTGGCCAGTATCAGACAGAATTCTGCTAGTAAAATTGAGTGGCAGACCAATGGATATCAACATAATTCAAGTTTATACACCAACAAGTAATAGCGAAGAAGAAGACATTGACACTTTTTACGAGGAGCTAGAGGCAGCGATGGAACAGTGTAAACCCCATGAAATAACTATTATATTAGGGGATTTCAATGCAAAGGTAGGAACAGCTAAAGTACAAAATGTGACTGGGGGGCATGGCCTTGGCGAGACGAATGACAGAGGGGATAGATTGATAGATTGGGCAAAGACACATGAAATGATTATAGGTAACACCTGGTTCAAACAACACCCTAGGCGACTATGGACATGGCAAAGCCCAGACAATAAATTACACAATCAAATTGATTTTATACTGGTACAGAGAAGATTCAGGAATGGGCTAACATCGGTTAAAACAAGGCCAGGAGCAGATTGTAATAGGGACCATGTACCAGTAGTTGGAAAGATAAGAATAAAACTGCGGAAGGCACAGAAATCACCAAGAAATATAAAATTAGAACTAGATATGCTAAGAGTAGATAAACAGATGAGTGATAAGTACAGCATGATAGTACAAAATAGATATAATGCTATTGAGAAAATACAGGACATCCAGGAGCAGTGGGAAATGCTCAAACAATCGATTCAGCAAACATCAAAAGAAGTAATACCAGTGACTAAAAGAATCAACAAAAAGAAATGGATGACAGAAGAAATGTTACAACTAATGGACGAAAGAAGAAAACATAAGAAAAAAGAACGAGCATACAAAATATTGCACAAAGAGATCCAAAACAAGTGCAGAAAAGCAAAGGAAGGATGGTTAAAACAGAAATGTGAAGAAATGGAAAAACAACAAAAGAAAAACCCAAAATTTATGCACAATCAGTTAAATGAATTAACAGGAAGAAAAGAAGTCAAAGTTTCAGGATGTGTGAAATCAAAGGAAGGAAATATAATAATGGGACAGGAAAAGACAATAGAAAGATGGACAGAATATATCAGTCAAGTCTATGATGATGAAAGACCAGAATTAAACAATTCAAATGAAGACACAGGACCACCAATAATGCAGAGTGAAGTGGAGGACGCAATTCAACACATGAAAAGAGGCAAAGCTCCAGGTCCTGACAATATAACAATCGAAGAGATAAATGCATTAGGATCTCAATGACATATATAACACTGGATATATACCCGAAGATCTACTAAAATCTATCTTTGTAGCCAAACCGAAGAAGTCAGGCGCCACTGATTGTGAAGACCATCGCACTATTAGTCTCATGAGCCATATAACTAAAATATTACTAAGAATAATTATGAGACGTGTAAGGAACAAAATAAAACCAGAAATAAGTGAGGAACAATGTGGATTTGTGGAAGGAAAGGGCACCAATACAATATACATCTTAAGGACATTGATAGAAAGATCTATAGAGGTAAAGAAAGATCTATATATGTGCTTTATAGACTACACATTGTCTTGACCACATTTTCACTCTACGACTTATATTGGAGGAACACATTGAAAAGCAAAAACCTTTTGTACTTAACTTCATCGACTTCAAAAAAGCATTTGATAGTATTCATAGAGATTCTTTGTGGAAAATTCTGAAGCAATATGGTTTACCATCAAAAATCATAAATATTATCAAAGACATGTATGATGGTTACACATGTGCAGTTCGAACAGAGGAAGGACTGAGCGAATGTTTCCCAATAGAAACTGGGGTTAAACAAGGATGTATTTTATCGCCCTTGTTATTTGGAATTGTTATGGACTTCATAATGAAGAAATGCTGCACTGGTAATAAAGGCATCGAATGGATACAAGGAGACCATTTGGAGGACCTCGACTTTGCTGATGACATAGTTCTCATCAGCAGTCAGATAAAAACGATGCAGGAAAACACAAATGAACTATCATCAATAGCCAGCAAAATTGGGCTTGAGGTCAATCATGAAAAGACTAAAGTCATGAAAAGTTTAATTCCAAGTGACAAAATATACATGGAAAACAAACCAGTAGAAGAGATCGATCACTTTATCTATCTTGGAAGTCACATTGATCGAGAAGGGGATACGAGCAAAGAAATTAGAATCAGACTGGCTAAAGCAGCAATGTCTTTCAGAAGCCTTGAAAAGTTGTGGAAATCAAAACTCATTAGCACAAACACAAAACTTAGGCTATTCAAATCAAATGTACTATCAACCCTTACGTATGCGTGTGAAAGCTGGAAAACAACAAGAGATATAGAAACAAAGTTGAACGCATTCGAAAATAAATGTCTAAGGAAAATACTTGGTATAGAATGGAACGAATTCAAAACAAACGAGGAAATTAGAGAAATCGCCAATCAACCACTAATATCTTCAGTAATAAAGAAAAGACGATGGTCATACGTTGGACATGTGATGAGAAGAGATAATAATCGAATAGCAAAGCAAGCCCTCATATGGGAAACAACAGGTAAAAGAAAAAGAGGAAGACCCAGGGAGACACTGAGAAGAACATTGATGAGAGAGGCAAGAGCAGCAGGAATCGGCTCCCTCAATGAGATAGAACTGCTTGCACAGAACAGAGACAGATGGCGAGATTTGATAAAATATCTTTAAAAGAAAACTGCTAGAACAAAAATTCATATAGGAGAAGGTGTATCTTGGTCTACGCCCTATGGGCCGGTTACGGCTCGAAAGGTCAATAGATAGATAGATAGACTACACAAAAGCATTTGACAAAGTAAAGCATGTGGAAATAATAAATATGCTGGAGAAATTAAACATTGATGGCAAGGATCTGCGAATCATAAAAAACATGTACTGGCAACAAACAGCAGCTATACGAATTAACAACCAAACAGGACAATTCCAATATATAAAACAAGGAGTCAGACAAGGCTGTGTTCTGTCACCGGATTTGTTTTCACTTTACAGCGAATATATTATGAGATCAATAGTAGACAAAAAAGGAATTGAAGTCAACGGTCACAACATAAATAATTGGCGATATGCGGATGACACAGTCTTAATAGCAGAGACAGAGAATGAACTACAAGAAATGATAGACATAATAGTGGAAGAAAGCAACAAGAATGGTCTCAGTCTGAATAGTAAGAAAACAGAAGTAATGGTTATATCAAAGAAACAATCATCACCATCATGCAGCATAAAAATAAACGAGACAAACCTGAAACAAGTACAACGTTTCAAATACTTGGGCACAATAATAACATCAGATGGGAGATGCACCACAGAAATGAAAAGCAGAATAGCTCAGGCCAAAATAGCATTTCAGAAAATGAAAAATATCTTATGCAACAAATCTATGTCAATAAAAATGAGAAAGAGAGTTCATCGGTGCTATATAAAACCGATTCTGACCTATGGAAACGAATCATGGACAGTAGACAAACAAATGAAAAGACGATTAGAGGCCACAGAGATGGGATTTCTCAGAAGAATGTTGAAAGTTCCCTGGACAGATAAAAAGACCAATGAGGAAGTTCTCAAAGAGGCTAACACAAAAAGGGAGCTCTTAAAAAACATCAGAAAGAAGCAATCAACATTTTTCTGGCACATCATGAGAAGAGGAAAATTGGAATACTTGGTTACAACTGGCAAAATAAAAGGAAAAAGAGATCGCGGACGACAAAGAGAGAAAATACTGGATAGCTTGGTGTCATGGCATGGAAAACATTCAACAACAGAACTGATACGATGCACTGTAGATAGAAGATTGTGGAGGGACATGATCGCCTACGCCAACCGGCAGGGTACATGATGATGATGACTGTTTAAAATAGAGGATTTGCATATTTGGAGATTTTTAAATATGCCAATAGTTACTTACATTTGAATTGTTAGGAGTGTGCACAAAAGTTGTTAATTTCTAAAATTGTTATTCTTTATTTTATATTTCATTTTAAGATAAAACAAACTGAATACAAAATGCATGTAGTTGTATATTTTTTTTTCTTCTAAATTATAAAAAAAAATGACCTGTCACACCTTGCAGTAGATCATATGATGTTAGTGACATATTTTTCGTGATCATTGGTATGTATGGGTTCTAATGTATTCTAATCTATCTATGGAATCAGTTTTGCTGTGGTTAGTTAGAAATTCCCTATATCTGCTCCACCTCATATCAGAGAATCCCCAAAAATGCATTGGCACTGTTGGCAAATTCTTTTGACAATGTTGACTTCCATGCATGTCCTTGTTAACTGTACATGCAATGATTCTAAATGACTTTCTTTAAAAAGAGGGTGTATAGTCACTTCTTTACTCTAGTTTCCTTGAAAAAAAAACACATTGAAAACAAACAGAGCAACCAAAATGGTATAAACAACTATGCTGGTGTCAGCAAAAATATAGCAACCTGAAATCATTGTGCATTGTTGGTTATGACATTAACAAGATCAAACTCTGTGCAAGCCAATTTGGTTGCATTTGCCACATTTTAAAAATGGCATCGTTGAAAAAAGAGCACCTATTATCACTTCTCTACTCGTTTCACATAAATAAAGTGAAAAAAACACACAAAAGATTATCAAAACAACCAAAAAGGTTCTGCGCTCTTTAAAAACCGGGCCAACTCTAGTGCCATTTTTCAGGAAATCCTGGAAAAATCTAAAGGAGTCAATTAAAAAAGAGCCACTGCTGGGGCAAAAAATTATTAAGCAAATCTACCCATGCTGGAGTCAGATGTGTTGGGCCTAAAGTTGCAGATATCACAGCTTTGCTACGACACAATTTATCCACACCCACTTAATAGTTGAACACTAAGAAGAAGTAGTAAACAGATTATGTTCACTGTACATCAAACAATCACATAGTGTTCACACCTCCCTCACTGTGCAGCACCACTGCAACACACACAAATGTAAGATGCACAAACTCCACAGCATTACAAAGACCTTGTAATGAAGGAGTAATTGAAGAGATTTTTATCTCTTAATTTAAGCCTTGGCAGCAGCCACATTTGGCCAAGTTTGGAGTTTTTAAATAACTTGGAACTCTTTCAGCAAAGGTTTTAATCACACTTGATTGAGACTCTCCTTTCAGACTTAGCTGTTTGAAAAGGTTCTAAACTGATATAGCTACTAAACATTGCGTCTATAATAATTATTTTTTCTTGGAACCCCTGTGAATAGAGCTCTTTGACAAATCTCTGTATTTGGCTAGCTTGAATATGTGTTGCTCCTTTAACCTGAATTCAAAAGGCACAGTCAGTTAAGATGATGTTGGTCATCGATGGTGTATATACAGTAGTATCTTTGATTTGTAACTACCAGAAGTTCTGAACCACAAAGTGCACATAGGACCTCCTGTTTTCACCCTTATGGCTAGACATTGGATCTGACTTCTCAGAAACTGGGAGAGGGTAAAGCAAAGAAAAATCCATGGACTCTAATTAGACAAATTCCCACTGTCTGTTGCAGGACTTGAACCCAGGACCTTCCTGTCCATAGACTGAAATCTGACCTCTACTAGCTCTCTGAGCTAGCCCCACATTTACCATCTGAAGTTATTATCTTGCCTTGGCATTTTAATTCATTGATTTATTTTAATACTGTCCACTTTACTTTGCATCTTTTTCCTTGTTGGAACCTTTACTTCAGTCATTTCATGCTGTTGAACCTAAGGTATTTTCTTTGCTTTCCATCACTCTCATTATCATTGAGTGCTGTCTCCACATCAAAGTTTGGCTACCATGGAGCACCATTTTGCTCTGTCTCTTGCTTTGATGGTGCAGGTTGTCATAAGCTGACTTGTCCATCTTTTGATGTTACTCATCCATGTTAGTCTTGATCTGCCTCTGCCTCTTTTACCTTGTATTTTACCATCACTCTAATGTGAATTATTTTCTCTAACTTATTTCATCAACATGTCTCAGGCTGTGTATAATATTTCTGACTACCTTTTTTAGATGTAAACAGGTCTCTATAAAGATTAAATAATCTGATACTGGTACACAATTTTGCCTGACACCCTGTTTAATCTCTTGAAGCATCCTCATTTGGTTGCTTGCTCTTATGGCCGTTGTTTGTTGCCAGCATTTAATTACTTCCTTTCAGAAATAGATATGCATAATTAATTTTACTTTAAATTTATTTGTGAAAACACCAGCTGAACTTCCCAGGCAAAGAAAGTCTGATCACTCCTGTTGTTGAGTACCATGCCACCCCAGTCAACCATTTCAACACAAGTGTGTGTGTGCGACTGCCTCATGCAATGCCTGAGGAGTTTGATTCTAGTCTTATCAGGGTGAGAGATAGTTCAATTTGATTGATAAGAACATTTAGAAAACAATTGCACAACAATCAAATTCATAGTGACACAAGCTTGTACGAAATGTTATTTTTTTATGGTACTTGTATTAACCCTAAATTGCGATATCAATCTGTAACTCACATGTTTACGTTACCATAGTAAAAATTACTACCACTTAAATTTAACATTTTGATTTTGGAAAATCAAATTTACTTTAAACTTTTGCTACACAGCAGTGTGTTTACCCAAGATGTGACGTGGGAATCAAATGTGGTAATTATTTACTGCTTTACAGAAACGCGACCCCCCTTCCCCCAGTTACGTCCTCTTGGCATTGTTTGCTGACTCTCCCGTGTTACACAGGTTTCTTTGATGTCATGCCAAAGGCCTAGGAGATTTTCCACATCATGAGAGAAAAAATAAAAATAATGAATTTCTTAAAAAAAAATTGGCTGAATTTGAAATAAAAACTGTCTTTACGATACCATAGTAATTTTTACTGCGTGATTGATTAAAAAAATTGCAACATCAAACAAAAAAAAAAAAAGAAAAGAAAAAAAGAAAACTCAGGGGTCAACATTAGTGATAATTAGGAAAGAATAGGGAGTGGGAGGGGGTGTTTGCCCATGGCAAATGGTCAAATTTAAAAAAAGAAATGTATTTTGAGACAGTAATTTTTACTGTGGTATTGTAATTTAGGGTTAAAAAACTATAATAAAATGTTGCTAACATCAAGTGTGTAGTGACAGTTTTGAACCACCGTCTCTTATGGCTATAAATGATAAAACAGAAAACTTCGTAAAAGATTTAACAACTTCACTTACGCAGAATATTTAGGCCTCTAAACTTTTAAAATATCTTTAAAAGAAAACTGCTAGAATAAAAATTCAGATAGGAGAAGGTGTATCTTGGTCTACGCCCTATGGGCCGGCTACGGCTCGAAAGGTCAATAGAAAGATAGATAGAAACTTTTGAATAATATAATACCACAAAAAGCAATCAAATGTAGCAAATCTTGTCACGAATAGGAAATTTTAGACAAAGGTGTGATTAATTAAAATAAGTATGTAAAAGCATTTGCTCTCGCAAACAAAACTCAGAGAACTAATGAAACCATACACTAAGTAAATGAGACCAGTTCTAAAGTGTGATATTGCAACATGACAGTGACTGCAAATCAAACATTGTAAAACATGTTCTACAGGATTGCCCCCAGTACACAGACCTGAGAAGAGCAATGTGCTCCACACCCACCTCCCTGGAAGAGAAACTATATGGGGTAATCGAATCACTTAAACAGACAGCTGACTTCATGGGAGAGTTTGGAATCCTACTCTGATTGAGTCCTGATCGCAGAGAGAGACCAGAAGATTCATAACAGGAGACATGAGATCATCATCTATCAATAAACTTGATTTTAAAAAAATACAGACATCCCATCAATCAAAAAACAGATGATTCGCAGGACCAGTAATGAGCTGAACAAACTGAGAAGGTTAACTGATTGCCCTGTGAACAAACTGAGAAGGTTAACTGATTGCCCTGTGAACAAACTGAGAAGGTTAACTTGCCCTGTGTGCCAGCAAATAAATGGTTTTAGAAAAAGTATAACTAAATGAAGCAGCTTGGAGGAATCAGCCAAGAATCTCATCAAATCTATATCAGTAATACAATTATTTAACCTGTTTACTTACACATACCTAATGTGGATAAATAAGCTTTTTCCTGGCATAATAACTATCATTACTGGCTTAGTAAATAAAATCAGACAGAAGAAGCAACAAAGAAGAATAAGTAATAAAATAAATAAAATACTTTCTGGATGCATATGGCACAAAGTTTTATTGATTACTAGTTGTATGTGATTGCATGCTTTTTAAAAGCCTTGGTTATTTTCTTCTTTAAAATTCATAAATTAATATTTGATTGATCATAATAAATTTATAATGCAGATTTACACATTCTCAGTGGATGAGCGAGGGAAGATCTCTATGTACTCTGTGCCAATGTACAGCAAGGTTAGGAATGATAGAAGTGAAGCTTACTGGGAGAAGGGATCAGATGGGTGCACCATCCACATCTACACCACACATTTTAGGTAAATATTAAATGTATTTTTGTGAAAGAATTGGGAAGAGAGAAGTAAAGCAAATGTGTTATTATGTTATTTGTGGGTTATCACCATTGTACACTGAAAATGTTCATAGATGCCCAGATCCCTTCCTCATCATGTCCCGCAGCATCCAGTGACTGATGACTCCAGCTCTGTTTTGATTGATAAGTCTTTTTATGTACCCGCTAAGCCTATCATTTCTGACTGTACCCATGTTTACTCCCATCTCCTTCATCCGAAAGAGAGATGTGGTTTTTGAAGTCATGTGCTCTTCCAGCATCTTGGAGGGCATAAATGATGTCTGCCTGATCCATTGGTTGACTACTCAATGACAGCACAACTAGCAAACCTGTTTGCTCTTCCATTGTACTGTACTCCTTCATGTTCAGGGACGTAGACAAAGGTGACTGCATCACATCTGAACACTTGCTATTGAAAACATCTACCTTAGTTTTATGCAATTGTGACGTCAAATACAGAATTCCCTCCTGCAAAGTCTGACCAGAATGCTTTTCTAGCCCACCGCTCCCAGAAAAATTACACCATGACTAAATATTTTATATTACAATCCACCTAAATCTCAACATTTTATCTCTCTTATTAACATTGAACACCTATATTTGTTTATACAAAAATACAAATTCATAATTTCTGTGAGTAAAAGTGAAAGTCGTAATTTTTTCGACTGTTTTGTTTTTGCTATATCCGTATTTGGAGAAGGTCTATGTTTTTGTGCTCGCCGGCCAGTGACCATATGTGATTTAATAATATTTTACGATCCGCTTAATTCACGACACTTAATCTCTTATATTAACAGTGAACACCTACATTTTTTAATACAATAATATACATTTTTTAATTTCTGCGAGTAAAAGTGAGTAATTTTTTTTGACATTTACAATTTTGTGAAATTTGTCCTGGAAGTTGAACTATATTTTTGTATTCACAGCATCAGTAAAAGCAACAGTCATAAACACTGTGCTATTAAAATAGCAATTGTTATTTTAGCAAATTTGCGAGATGAACTGAAACAACAGACACCGCAATGTTAGCGGCATTACATAAACAATAACTATTTTTAAAGCGGAAATGAGGGAAAAGATAATGAAAGCTATGTAGACAGCAATCCTGATTGTAAGTTAGAAACATAGAAATTTTTGTGATGGGAAGGGCTTCGTTTGCTTTGTATTTTATGGTCTCATCTGCGTCATTGTGACTTGGGTCATTTCAACTAAAGACCGTGTCCCAAACAGGCGTGGCAAATTGTTGAACTCTGTAATGACTCGATCCATTGCTTGTGTACAGAGCCCACCTTCACTTTTCTTATCAAGCTCATCGAATCAATTATTATATATGCGTGGGTGTAGTTTTGTGACTCCAACCAGATGAAGGCCCTGGTCACCGCCATCACCTCCATTGTCATACTACTCATGGTCATAATGTAAGCACTGCTGTCTTCTTGACTGTTCTGCCTGCAGAGCATGCTGTAAATGCCCATGGCAAACGTGTATTGTTGGGAATGTGATAGGAACATCAAGAATCAGATATGAAAACCCATGAAGAATGATTATGAGGTTAGGAAAAATTATGAGACAAAGATACTACAACACAAATATGAAGAGATATACATGAGAGCATTAGGGTTTAAAAATGAGAGTTTTAAGATCTGGATCTAAATACTGTAATATATTTTAAATTGTAAGAGACCATTATAGTAGCATATAAAGACAACAGGAGGTAGGTGTGATTATTACATGAGATGGTCGTGAGATAAATAATGATAAAATCTGGCAGCTTACAGGAAGCATTTGAAATAAGAATAGGAGTACGGCATGGATGCCTTCTATCTCCATTTCTCTTTCTGCTGGTCATAGATTGGATTATGAAAATCCAACGCAGAGCAACAGAAATAGAATCCAGTGGTCACTGACCAGACAATTTAATGACTTAGACTTTGCTGATGACATAGCTCTATTTCATAATCATCAACAGATGTAAGATAAAATGAGCATACTTGATGAGAGATCACAACAGCTGGGACTGAAAATAAATAGAGATAAGACCAAAATTACGAGAAAGAATACAGCTGGAAATAACCAATTAACAATAGGAGAAATACCTCTACTAGACATACAATCTTACATATATCTGGGCAGTAATATTGACATAGAAGGAGGAACAGAGAATGATACCAGAATAAGGATACACAAGGCAAGAGGAACCTTCTTTGCTCTAGGAAAGATATGAAAATCTAAAGAAATTAGGTTAAATATAAAAATGTTCAACTCCAGTATTAAATCAGTCCGATTATATGGCTATGAAACATGGAGAACAACAAAAATGACAATAATGAGGATACAAACCTCCATTAATGGATGCTTGTGCTGAATAAAAAGATGGAAATGGCAAGGAAAAAATCACTAACATAGAATTATGGAAAAGTAGCAGTCAAATACCAGTGGACAATGAGATACAACAAAGACAATAGTGCTAACTAGGACACACACTGTGTAAGCCAACTGTAAGTATCACACAACGGCCCTTTTTTCTGAAAGCTCAGGAAAAGAGACCAAGAGAAAGACCAAAATATTCTTGGAGAAGGCAGGTGGAAGCAAAGATGAAGATGATGGGGAAGACATGGAATGATTTTAAAAAGAATGGCAAGAAACAAAACAGCTTGGAAAGTGTTTATAGAAGACCCATGCTCCACAGGGAGTTAAAAAGAAGAAGATCAAATCTTTGTCTAAGTAACCAAGACAGACCAAATACACTTTATAGATTATTACTTTCATAATTTTTCATCTCTTGTGTCTCTTAAATATGAATACTGTTATATGAAAAAAAAAGAACCCCCATCATGCCATGTGTTGGAATATAGGGAATATGGTGTTTTTATAGACACATGACACCTTATTTTTTAGCTAACATGGTTTGTGTTATGCCAGTGCCATCTTTCTCTCCTAGAAAACTCTTGAACCTATTTAAAGCTAAATAAACCAGGAAGCTGTCAATCAGGATTAGAACTTGATGTCTTGACTTTAGTAGTCTAGTTCCTAACCACTGAGCAATAGTGGTTATTGTTTATAGAATACGGTAGATACATTATTATGAGAGATTAATTATATACATACTTATGTGAGCATTACTTCCTCAGTGGCTACTTCTGCACCTTGTGTGAAACCAGCAGTCTGCCATCCATATGTACTATGGTGTTTGGTTCTCATGTGCAGATTACTTCAACACGTCGAGAGATCAGGGTCATTCTTTACATATGGGACCGCAGACTCACCATTAAAGATTACCTTGAGGTTAGTCAAATTATTATAATTTTTTGTTTTGGATATTACAAAATAAAAAAAACTACAATACGTGAAAGAAACAAATAAATACAAAATTAGCCATAAATTTGATGATAATATATTTTTCAAGATTTTTAAGAATTTTGAAAACACAAACTTTGACTGCTAAAGGTAACATTATTATTTATAAAAAAAATTTTTTTTTTTTTTCGCCAGCTTTTACCTCTGACGAAGTCTCTAGAGACTAGGAACTGAATTTTGCATGTTAATCCATTTTTCTCTGGCAGCCATGGGCACAGGAGTCCCTTGCAACACAGGCAGATAACTACGACTTCGAAGGTACTCATATTTTTTCCGTCGCTGAGTAATTGACACTTCAAGTTGGGCCTCGCTGCTGAGACCAGGGGTGGTTGCCGCAGAGAGAAATCATAAATAAAAATCTCAACCGGTGTAGCCGGGATTTGAACCCACAACCTCTCTGTATCGAGACCGGCGTCTTGCCAACCAGTTCCCCTAACATGATTATGACAACTTATCTGATAAAGGGATGAGGCAAAACAGCAACTATAAGGTTGTTAAAGAGACATGAGGGAGACTTTTTAAAAAAATTTTATCAACAATTCTGCAGCAAGTTTGCCTTCAAAATGAAGAACAAGAAGGAGGACATATCTCTGAAAATTTTATTTACTGGATTTTCCACAATTCAACTTGTAACCTCACAAACTTTACAAAGAAAGGGCTAAAAATATCATTTTATAATCTATCTTTTCCAGCGATTCCGGAAGCAGGAGTCTGATGTTGATCGTCAGTTGTTGACAGACATGCAAGTGCCGTTGTTGGATGATGCATCTTCTGATAGTCGACTTGTTATGAAAATGGAGGTGATGGGGGAAGATGAGGATCGCAAGTCTTGGAAACATGTATTTAGACCAGATGGATCACGACCACTTTTCAAAGCATTGCAGGTGAAGAATTTAGAGAAATTTGAGTTAAAAAATCTGTCAGAAACATGTTAAATATTTATTTAAAAATATTATCAAGCTCTGTCTGAAGTTCTTCAGCAACACTCTCTGTCTGAAGTTCTTCAGCAGCACTCTCTGTCTGAAGTTCTTCAGCAGCACTCTCTGTCTGAAGTTCTTCAGCAGCACTCTCTGTCTGAAGTTCTTCAGCAGCACTCTCTGTCTGAAGTTCTTCAGCAGCACTCTCTGTCTGAAGTTCTTCAGCAGCACTCTCTGTCTGAAGTTCTTCAGCAGCACTCTCTGTCTGAAGTTCTTCAGCAGCACTCTCTGTCTGAAGTTCTTCAGCAACACTCTCTGTCTGAAGTTCTTCAGCAACACTCTCTGTCTGAAGTTCTTCAGCAACACTCTCTGTCTGAAGTTCTTCAGCAACACTCTCTGTCTATCCCTTGGCAATGATAAACCAAAATATGATCAGTGTAAGATGAAAGAGGGAAGGAGGTGACTGAAAAGATGATGTGATGAAGATATGAAGTGCTGCTTGCAGTGACATTGGCAGACAACACATACGAGGGCTG
This sequence comes from Megaustenia siamemsis, assembly GCA_032433765.1. Lineage (NCBI taxonomy): Eukaryota > Metazoa > Mollusca > Gastropoda > Stylommatophora > Ariophantidae > Megaustenia > Megaustenia siamemsis. The sequence continues at coordinate 165,912,597 of JAVIAB010000092.1, forward strand.
ATCAAAAAGTATCGGTACTTTCTTAATAGGTTCGGAACCAGCGAACAGATTGTATTCAAACTGTACACATATTGACCTTGATATATGTGTAACACTCTGTGCAAGTTGTGTCATTGTAGCACGTGTGGATTAATCACGGCAGCGCCGTGACGTTAGCCATGTACCACGTGGTCGTCGGATTTTCAATGGCGGAAAATGACGGAAAAAATTGCACAGAGAATTTGCATTAATTTTTGCCAAAAGCTTGGTGATACTTTCACAGAAACTTATGAAAAGTTATACAAAGTATAGGTGATGAATCGTGGGTCTATGGTTATGATCCAGAAACAAAGGTTCAGTCTTCGCAGTGGAAGACCGCAAACTCCCCGAGACCGAAAAAAGCTAGGATGAGTCGCAGCAAGGTGAAGACCCTTTTGATCGTTTTCTTCTATTACAAGGGCATTGTTCATCACGAGTATGCCCCTTCTGGTCAGACAGTAAACAAGGAGTATTACATTGAAGTTCTGAGGCGTTTGAGAGATGCTATTCGTCGAAGAAGACCAGATTTGCATGCGTCCGGTCAATGGCAGCTCCACCACGACAACGCACCCGCCCATTCAGCGCAGCTTGTACAGCAGTTTTTGGCCAAACACAACATTCCCCAGGTCAGACAGCCACCTTATTCTCCAGATCTAGCTCCCTGTGACTTTTTCCTATTTCCCAAACTCAAATCCCACTTGAAAGGAAGAAGATTTCAAGATGTGGAGGAGATAAAAGAAAATGCGACGAGGCAGCTTCACACCATCTCAGAAGATGAGTTCCAGGAATGCTTCCGACAATGGAAACAACGTTGGATTAAATGTGTGGCCTCAGAAGGGGACTATTTCGAAGGAGATTAAATTTCAAAACTGTAAGTTGTGTAGTTTTTTTTTAATTGCAAAAGTTCCGATACTTTTAGATCAGCCCTCGTATAGACAACAAGAAGCATTCAGATTGGCAGTCAATAAAGCAATGTTCTCCTGATGACAGTCTACTTGATTACATTCTTTTGTTGTATGTGATGCACTTTTAGAGTTATTAACTCTAGTAACTTCAAAGGTAAAGGTGAGTGCTATATCAATTACCATTGGTTAATGAATGTTAGTGACTTCATTGTACTAAGCCTCAGCTTCATGAGGTGAGATAAGCAGTTCCCTTCCTCACTGCCTTTTCTTCTAAGAGAATATCTCTGGTCCCCATTAAAAGAGATTGAGTGGGCCCTGAGAGCCTGTTAGGTTGGACAAAATGTTGCCTCAACTGCCATTAACTTCAAAGGTAGAGTAGCAGTGGGTGAGGAGACAGAGCAGAAAATATATTAAGTGGGAACCACAAAGTTGTCTGCACTTGTTTAGAATATTCCAGAGCAGGATATGTCGCAATTAAGTCATCATAAAATATATGTTGTGTGGGTTATCAGATGTTTAGGCAAGCAAAAGGCTTGGTGAAGAATATTGGCCACAAGAAAGTATTAGTAAGGGGTCAAGGTAAAGAAATGTATACAAATGCAAAGCTACAGTAAAGCTGATTGTAAGGATAAAGAAAGTATTAGTTTGTGGGCGTTAAGGTATTTGTGAGTGGGTGTTAAGGTATTTGTGAGGGTGTCAAAGCAGTGAGTAGGCATTAAAGTCAATAAATATGATCAGAGAGCACAAGCAGACAAGAAGCAGGAGCACAGAACCCAGCAGAGATACCAACAAGTGAAGATGTGTAGCATTTTAGTGAAGGACAAGACCTGGAATGGAATTAGAATTAGTATTTCAGTTAGTCCTTATCTGGATGTATGTGATATTTAAATATTAGTTGTCAAACATTAACACTTTAATAGTTAGATTTAGATAAAGAATTAGTGTAAGAGTTAAAATCAAGTGAAATTATAGATTACAACTAGACCTGGCTAGCAGAGAAGTTAGACTGCTATGTTGTAGAAATCCAAGTGTGATTAATTCAATGAGTGGAAGATTTTATATTGTGTGGTAATATATGTCAGCAAGCAGTATAAAGGTAAATTGTATTCAAAGGCTTACCAGATAAGTAAGCCAATAAACATGTGATTCATAGTTTGTTTAACCGGGGATATGTGATCATTGTATCCATAAAATAGAAGTAGACAGAGAATGAACATAGAGAGTATCCTTGAAGAGAGAAGTAATGTAGTGAGAGGCTGAGAATCTAAGAAAAACACTCTTCAACATAAACAATGAGATGAAGGCATTTATCTAGTTAGAGTCACAAGACTACACCTACGCCTGCATTCTAAGTGATTCAATGAGCATGATAAAAAAAGTGGAGGCGGGCTCTGTACGTATGCAATGGGTAGTCATTGCAGAAGTAAAAAATACGTAAGGTCACCTTTGTCTACGTCCCTGGACATGTGGAAGTACGGGAAAATGAAAGAGTGGACATGTTGGCTAGCTGTGCTGTCATTGAAGATGGTCAACCAATGTATTGGGTGAACATCATCAATGCCCGTCAAGATGTGAGAAGGGCACAGGACTTCGACAACAATGAGTCTACATCACTCTTTCAGATGAAAGAGATGCGAGTTAAGATTGGCACAGCCAGAAATGAGAAACTTAGTGGGCGTATAAGAAAACTTATCAACCAACACAGAACTTGACTCATCAGTCTCTGGACACTGTGGGACTTGCTGAAGAGGGGATCTGAACACCTATGAACATCTTCGGAGTGCAATGATGATGACCTGCAATTTACTCAATGAGATGAAAGTATCCCTGAAACTGGAAGGCTTAATGAACAGAGAGTAATAGACTAATTATTGCACAATCAGTAAATCATCACATGACAGGTAGTGATGTACCTGTGAAAATACCTCATCATGTCTGATGTCAGCCTTGTTGTCATGAGCATTGGCAATGATCATGCACCTTAAGTACCTTATCATAAAAGAGAGTACTTATCTGAAACCTAGCAAGGGTCTTCATAATTACTAACTTAATATAACATGATCCGGCTTAATATAATGACTTAATATAACATGCACAAGATCCGGTGTCATGGCGGCTTCGTGTAGTCGATTTTTATAATTCGGCTCTTGCTGATATATTTAAATGATTCACGCGACAGTCTAGTTGTGAAATTATGTGTTGCTATTCTCCCGTTTGGTGTATGTTTTACTTCTAACGTGGGGATGGACTGTGATTGCCGATATTTAAGTGGAATATGATTTATTCTTCTTTGTGTCGTGTGTTCGCGGTTCGATAGGCAAGCACATGGTTTGACAAAAATGTCAACGGAAAAACGGGTATGTTCAACCCTTATGTGAAAAGTCTGTGACGGTGGATGGAGGCGGAGGAATCAAGAATGATCAACGGCCCAGAAAGCGAAAACAGCAAAGTGTGTGGTACACAGGAGGCATGTTCAGAACACGAAAGACGAACATGGCTGACCACCGTGAAAGAGATTGGAGCCTCATCACGTACCAGTCCAGAGGAAGCCATGGAGAGTCGGAGAAATTCGAACTTATGTCGGAGGAAAGATCTTAAAATAAGTACTTGGAATGTTAGGACTCTATATCAACAAGGGAAATTGGAAAATCTAATTCAAGAAGCAGAACGAATAAATATAGATATTTTAGGCATATCAGAGACTAGATGGAAGGAATGTGGGTACATTGAAGACGAAAAATATACATTTATATACTCAGGAAACACAACAGAACATCAAAGGGGGGTAGGAATACTGATAAAAAGAGAGCTACAAAAATATATAAGTACCCACTGGACATACAGTGATAGGATTATACTACTCAAGTTGAAAGCAAAACCATTCGACATAGCAATAATACAGACATATGCACCTACTCAAGACTACACAGATGAACAAATAGAGGCATACTATGAAGACCTAAATAAAGTTATGAAGCAAGTGAAATCTTCAGACATCTTGATTGTAATGGGTGACATGAACGCTAAAGTAGGAAAAGGTAGATATAAGACAATTATAGGAAATCATGGTTTAGGAAAAAGAAATGACAGAGGAGAAAGATTAATACAATTCTGTGAAGAAAACAGGCTGATAATATGTAACACCTACTTTGAGCAAGAGAAAAGGAAACTATACACATGGAAAAGCCCTGGAGATAGGAAGAGGAATCAAATAGATTACATAATGATAAAAGAAAGGTTCCGTAACAGCGTAAAGAAAGCCAAAACCTACCCAGGAGCAGATATTAATTCTGATCACAATCCTGTAATGATTAAAATGAAAATCAAACTAAAGAGAAACAAGCAAAAATCTGATTCATCAACAAACCCACTCGACATAACAGCTTTAAATCAAAAAGATATTAAAGATACCTATACAATACAAGTAAAGAACACATACCAGAAGCTGCTAGAGGAAGGAATTGAACAATACAGAAGAGAAAATCCTGATGAAAAGTAACAACCAAATGGCAATGCATAAAGAAAAGCATACAAAAAGCCTGCGACACCTTACCCAAAAGAGAAAAGAACAAAAAACAAAAATGGATAACTAACACCATCTTAGAAAAAATGGAAGAAAGGAGACAAGCGAAGAACACTGCCCAATACAATAAAATAGATAATGAGATACGCAAAATGTGCAAAAAGGCAAAAGAAGACTGGCTCAGCCAAAAATGTAGAGAAATAGAAACTATGGAAAGCAAACAAGACCTAAGAGGAATGCACACAGAAATAAAGAGAATGACTAATAAAAATAAAAAAGCCACAGAAGGTGGATGCATTGCAGACAAAAAAGGAAAAATGCTAACAGACAATAAGGATATCATAGATAGATGGCAGGAATATATAACAGAACTATTTCATGATCAAAGGGACAAGAAACCAGTTATAAAATGTACATCAGGCTATAAAATCTAAAATCTGAGGTGGAAAAAGCTATAAAAACAATGAAAAGGGGAAAAGCAGCAGGACCTGAAAGCATACAGATAGAGATGATACAGGCACTTGAAGATTTTGGCATTGAAGTGATTACAGACATATGCAACGACATATACCACACAGGATACATACCAAATGAACTAAAAACATCAACTTTCATTGCATTGCCTAAAAAGAATGGTGCAGTTGAATGCAGTGACTTTAGAACAATAAGCCTAATGAGCCATGTTACAAAAATCTTGCTAAAAGTTATACAAGGAAGGATTCAGAATAAAATCAATACTGAATTAGATGAGCAGCAATTTGGATTTAGGAAAAATAGCGGGACAAAAGAAGCCATATTCTGCATGAGAACATTAATCGAAAAATACACAGAAGTAAACAAACCAATATATGCCTGCTTCATAGACTACACCAAAGCTTTTGATAGAGTACACCACAAACAACTTATAGAATGCCTAAAAGAGATACATCTAGATGACATGGATATACGACTAATATGCAATCTATACTGGGAGCAAACAGCAATAATAAAATATAACAAAGAGTTCTCTACACCCATTGATATAAAAAGAGGAGTAAGACAAGGATGCATCCTATCACCAAGCTTGTTCAATCTATACACTGAGCAAATCTTTAAAAACATCATAGAGATGCCAGGCCTACAAATTAATGGAAAGATAATCAATAACCTAAGATATGCTGACATACTGTACTACTAGCAGAAAATCCTAAAGACCTACAACAATTACTTAATGAAATAAACACGACAAGCAAAAAATATGGACTAGATATGAATATCAAAAAGACTAAAACTATGATCATAAACAAAGAAAATACTCAAAACCCACAAGTGGATATCAAAATTGAAGGAATAGACCTTGAGACAGTTCAGAACTATAACTACCTTGGACATACTATAACCAGTGATGGAAAATGTACAACTGAAATAAACAAAAGAATAGGAATGGCAAAAAGTAATTTTAATGTCATGAAGGACATACTAACATCAAAACAAATAACACCAGAGCTAAAACTAAGAATAGCAAAATGTTACATCTTCTCAATATTCCTATATGGTGCTGAAACATGGACATTAGACAAGAAAACAGAACAGAGAATTGAAGCCTTTGAAATGTGGATATATAGAAGAATAGGTAGAATTGGATGGAAGGAAAAGAAAACAAATGACAAAGTCTTAAAACAACTAAAAATGAAAAGAGAACTTCTGAACACAATTAGAACAAGACAAATGCGATTCTTAGGCCATGTTAAAAGACACAACAGCCTACTGAAAGTGATCCTGGAGGGGAAAATACAAGGTAAAAGAGGCAGAGGCAGACCAAGATTAACATGGACGAGTAACATCAAAAGATGGACAAATCAACTGATGACAACCTGCACCATCAAAGCAAGAGATAGAGCAAAATGGCGCTCCATGGTAGCCAACCTTCGTTGCGGAGACGGCACTCAATGATGATGAATATAACATGAAACAGTAAAGCTGAACTCTATATACAAAAGCCTTATCTCAACCTTATCTCTGCACAAGGCCAAGTTAAAGAAATGGTGAGTTACAGAACTACATTAAGAAGTTATACACAGTGGACCTCAAGAGTTATTATGAATTATCATGTCATAGATACAAGCTTCAAACAACTATGCTCTCAAGGTAGCTACAAATGCCATTTACATTTGGTCCATTTACAATAAGAGACAAAAAGATAACAATGGATTATGTAACATCAAAGGCATTATAAAATATCTTCATACAAGCCTCTTTTTACAAGAGTACCCAAATTTGAAATACACTGAGGGATTGTTAGAAATATGGAAGAGGAAATAGAGGTTGTTAAAACATTGATAAAACTATCAATGAAATATTAATAGAAAATAGTTTCATTCATTAGCAGTTGAAAAAAATTGATGATGATTTCATGTTTGTATTTGGTTTCACACCTTGGGGATTTAAAATTAAACTTAGAACAGGTGAAGAAGTAGGCATGAGAGGAAGTTTGATGTACATGTACAACCAGTATACAACAGAGATCTTCAATACACACAACCTTTGTTATCTGCTATGTTTCCTGATGTCACATTGATCGAGAAGGGGATACGAGCAAAGAATTAGAATCAGACTGGCTAAAGCAGCAATGTCTTTCAGAAGCCTTGAAAAGTTGTGGAAATCAAAACTCATTAGCACAAACACAAAACTTAGGCTATTCAAATCAAATGTACTATCAACCTTACGTATGCGTGTGAAAGCTGAAAACAACAAGAGATATAGAAACAAAGTTGAACGCATTCGAAAATAAATGTCTAAGGAAAATACTTGGTATAGAATGGAACGAATTCAAAACAAACGAGGAAATTAGAGAAATCGCCAACCAACCACTAATATCTTCAGTAATAAAGAAAAGACGATGGTCATACGTTGGACATGTGATGAGAAGAGATAATAATCGAATAGCAAAGCAAGCCTCATATGGGAAACAACAGGTAAAAGAAAAAGAGGAAGACCCAGGGAGACACTGAGAAGAACATTGATGAGAGAGGCAAGAGCAGCAGGAATCGGCTCCCTCAATGAGATAGAACTGCTTGCACAGAACAGAGACAGATGGCGAGATTTAATAAAATATCTTTAAAAGAAAACTGCTAGAACAAAAATTCATATAGGAGAAGGTGTATCTTGGTCTACGCCCTATGGGCCGGTTACGGCTCGAAAGGTCAATAGATAGAGATGTTTCCTGAAGTCCAGTGTTGTAATTATTTCATCATAATCAGTCAATTCATCTTTTCACAAATGTTACCTTGTTTAATTACATTTTTTTTCAGAAGTGTTTTTTGTTGCTCACATTTTTATAGTTATTTTACTTTTTTTAAAATGATATAAGGTACGTAAATTAAGTGAAATAGTTCACTGCTGCCGTCAGACAGACCCAATTCGTGTGGAGTGGGCATTGGAAAATGCACCCCATCATATCCCTAGTGCCATTTTCCAATGCTGCATAGATATCATGCATGTTCATGAGTCAACTAGAGATTATGAAACAGCTATGAGAGAGGGCAGCGATGATCTGATGAGAACATTCTATGTCAGGGATCTCAAAGTTGTGACACACCCATCTCAGGTAATGTAACTTTCATTAAAAATCTTTTTTATGTTGCATTTGTAGTTTACGCTAATTGAAACAGTTAATATTATTATATGGAAACTAAGGTTCAATACATGTTTACTGACACAGGAAAATTACATCACTTTAGTACTGACACAGGAAAATTACATCACTTTAGTACTGACACAGGAAAATGACATCACTTTAGTACTGACACAGGAAAATTATAGCACTTTAGTACTGACACAGGAAAATTATAGCACTTTAGTACTATCTATTGACCTTTCGAGCCGTAACCGGCCCATAGGGCGTAGACAAGATACACCTTCTCCTATATGAATTTTTGTTCTAGCAGTTTTCTTTTAAAGATATTTTATCAAATCTCGCCATCTGTCTCTGTTCTGTGCAAGCAGTTCTATCTCATTGAGGGAGCCGATTCCTGCTGCTCTTGCCTCTCTCATCAATGTTCTTCTCAGTGTCTCCCTGGGTCTTCCTCTTTTTCTTTTACCTGTTGTTTCCCATATGAGGGCTTGCTTTGCTATTCGATTATTATCTCTTCTCATCACATGTCCAACGTATGACCATCGTCTTTTCTTTATTACTGAAGATATTAGTGGTACTTTAGTACTGACACAGGAAAATTATAGCACTTTAGTACTGACACAGGAAATGGACAGCACTTTAATACTGACATAGGAAAATGACAGCACTTTAGTACTGACACAGGAAATGGACAGCACTTTAATACTGACATAGGAAAATGACAGCACTTTAGTACTGACACAGGAAAATGGCAGCACTTTAGTACTGACATTGGAAAATGACAGCACTTTAGTACTGATATAGGAAAATGACAGCACTTTAGTACTGACATAGGAAAATGACAGCACTTTAATACTGACACAGGAAAATGACAGCACTTTAGTACTGACACAGGAAATGGACAGCACTTTAATACTGACATAGGGAAATGACAGCACCTTGGTATTGACACAGGAAAATGACAGCTCTTTAGTATTGTCATGTGACAATGCAGCACTTCACAATAAAAATAAGTTGATGATAGCATTGCAGTATTGACTCAGAATAACCACAGTACTATAGTATTAATATCAGTTAACTGTTATAAGAAAATATTTTTAAAATTCTTATGAGTGTTTCTTATCACATAATTATATCACACAGGAACACAAACCAAACACAACAATTCAGCCTGTGGATCTTAAGAGAGCTTTATTGAAAGTTTCCAGCATATTGGAAACTGAGAGAATGTGCCAGGAATTTGGCATCACTGATAAAGATATAGGAAACTTTAAGAAGAAGTGAGTTTTGTTGTTGTAGATTAACTGTTTTATTCCTTATGGCTTTATTTATTAAAGTATTTTTTCAATGCAAGCTGATTAAGTCCTTCCATGAAGATATGAATGGTAAAATCTACTTCGATGGGAGTTCATCCGAGAGCTTCAAAGTCAACAACAGAGTGAAACAGGGATGTGTCCTCGCCCCTACCCCTTTCGGAATATTTTTTGCTGCCCTCCTAAATTACGCCTTCGAAAACAGCACTGGAGATATTTACATTCGCACAAAATCAGATTGCTCACTGTTCAACTTAGCACGACTAAGAGCGAAAACCAAAATAAATGTTGCCCTACTTAAAGAATTTTTATTTGCTGATAATGCAGCCCTAGTCGCTCATAGTGAAACCACCCTACAATCGCTTATCAGTAACCTGGACAAAGCATGTGACCTTTTTTCACTGTCAATTAATGCGCAGAAGACAGTAATACTAAATCAAGGCGACATCAAACCTATATTAATTACTCTAAAAGATTGTCCACTAGAATCAGTTCAGAAATTTACATATCTTGGATCCACATTTACTCAAACCATCTCTCTTGATGAAGAAATAAACAGTAGAATTGGTAAGGCAGATACGACCTTCGGCAAACTCACAGAAAGGGCCTGGGACAACACACATCAAACCTATATTAATTACTCTAAAAGATTGTCCACTAGAATCAGTTCAGAAATTTACATATCTTGGATCCACAATTACGCAAACCATCTCTCTTGATGAAGAAATAAACAGTTGAATGGTAAGGCAGCTACGACATTCGGCAAACTCGCAAAAAGGGCCTGGGGCAACACGAAATTAACACTGAAGACTAAACTCTTAATATATCAAACTTGTGTGCTTAGCACACTATTATATGGATCTGAAACCTGGACAGCATACTCAAACCAGGAAAAAAGACTAAATGTCTTCCACATGCGATGTCTCCGCAAAATAATGCACATCAAAATGGCAGGACAAAATAACCAACTTAGCTGTCCTGCAACGTGCTAAGACCCCAACAATCATGTCGATGCTCAGAAGTCGAAGACAAAGATGGCTGGGGCATGTCCAACGTATGGAAGAAAAGCGCATTCCTAGGCAAATACTATATGGTGAACTAATACATAGAAAAAGACAAATCGGCAGACCTAAACTATGATATAGAGATATCTGCAAATCATCTATGAAAGACTTCTCCTTATGTGAAAATAACTGGGAACATCTGGCAAGTAATCGCACATCATGGAGAGCATGTATAAGGAACGGTATAACATCATTTGAGACTGTGCTAAGGCAAAACTTAGAGGAGAAAAGACTCATGAAAAAGGGTGGAAAACCCTGTGGATCAGTGAGCCTGACTTGTTCATTATGTGACCTCGTGTGTTTGTCAAACATTGGTAGAATTAGCCACGAGAGAAGCTGTTCGACAAAAACAAAACCTAAAAAAAATACACAATAGCCTCCACTAGACCGTCTGACAAGACGAAAAGGGCCATATATTTTTTCAATGCCTTTTGTAACTTATAATAATATTTCTATATGAGAAAAAAAAAATTGATCTAGGATATGTACAAGTTGGTGAACTTTATACACTGTGGTCATGAAGATGAATAACCTGTAATTACTGAAAATGACCATGTCATATAAATCAACTTGTATTTTTTACAAAAACACAAACATTATTAATGATTTTTCCCATATTTTATTCTAATTTGTACTGCTTTTGTTAAAGGGGTATTGGTGATATATTGATTTTGTTTATTTTTCTTTTAATGTTTATATCTATTTTCTTTCTTTGTTAACATAGCTTTCATCTGTTAAGTGGGCATGAATGTGTTGTGTTGCTAGTTTACAGCAAGCCATGATATCTGCATTTTTCTGCCTGCACATATGTTTTTCAACATGGGAACTATCTAATTTAACAGTTTTTACCTGGTCGGGGGCTATTTTTGGTCTTCTTGTTTCGAATTTTAACTGCTAAGTGTTCATTAAAATTTTTTTAATCTTCTTAAAAAGGTTAGAAACCTTGCGTGCCAAAGTGGCACATATTGCAGAGATCACTGCTCTAAAATATATGGCGCTGTTTCCATAACAGTAATTTTTACAATGACAGCTTGTCAAGCCATCGAACAACCTCCTTAGTCGCCTCTTACGACATGCCTGGAAGGTCACAGTGTCACTATTCATATATACTATTGTAATATTTACTAATTTAAAACAAATATCATCACACTAAAAACAGTTTACTTACTCTCTTTCCAGATTTTTAACAGTGGAAGCATTTCAAGCTGGACTTTTTGAGGAATGCTTCAGGAGACATGGCTTTGATAAATTCATGAATCAGTTGCCAAACATTTTAGAGAGACTTAAACTAACACACATACTTAATGCCTTGGAGAGCAGGAAAATTTTGTTAAGAGAGTCTGTTGATGTTCCTGATCAGGATACACCGGCTCAGTCTAAGGCTGTCACGCAGGATAAAAAATCAAATGAGATTTTTGGCAGCAGTAGAGACAGTACACAATGTAAATCTCCTCACAGGAGATCTTCTCCAAGTCATAGAAACAGATCTACCTCACCTGTAAGCAGGAGGAGGAGTAAGGATGAGTCAAGAGGAAATCAGAGACCAGACTTACATCAACAGATGTCAGAGAAGAGTGATGATGTGTTTTTCCACAATAACCCATCACACCATCCTCCTGAAGCAAATGACCACTACAAAAGAAACTTAAGCAGTGATAGAGAGAGTAGGCAATCAGGGAGACAAGGCAGACACAGACGCAGCTCTCCTCCAAGTGAAAACAGTGGGGATGATGAAGTGGCTGTTGGTAGTCAAAATGTAGGTTATAACAAAACTAGATATGCAGTTAGAAATACCCAAGAAAGACAGTCAGTAAAGAACCAAAGGTCATCAAGCAGCAGGGGTGATTCTGTTCTAAGCAGTAGCTCATTACCACACACAGACAGTTTTAGAACATCTTCACATTACTCAACAAGGTCAACTGTAAACCCCAGTATGGTTGCTCATGCCGACCCCAAAGACTTTACAGAACCCTATCCTGATGAATTCCTTGATGATTGCCTACAGCAGACTTACAAGAAAGAACTTGCTGCCCAAAAGAATTTGATTGGTCCACATTCTATAGAAAATGCACCTCATAGCAATATCAGAGACAGATTACATTTCTCTGAAAGTGGACCGCAGGCTATGCCTTCTGAGTCAAGGCAAACAAATCATTCATCTTTCTCTGATCCTGTGCCTCCATACAGAGGCTTATTGAATGATCAAAGATCACTTGAAAAGTCCCAATCACAAGATCTAGATGAGACAGTTAAGAAAGAACTCTATGGTACACATACTGTTGTATAAATATTAGAGACTGCAGTATCATGATTGTGGTTGTTTATAATCAGGTAGAACATACACATCTGCCTGCTACTACAGATCAGAAGGGTCTGGGATTGATTTCCAGAAGTGGTACATTTTCTTTTTAACCAACAACGCTTTGGGGTTCTCCCAGCCTTTGAAATGGGTACAGAATATATTCTGGGAAGCAGAGGTGGCTTGGTGTGATATTGTCACATCACCAAAATTGTGCCAGTGGGCCTCGGTAGCCTAGTTGGGAAAACCACACGACTAGGCTACTGTTGTTCAGACAACCCGTTTTCGATTCCCATTGGAAGCAGTATGAGTTGTCCTCGTGATTGGAAATAAAATACCACCACAGTCATGCTGCTGACAGAAATCGGTACCAGGGTAGTACTCTGGGAAGGTGAGGAATGCCACATAGTATTGTGATTTTTCAATGCTTGAAGATACACTATCCAGAAGTCTCTGAACACTTCTGGATAGGCGGCTGGGCACATATGGGTGAAAACTTGCGTGCTAAATCGCCTATTCAAATCTCATACTTTACCTTTACCAAAAGTGTGTCATTTTTCTTCTACTATTCACTTCCTATAGAGTATAGGTCTTCAACATTCATGTTCCAAACTGTCCTGTTTGGTGCAATTCTTTTAAGATTGCTCCATGTCTTCTTCATTTCAGCTTCCACCTGTCTTCTCCAAGTATATTTTGGCCTTCCCCAGTGTCTGTGGCTGAGTTGCCAATGTGCTTGCTTCCTGATCAGAAGGGTCCTGGTTTGATTCCCAGAAGTAGTAGATTTTTTTTTTTTTTTTCTTTTTTTTTGGATTTGGGGTTCAACCAGCCTTGAAGTTTGGGTATCCAGAGATTTTTTCTGGGAAATAAAGGTGTCTTGGCATGATACCGACCACATCGCCAAATAATATGCTTTGGTCATGAAAAAATATGGTCACTAACACCATATTCCCCATATGTCTAGCACGGCATCGATGGAACCTTTACTTTTTTTTGTCTTCTCACCTCGGGATTCCAAAAAAGGGCCTGTCATTTAATGGTGTCAGTTGGCTTCCTCAGTGTGTGTCCTATCAAGTGCCATTTTCTTTTCACATCTCAAGGAAATGTGACAAAAATGTGCTATAAGTCAAGGAAAAATGTGGTCAGTAAAACTATATTTATGATACACTTATCAAGATATTGAAGGAATCTTTACTTTTTTTTTCATTTTAGACATACACATCACTTGAATCAGTGAATATTTTTTATCTCATTTTAACTCAATAATAGTGACATGTGGGATGTTATTTTTAAAAATTATTGTTTATTAATATGAACAAAGCTGCCTTTTTGTTTTGTGATCAAACATTTTTAACTGCTTTTTTTAAAAAAAATGTTTAATGTTTCCTTATTGTATTGCAAAGTCTTTGGTAATATTTGGCAATTGTCTATTAGAATTTAACATTCCACTGCAAAATTATAATCAGGGACCTGCATTTTTTACTTTACTTGTTGTCTATGTTTTGCTGTCTCTTATTACAAATACTGGTTGCATACAAGTATTTCATTTTCTAAGATGATATCATGCCTTGGATATTATTTTTGAACTAGAATTCTCAGGCATTTTAACCTGTGAATTGTTGTGTTGTTTAATTTACCTTGAAGTTCCATTTTGAAGAGCACTAACTGACAGTTGGTTATGAAGGTAAACACAAAAGTCACAATATAATGTTTCAGTTAGGTATTATAAGGTTGTCTTATTGTCACATAATAGCCAGCTATTTTAATCTTCACACTAAGCATGTGTTTGTTTCAAAGTTGAACTCTGCATGCTTATTAATTGTCTCATTCAAGCAAAATGATATATATTTATGCTGTTATTTAATTTGTTAGGATTTTACTTATTAATATCTTCATGCATTCATGACTCTACTCTCTTTGACCAGTGTTTTTTATTTTCATTTTCTTGTTTCATTGAAGTCAAAATATAAGAATCTTTAGATTTGCTGCATCTGTTAGCCTCAAACTAGATTTCACATATATAGAAGAAGAAATGGGCGATCTGGCTAGAATCAGAGATTCTCTCTGATGGGCTGTTGTGAATGCAACATTCTGCAAAAGACATTCAACGTGATGATATATTTGAAGCGTGTTCAAATAAAACCTGCCTGAGCTGTGTCAAATGGACATACACAGGAGGCAAGATCATGTCACATCTGACATAATAGGCACTCATGAATGTGCAATTGTGTATGTGTTCATTCTCCATGTAGTATTAATTGCTTTTGCTGCTGGAAAAAGTGGCTGGTGTGATTTGGAGCCCATCTGCATTTTTTTTATGATGATGAGCTTCTTTGGCAGACATTAAAGAGTCTGGTATGAACATCATTGCCATCAGCAACAAAGACACACTAGACAACTTGCAAACAAGAATAAGAGACCTGGCATGCTTTCATGTGGTCTGATTCTGTTGCATGACAATGTTCACACAAATGTCACAAACAGTGTGCAGGAAGCAGTAGCAAGGAAACAGTGGGAAGTTCTGTAACAACCAGCCTGTCACCACATGACTTTCATTTGCTTAGACCCTTTAAATATCTCTAAAGGGACAACGGTTTGACACTGATACAGACATCATGGCCTTGGTGACAAAATGGTAAAATGAGCAACCAAAATCAATTTTCTCTGACAATAGCCCCTGTCTACCCCAAATAGTGGGATGCATGTCTAAATGCCTAAGGCAACTTTTTTTTAAAGAACCCTGGTAATTATGTGCTTCATAACAATTGCTTTATAACAATTGCTTTATAACAATTGCTTTATAACATTGCTTTATAACAATTGCTTTATAACAATTGCTTTATAACAATTGCTTTATAACAATTGCTTCATAACAATTGCTTTATAACAATTGCTTCATAACAATTGCTTTATAACAATTGCTTTATAACAATTGCTTTATAACAATTGCTTCATAACAATTGCTTTATAACAATTGCTTTATATAATTCTGCCACACTTGCTGATGTACCTTACATATGTTTGTAATAAATCCACTGGGATGGGTTTCATTTGAACATATGTATATAATTAATGTATGTATGTACTTGTTAGCTTGTATATATTTATATATATATATATATATATATATATATATATATATATATATATATATATATATATATATATATATATATATATATATATATGTGTTTTTAAATCAATTTTTATGTTAAATCCTCTTTACTGATTCTTTGTTTATTAATCCATTATTTCTTGGAGTTTTTGCTCAAGTTTTGATGGCAACATTATATCATCATCTGCACATCAAGTGTTATTTATTATTGTTATAATACTGTTTTGTATGTTGGTATTCATTCAATCAGTCTATATTTTAAAACAAAATTGTGAAACCCAATGACAGAAAAGAAACAAACAAGTTACTATTTGCAGGTGACAAAACATTAATTTAAAACAAACAAAGAAGATCTAGAAGAACACCAAAATAAAATTAACTATGCAGGCAAGTTGAAGTGAAAATTAATATTGTCCTTCTTCACACACCCCGCCCCCACCCCCTCCAAAAAAAAGACAGTACTTTAAATATAATGGATAAATAGCTATATCAAATAGATCAATTCAAATTTCAAGGTAGACTTGTGACATATGACAGCAAACAAGCAACAGAAATAAACTCAAATCACAGTAAAGCATGTCAGGTTATTGGTCAGATAGGGTCAGGAGGCAGTAGTGGGGTGTGGTATACACTCCAAGGTATGGTGACAGCTTTACAAAAAAGGAACACAACAAAATACTGACGTTTCAACCTGTGACCTTCTTCAGAAGACAGGGACAATGACAACCAGATATGACCCAGATAGGGTCATTATTGGCTAAAACAAAGAGTTCAGAATAGACAAAAAAACACATTATCTTCACCTCTGTGTATATGCCATCAGTGTCAGTCTTGAATACTAGATTTTAGAGCAATTAGTAAAATAAATACCACCAAAATGAAATCTATCGGGGGACTAGGTGGCCCAGAGGTAAGATGTTAGCCTCTGTCAGGAAGGTCTAGGGTTTGAATCATGCCACAGGCAGTGGTTTCTTTGTCACATTACCCTTCCCTGGTCACTTTAGGTAGTGAGATCCAATGTTTAGCCCTCTCAGATAACATTGAAAAACAGGAGGTCCCATATGCAGTCACAAATGTTAAAAAGCCCCCAGCAGTCGAAAAGAGTATGCAAAAATGGCTGCCCAGCAAAATTTTTATGCAAAATCTATCCATGCCTAAGATGGATGTGTCAGGCTGAGAGGCACAGATATCGTGACTTTGTTATAAATTAGTGACACAACGCAAGAACAATGTTCTTCTCAGTGTCACTCTGGGTCAGCCTCTTTCCTCTCACCTGTTGTTTCCCACATGAAGGCTTAGCTATTTGGTTGTTATCTCTCCTCATCACATGTCCAACATATGACCATTGTACCTTTCATGTCCACCCAGCCTTAAATGGGTACTGGATTTTTTTTCTGGGAAAGTAAAGTGGCACAGGTATAATACCGATCACATTACCTCAAAAATCATGTACTGAAGGTCTATAAAAATTATGGTTCAACACCATATTTCCTATATGCCATGTAGTGTGATGGGGTACTTTATTTTTTTTAAAATATTACTTTTGTAAAGCTAAAAAATGTTTGCCATTTCTTGATATTTTTCATTGTAATTGATTTAATCAGGAAATTTTTTTCACTTTGACTAAAATATGAATGCTTTTTCTTTCCTTATTTGTTGGTGAAGTTAATGACAGGCCAATGGTCTTTGACTGTTGGTAGTCATAATTACTCTGATATTGGTTATTTTTTAATTCTTTGTTTTCATATATTGAGTGAGCAATAAAATTGAGAAAAATTATGTATATTGTTTAGTACATGCCATAAGACAGGGGTGCGTACTATCCCCCCTACTGTTTATTACATACATGGACTATATATGGAATTTAGCCAACCCCCATCAGAGACAGAGGAGATCAACGAGCTTTTATTTTCAGTTGATCAGGCACTAATACATGAAACAATAGAAGACCTAGAAGAGCACCTAAATAGACTCAACAGCACAGTTACAAAATACAACATGAAAATCAACATAGACAAAACCAAAGTCATGAATGTCGCCAAAGTAAACAGAACATAACTATAGAAAGCAGGCAGCTAAAACAAGTAGAGGAATTCAGATACCTAGGAAGTTTAGTGACAACAATTCACAAACAGCAGAGATATACTCAAGATGCAATAAAGCTTGTCAAATCATTGGACAGCTATCACCACTATTGTCTAACAAGGAAGTAACTCTAGAGGCAAAATATGCACTTTACATTACAATCTTCATCTCAACCTTGTGGTACCAATACCAGACCTGGACCCCAGTTGCAAGAACAATAAGAAAAATAACCTCTGCTGAGATGAAGTGTGTTAGACGAATGACAAGAAACAGTCTGAGAGATAAGATCAGAAATGAAGAACTGAGAAAAAAGCTAGGAATAATCCCCGGCATAGAATATATAAAGAAACAACAAATAAAATGGTTTGACCACGTGACAAGGCAGAAAGATCAAAACACAACACAACGAGCCTTCAATAAACATTGTGAGAACACTAGGCCCAGAGGACAACCATGAAAAAGATGGGGAATATTAGAATCACTAGGAAACATAACAGCAGCAGAGGTGAACAGAAGAGTAAAAAACCGCAAATTATATATCCCCTCGATGCTGAAAAGGCAAATGAGGAAGGAAAGAAGAAGAAGATATGCCATACTTGGATGTAGTTTAAGTTTGATGATGATGCTGGTTATTACTTGTCTTAATTCACTACATAAATTATGTTAATGTTATGCTCTGACAAGCTGTGGCCAAAACACCTGTTTACATCTTTAATCCATTCTTTTACCACATTTTACCAATGAAGTTGTCAGTCACCATTAGCTCATCCTTCTTATTAACCTAATTATGAACATGGAGCAGAATGTTCAATTTTGCTTATTTTTAGATAACAGCAGCACCTACCTACTATTGGTTTGCTAAGCCACTCATGGATATACAAGAACTCAGTTTGCTAGAATTTAGGGAGAATTTAGGAAAGAGCCATCTATTTTAAACTTTACTTTCAGTGTAGTAATAGGTTCTTTGATTATATATCACTTCAGGGTTAGAGATGTTTGATGTGTTAAAATTGTAATAGTTATCTGCTCAGAAAGATGTTTGTTAGACTACATCGAATGTGATAAGTATTTGCAAATAATGGATAGACCTCATTGCACACAAGATAGGTCAATAGATGGTCACCTCTTCCAAATATAATGCAAATTATGCATGCTATGACTTGTTTGTTATAAAACACTTCTGATCTATCATTCCATCCTTCTTGTATTCTAGAGGGTCTTATCAAATACCTGTCGTGTTTTTGTTGTGATTTAAGGACAGATCTCTCTAGACAGAACGCTTCTCCTAGAATCGAATATAGACATTACAGACTTGGGTATACAAGTTGTAGACAGCCATATACATTCATGGTTAGCAATATCAAATGACAGCTTCAATGATATTTCTAGAGACTTGTTCCACTGCCCAGTACTCCAACAGGTTTAATGGCATGTAAGCATCGTAGGCCAACAATTACAAAGGCCTGCAGTCATGAATCACATCAACTCACACACTCTGTAGTGAAATATACAAATCAAATCAACAACTGCTACTCATTTGTATCTGTCTATGTCTAAAATAACTTCTAAGTCCTTTAAAACTGTCTAGGATGGACCCAAGCTTCAAAATCTTTCTGTCTAATTTCATGCTTCTAGTTTGTATCTAAGCTTTCTACTTCAATGTTAGCTATCTACGCTTCACTCTCCTGGTGTCAGCCATACTTTGTTCTACCACAACAATTCCTGATCTAAATCTGTCTTGCCTGGTCGAGGTACTGTGGGAAACTGACTAGTTCAACCCTTTAGTTTGGCTCGTGACTTGGTTACGCAACTGTACCCTAATCATGCAATCTCAAGATGTTTGTCAAACCTGACTAATGTTCAACGTGGCTGAGTAACTAAACACCTCTCGGTCATTTCCCTATAAACTTAATTAATTCCCACTCTCTTAGTACATTGTTTAACCCTCTCAAACCCAAAATCTGGTACACCTGGATCAAGTTTGACTCTTATTTCTCATAAGTACATCCTCATTGTCTTCTCACTCTCTACAAATAATTATAAAATTACTTCAACATATAAGCTCTAAAGTTTCCACCGCATGCAAGTCTGTCAGCTTTGTATTGCCACAAACACATAAGTGACCAGCACAGTAGCTCCACACAATGTTCCAAATGTTTTATTCACTTCTGATGGAGCAACCCATTCAAAGCATAAACTAGAACTTACACAATAATACATTCTTGATAGAGGTCTCATAAAACAAGCACAGAATGACATGGCTCAATATTTCTACAGATATCAAACTATTTTGTTTCATATCACTACTTAAAATAAGACATCTTCCATACTGCTTGCTGGTTTTGTTTGCTGGTTTTGTTTGCCGTTTTGCAACATTTAAGTGACATTTATTATTCTATAAAAAACTGCTATTGTTACATGATATTTGTTTGTATCATTTGTATTATTTTTATGAATTGAGTTATTTGTGAGTCATCATCAATGTACTCCGAACATGTCCATCATTGCTTAGATCTCCTCCTCAGCAATTCCCTCTGTGTCCAGTGACTGACGACTCCAGTTCTATGTTGGTTGATAAGTCTTCTTACACGGCCACTAAGTTTTGTGAATATCAAGTGAAAAAAGGGGAGCACTCTCTCCAACTCCAATTTTTACAAGAGCTGTACATCTGGGCTTCTTCAAATGATGGCTTGTAACAATGAAAAACATGTCTATGAGTTCACATACAAAAGTTGTCTCAATTATGAACATTCCTCAAATTATAATTTAATCTGACTAAATTTTTGTTAACTAGTGTTATATTATGTTACTGTGGCAATTTTTGCCACCCCTTTTGTTAACAATCATTAACATTGTATTTAACACTTGAAGAGAAGTCAAGCTCACTGTAGTTTGCAAATATTAATCTATGGCAATAGCCTCAACTTGTCCTCTCCTACAATCATTAACATTGTATTTCTCTCTCTCTCTCTCTGCGTTCAAGACTCAATCAGAGTAGGATTCCAGACTCTCTCATGAAGTCAGCTGTCTGTTTGAGTGATTCAATTGCCCCATATAGTTTTTCTTCCAGGGAGGTGGGTGTGGACCACATTGCTCTTCTCAGGTCTGTGTGCTGGGAGCAATCCTGTAGAACATGTTTTGTAGTCATATTCTGATTGAATACCTGTTAAAATGTTGCACTGTGTTCTGCGCCAGTGGCCCAGTGCATCAGATTTCAGCCAGCATTTTATTTAGGTTTGCTTTCCTTAGCCTTTGATTGTCCCCAATCTTCCTGCAGGGCAGCAGATTGTCTTTTCTGTAGGGGGATTCTGCCCTTAGATGGCCGGCCCTCCCAGGCATGAGTATTTAACACTTGAAGAGGAGTCAAGCTCACTACTGTTTGCAAATATTCATCTATGGCAATAGCCTCAACTTGTCCTCTCCTACAGAAAGAGAATGGCATTGGAGGAGGGAGGGGGGGGGGAGACACATTTAAGGCTCAGACTATGACTTGTGTACAAATGGAAACTTAAAAAATTATGTAACAAGACAATGTCAAAGACTGAGATTAAGAAATAGCAAAGACCAAGTGTTACAGCCTGCATTCTTCACAATTTTCTGTATGTGATGTCACAACTTGTTCCTTGTTAGTTTGGCTATGCTTTATATTGCTGGTGAAGTCCCAAGAGACTGAATTTTATGTGAATATAATTTTTTTTCTCCATATTTTTAATAACATCAGCCAAGTCCTCAGGTATCCCTCACTATACAGGCAGATATTCTTCAACTACATAGTGCTCTTATTTATTTATCACAGAAATTTTGGCATTGTGAATAGATTTTTTTCCCTGATCAATTTGCAATAATTTTTGGCCCGTTCTTTTCATTTCCAATTGCCAAGGGTTCTTTAACGTGCACAAAATACACTTGGGACCTCCTACTTTTTAGAGGCCTAGACATTCTCTACTTAGAGACCAAGAAAAGGAAAGCCACAAATAAACCATGGATTTGATTTGTGAAAAATTCCCACCACCTGTGGTGGAATTTGAATCCAGGACCTTCTTGTCCAGAAACTGACATCTTACCACTAGACCAACCATTCCTTAAGCCTTGTACCTAAAAGAGTTTTAAAATGTAAAATAATTATAAATGATAACAAAGACAGGAAGATTATATTCAGCAACATGAGATAGTTATTAATATATAAAAGCTGAAAACAATTAAATTAGTACTTTTAACTCCAGACCTAATGTCTGGTTGATTCTAATATGTTCAAATAATATTGCATTTCATTGGCAGTGTTTATTGTTGTTGTTTAACATGCTCTCATTAAACTGATTTGTAGTCTGGTATGTTTAATTAGAAACACAAATTATATAGAATTTAGAACTTGGCTGCTCTCATTTTCAAGTCAAATAGCTGTGTTCAATCATGACTGTGCTTTATAGTTGTTTATTCAGATTTTAATCCAACTATTGCCCTTTTGAACAAAAGACGACACATAGGGCAGAAATTCAAGACTCTCCATTTCTGATGATCTTTTTTATTGAGATTTTGCAACGAGCTAATTTACTCCTGCTATGGTACCGAGACCATGGCACAGAGCATGAGCTGTTATAGTAAGCTATAAACCAAAACTGGCTGCTGGTGTCAGGCTTAACAAACCAGAGACAAATAATAATAAATGAATATTATTATAGAAGGAAATTTCCGAAGCGATAATCAGCAAATCAATTCAGAGGAAGAGGTATGTTTACAGCACTCAGAAAAAAATAACAATTAATCAACAACAGAAAAAAAACAAAGAATAATATATGGACTGGAGCAGGATTGAACCCATACTCAGTGGCGTAGCGCCTTGCCACGAAAAGCCAAACGCTA
The DNA here is from genome assembly GCA_032433765.1 of Megaustenia siamemsis. NCBI lineage: Eukaryota > Metazoa > Mollusca > Gastropoda > Stylommatophora > Ariophantidae > Megaustenia > Megaustenia siamemsis. The sequence goes on from JAVIAB010000092.1 coordinate 165,935,389, forward strand.
GAGAACACTACTATTCGTGCTGTTTTTTCATGTTTAGGAAACTACTATTCATGCTGTTTCGTCCTAAATGTTTGTCTGCAATGCAAGTATTCAGCCCTACCCTATCTGGGAGATACTTGTCTTAATAAGAATTGTATTAGGAAAATACAGATACACAAAGTATTCCAAGATGTGATCGCAGCCTTATGCTATAATCATGAGAACACCGGCGCGAAAAACAGTGTCCACAATAGCAAATTTTTTAGTTAGCTGAGTGGCAGTGTTCCCTAATGTTTGGCTTTTTCTGAGTGCTGTAAACATACCTTTTCCTCTGAATTGATTTGCTGAACAAACCAGAGTTGGCCAACACCCCGCTCAACCTCCTTGAGGTCCTCCTGGAAATGAGCTACTCAGCTTGGCCAAGTGAGTAATCAATGAAGAGAGAAGGTGAACTCTAAAAGATTGGCGTGACCAGGATTGGATGTGTCAGCCTGACCGGCTCAAACATACACGCAGTCTTGCTGTAAACTGTGCCATAACACAGCAAGTAATCTTTTCTAGGCAAACAAAGAAGAGAAAGACTTCTGTTTAGTTCACAAGCTAATTATATTGAAGTGGACTTCCGGTCAATATGGTGGATAGGTGGCAGGATCCATTGAGGCTCAGTCTGAAAAGTGTTCCTTGTTGCAGTTTCCTCACATTCCAAGTCTGGCTTGCTGCTGGAGCTACTGAGTTTAGTTGTCTTTGCAACTGAGCTATGTTTTTCATCCGGATCGGTGTTTTGATATTCTGATTGCTAACGATTTAAAAAAAAAAACTATCTTTATGACACATAGTACCATAGCTGGTGTATGTCGGGGCGGGGGGGGGGGGGGGCGCAACGATAGAACCAGAGGGATTGGCCGCTTGGTCAAGCTGTCGCCACGACTTGTGCGACTCAGGATTTTTATTTCATCCCCGATAAAAAAATCCTTTCTGTCTACCGCGGGCTTCGAACACCGTACGTCAGCTTTTCAGCCAGCGGAACAGTGGTTTTAGCCGCACGGCTACGCGCACCTCCGTTTGCTAACGATGAATGATGTTATCTTATGATAAAGGACAGTTCAGCTGCATTCACTTTCGGTGCTGCTTGGCATTATGTCTTTTGGCATGTGCTGTAGCTGCTATGATGGGGACTGCAGCTGCCTTTCTTTGCTTGGATCCTTCAATGAGATGAATTTTAATTCAAATGATTCCACTGGCACGGGAGGTTGAGCAAATATGGATTTTAATTCATTTGCAGTGATACTGGGGCCTTCAACAAACCATAACCATATTTTGAAGTCATAATTAAGTGATTCATTTCATGTAGAGATAAGCAATGAAAAAAAAGGAAAATCTATGAATGGAGTTAAATGAGATGTTCTCAACAGTAAATTGATGAAAACAAAAAGATTGGATAAGGAAAAAGAGAGGGTGCAAATGTAGTAAAGATATTCAAGAAAATACAATTTACTTATAAAGTTAAAGATGTACCACAATAGAAGTCAGTAGCAAGTAATAACAGTAGCATGTATCACAAGTAGATAGATATTTCTCCATTTGTGTTCTCATTGTCTGCCCTTAAGGAGGCATTAAATAGGTGCCAGCTACGTTGTCTTGTGTCATGGTTTCCAGCAAGTTCTGCCTTTTGTGCTAACATTTTAATTCATCGCAGCATGGTTTGATGCCTGTGTTTGACTTCTCCGTTTGCTTGTTTAGGCTGTTTAATTTGTAAAATAACTACCATAGTAAGGTCTTGGTCAGTCACCTTTACTGATCTTGGCACTGACCGACAGCTACGAATCACCAATCAGTTTCACTTCATGCGCTTAGTATTAACCTTTGGGCTCTATGGTTAAAAAAAAAGGTAAAGGTACGAAACCTAAATCGGCATCTTAGCACACAGGTTTTTACCCATATCTGCTGAACCGCCTATTCAGAAGTGCTTGGAGACTCCTGTCTAGTGTTGCCTCAAGCATTGTAACTCACGAGCGTGGTGCCATTCCTCATCTTCCCAAAGTTTTTTTTTTATTGTGTTCGCCAGTCTTTGCCTCAGGCGAAGTCCCTAGAGTCTAAGAACTGAATTTTGCGTGTTAATCCATTTTGTTTCCTGGCAGCCGTGTGCGCAGGGGTCCCTCGCTGTTCAGGCAGATAACTCGACTTTGGAAGTACTCATATTTTTTTCAGTTGATGAGTAATCAGGGTTGGCTGCCGCAGAGATAAATCGCAAATAAAAATCCCAACTTGCGCAAAGGGAATTTAAACTCACAACCTCTCTGTTTTGAAACCGGCGTCTTGCCTCAAGACCAACCAGTCGACCACCCCTCCCCTCTTCGATTTTGAACCCTGGTACCAATTTCTGCCAGCGGCTGGGTTGACCGCAGGGGTATATTTTTTTTCAAAACTGCTTCCAGCGGGAATCGAACACAAGTTGTGGTTTTCCCAACTAGGCTGCTGAGGCCCCCCCCCCACATACACCTCTAAACGAACTCTGGAATCTGCAGTTATACATTTCTTTAAGGCAGCAAATTTGCACATTCAGAAACCAACTATACAAATATGTTGTTTCTAGCATTGAACATGTGTACACAACTCCATACTGATTATAATTGTTGATGATATTTTTTTTCTCATTTATTTTGTTGATTGTAGATTCTTTACTGAGAAATTTTACACGCCAATTGTATTAATTGTGTAACTATTGTTATAGACATAATATGTTATTGTCACGAAACACAAAATGTTAGGCCAGCCATAAATTTGTATCCTCTCAAATGATATTGTTGGTAAAGCTTAATATTTAAGAACAAATAATCTGCATATAATTCTGGATGGAAACGAGTCTGTTTATATATAAATATGCTCCATACTAATAATTTTATAAAATATAGATAAATGTACATATATAAAAAATAATATTTAGTATTTTTTTGGTTATTTTACGCAATAATAAAATGTTAAATTAGTTTATGCTTTTTTTATTTTTATTTGTTATTTTGTTCTTCAGCAGCAGTTTCTCTTTTGAACACATCAGCTCTTAAATTATCAATGCGGGTCCCTCGCCGCTCAGGCAGATAACTCGACTTTGGAAGTGCTCATATTTTTTTTCAATCGATGAGTAATCAGGTAAGTAATTCATACTCTAGCACTCAAAGTTATCTTATCTTGTTGAGTTGATCTTCACAAACAATTTAAACACGAGGCGGTGTTTCAAATATTTATTTTAAATTAACTTTTTTTTTATTTGGCTCACTTTCATATAATGTTAGGCTAGGTATTTCATTTTGGTCATAACTTTCTTGTCTATTAGGACAACTGAAATATTGCAGAAGTGAAGCATGATCTTGTCTATTAGAACAACTGAAATATTGCAGAAGTGAAGCATGACCTTGTCTATTAGAACAACTGAAATATTGCAGAAGTGAAGCATGACCTTGTCTATTAGAACAACTGAAATATTGCAGAAGTGAAGCATGACCTTGTCTATTAGAACAACTGAAATATTGCAGAAGTGAAGCATGACCTTGTCTATTAAAACAACTGAAATATTGCAGAAGTGAAGCATAATCTTGTCTATTAGAACAACTGAAATATTGCAGAAGTGAAGCATGACCTTGTCTATTAGAGCAACTGAAATATTGCAGAAGTGAAGCATAATCTTGTCTATTAGAACAACTGAAATATTGCAGAAGTGAAGCGTGACGCTTGTTCGAACAGCTTTGAGATTTGACTATAGAGAAGGACAGAAAGTAGAAAAGCTTGTACTTCCTTAAAGTGGCCTAATACTCTGACGTCACAAAGAATTGAGAAACAAAGGCCTGGTTTTAGGGCAAGAAGTATAACGTCTATGAGAAAAATGAATTGGTAGATGAACATGAAGATTGATAACGATTTCTACATGTCATCAAGTTCTGGGACGCGAATCAACAATAAAGGGGACAAGAAAGTAATTTTATAGAGCAACACTATCTCCATTATCCTGTGTCCACGACTGTCCTTACAAAGAGCTCCAAATCTGGCCCACCCTGCAACAGTTTTCACTTGTCTCTCAGATTATCTTTGGTCTGTTCTTTTGATTATGTTCAACATTGACTGCAAGGCTACCTAATGGATGAAAGATATTATACTTTATTTTCTAATAAATCCGATGATTTTTTAAAAAATGAAACATCCGATAGCAGTGTAATCAGGGAACTGTCTGTTGATGTCACAGATAAATAGTGACTTACACAGATAAACGGTGACTTACACAGACAAACGGTGACTTAACATTAGTATGGTAATGTATGTATAATATAATTTACATATCACCACCATCTTCATAGCCATCATCATCATCAGGCAATGTGTCCAGTTTAGGACGTCACTCTTTCAACTGCAAATCTGAATGTATCTCAACCAGACTTTTTGTGTCATCATTGTGGCTATAAAATTTACACCTATGAGACCCTTGTAGCAGACACAACCTCCACCAAACGGAATACTGAAAACAAATTAAAGTAATCCACGAATTGGAGACTACTGAATTATCCTATGCATAAAAGGATAAGCTACGTCAAGGGGCTTGAAAGATTAGACTAAAGCGTATAGACGCCTTTGTAGCAGTCACAAAGAACCAGACACAGAAAGACCCAGCAGAGAAAAACTAGGAACCCATATATTCAGTTTAAGTCAACAACATTCCTCACCCCAAATTAGATATAAAGAAATGAAGAAAAGCATACAGGCAGATATGGAGAGAAAATGTATTGTAGAAACGTGCATAGAAGAGAACTACCCACTTGACTAATGTGCTCATGAAAATACAGATGGTTCTGCTACGTCACTGTAACGGAGGCGGGGGTGGTTTTCCAATTCAATACGTTGGAAGACTCTTGGTCTATCTAAGGTCATAACCGTTGGAAGACTCTTGGTCTAACTAAGGTCATAACCGTTGGAAGACTCTTGGTCTAACTAAGGTCATAACCGTTGGAAGACTCTTGGTCTAACTAAGGTCATAACTGTTGGAAGACTCTTGGTCTAACTTAGGTCATAACCGTTGGAAGACTCTTGGTCTAACTTAGGTCATAACCGTTGGAAAAGTCTCGAGCAATATATGGTCCTTTTCGTCTTGTCAGACGGTCTAGTGGAGGCTATTGTGTATTTTTTTAGGTTTTGTTTTTGTCGAACAGCATCTCTCGTGGCTAATTCTACCAATGTTTGACAAACACACACGGCCACAGAATGCAGAAATCAGGCCCACTGATTCACAGGCTTTCCCATCCTTTTTCATGAGTCTTTTCACTTCTAAGTTTTGCCTTAGCACAGTCTCAAATGATGTTATACCATTCCTTAAACATGCCCTCCATGATGTGCGATCACTTGCCATATATTCCCAGTCATTTTCACAGATGGAGAAGTCATTCAGAGATGATTTACAGATATCTCTATATTGTAGTTTAGGTCTGCCGATTTGTCTTTTTCCGTGTGTTAGTTCACCATATAGTATTTGCCTGGCGATGCGTTTTCTTCCATTCGCTGGACGTGCCCCAGCCATCTTAATCTTCAACATCTGAGCATCGACATGATTGTTGGGATCTTAGCACGTTGCAGGAAAGATAAGTTGGTTATTTTTCTTGCCATTTTGTGTGCATTATTCTGCTGAGACATCGTATGTGGAAGACATTTAGTCTTTTAAATAGACTTTGAAAAAGTCATAACCGTAGGAAAATTCTCGAGCAATCGATAGGCTGCAACATCAGAGTTGTTTCAGATTTGGCCTGTTAACACTGATGTTGCTCAAGGAACTAGCGTTACTAACAGATGAACTGTCAACACTGATGTTGCTCATGGAACTAGCTTTACTAAAAGATGAACAGTCAACACTGATGTTGCTCAAGGAATTAGCGTTACTAACAGATGAACTGTCAACACTGATATTGCTCAAGGAACTAGCGTTGCTAACAGATGCACTGTCAACACAGATGTTGCTCAATGAATTACTAACAGATGCACAATTGTTTCTCCATTTTTTGTTTTGTTTTTCCATTAAACATTATAATAGATAATACGACTGTGAAGCAACTAGACAATGTTAAATATCTGGGTAGCACGTTAACACAAGACAATAACCAAGAGACAGAGATAGATATAAGGTGTAACAAAGCATGCCAAGTTATAGGCCAAGATCAACACTATTTAAAAACAAAGCAATAAGTACGGAAGCAAAAAGTGCAATATATTTGGATTGATTTGGAAGAAGAAAATCCATTTCTACCAACTCTGTGCTATCAGTGCCAGGATTGAACGCTGGACTCTAGAACAATAAGAAAGATAACGACCACCGAAATGAAATGTGTCAGAAGAATGACAAGAAACAGCTTAAGGGACAGAGTAAGAAACACCGACCTGAGGAAGAAACTCGAGATTGAACTAGCCATCGAATACATAAAGAAACAACAGATGAATTGGTTCGGCCACATAACAAGACAAAAAGAACTAACAATGACTCAAAGAGCCATAAACAAACGCTACGAAAACGCCAGATTAAGAGGAAGACCGAGAAAGAGATGGATAAAGGGGATACTAGCGTCACTAGGAGGGATAACACCAGAAGAGGCCAACAGAAGAGCAAAGAATCGCAGATTGTATCTCCCATCGACGCCAACGGCAATAGAGGAAGGATAAAAGAAGAAGAAGAAGAAGAACAGATGCACTGTCAACACTGATGTTGTTCAAGGAACTAGCGTTAGTAACAGAAGCACTATCAACACTGATGTTGTTCAAGGAACTAGCGTTAGTAACAGAAGCACTATCAACGCTGATATTGCTCAAGGAACTAGCGTTGCTAACAGATGCACTATCAACGCTGATATTGCTCAAGGAACTAGCGTTGCTAACAGAAGCACTATCAACGCTGATATTGCTCAAGGAACTAGCGTTGCTAACAGATGCACTATCAACGCTGATATTGCTCAAGGAACTAGCGTTGCTAACAGATGCACTATCAACGCTGATATTGCTCAAGGAACTAGCGTTGCTAACAGATGCACTATCAACGCTGATATTGCTCAAGGAACTAGCGTTGCTAACAGAAGCACTATCAACGCTGATATTGCTCAAGGAACTAGCGTTGCTAACAGAAGCACTATCAACACTGATATTGCTCAAGGAACTAGCGTTGCTAACAGATGCACTATCAACGCTGATATTGCTCAAGGAAGTAGCGTTAGTAACAGAAGCACTATCAACACTGATATTGCTCAAGGAAGTAGCATTAGTAACTGACGCACTATCAACACTGATATTGCTCAAGGAACTAGCATTAGTAACTGACGCACTGTCAACACTGATGTTGTTCAAGGAACTAGCGTTGCTAACAGATGCGCGGTCAACACTGATGCTGCTCAAGGAACTAGCGTTGCTAACATATATGCACTGTCAACACTGATGGTGTTCAAGGAACTAGCGTTGCTAACGGATGCACTGTCAACACTGATGTTGCTCAATGAACTAGCGTTGCTAACAGATGCACTGTCAACTGAAATAAAAATGAAATCCTCCAGAAATAGCAATCTCGATAAGCCTCGTGCAGCTGTGCCATAATATCCAGAGGGTAGTGATCCAGTGGATACCACCACATTACAACAAACAAGCATACGAGTATGAGGATAAACTGCACAAAGAAAGAAAAGGGAGGAAACTACCACAAGATATCCGATCAGCTACGAAGAAGAAAATCCATCATCAAAGAAGAAAACCTTGCAAAGTGGAAACAATACCACACCAAACACAACGAACAGGATGGGTATTGGGGGACAGGCAAGTAGGTGGATGGATATTGGGAATAGACGAATAATTGTGTGGTTATTGGGGAACAGGCAAATAGTTGGTTGGTTATTGGGGAACAGGCAAATAGTTGATTGGTTATTGGGGAACAGGCAAATAGTTGATTGGTTATTGGGGAACAGGCAAATAGTTGGTTGGTTATTGGGGAACAGGCAAATAGTTGATTGGTTATTGGGGAACAGGCAAATAGTTGATTGGTTATTGGGGAACAGGCAAATAGTTGATTGGTTATTGGGGAACAGGCAAATAGTTGGTTGGTTATTGGGGAACAGGCAAATAGTTGGTTAGTTATTGGGGAACAGGCAAACGGATGGATAATGGGGAGCAGGCAAATAGTTGGATTGTTATAGTGTGACTCAGTCATGGGCGATAATGGAAGAATAGAAGAATATGACGATAGACAGAAGAATAAAAGAATGAGGCGATGACGATGTGAAGTAGGATAGTTTTAGGCGGCGTAGAAAAGACACTCTTCAGAGGATTAGGAAGGAGACGTTAAGTCTACCCAACTCAGTCGCTGAGTCGTAATCAACTTGAAGATTACCAGTGAAATGCGTACAGGTGGTCAGCCTAAAGCCAGACAGATGTTTGCTCTGGTCGACAAAGTTGCGTAACGCAACGACACGGCCGCTGGTTCCTAGGAAACTCTTATATCGGCAGACGCCTTGAAGTCCAGTGAAGACCTGAGATGAAAGCGGACAACTAAACTGCCCCGCGTAATCAAAAGACCAGGTTATCTTTACGTTCAGCAGTGATTACTCTTTGAGTCTCTGAATTGGAAATCGCCTCGAGTTTTAGTTGTTAGGGGACGGACTTAGGAAGATGGACAGGTTCGACAGGACTCCTAAAGTAATAAGACTTTAGAGATAATTAAAAAAAGGCGGAGCTAGAGAGATAGTGACGGTCAGGAGACGTAGGTTAGGCCGTATCAGTGGTCGGGGGGGTGTGGTCACCTGGGACTTAAACCCCGAGACCCTGGGAACTAGGGAGATTAGGAGAGGAGAGGCACAGAATGCTTTTGGGGCGAGGAGCAGTAGCTAGAGAGACATTTAGCTACACTCGGGCAGACTCAGCTACACTCAGCCAGACTCGAGACAATTCGGCCACACTCGGCCAGACTGAGCACATTCAGATACTAGTTCCTCAGCACTATCAGAAAGAGACAGGCAGATGTACTTAAGATTACTATACGGAGTAAACGGTCAACAAGATAGATAGATAACCACAGATAGAACTTTATGAATACGAAACGGACACACACAAACGTTATTTGACAATTCATCATCGCCGATAGGCTATGTCAAGTAACACCAATAAAGACCTTGTTTATACTTGTACTAAAAAGATTGATGAGTTATATATGTGTGTCAAATGAAAGTACAAGTAGTAAGGTCAGAAAGAAGTTTGATAGAGACCCTGCAATATTACATTACTTTCTGTTGCCGTGACGCAGGATTTTATTCTTTTAAAGAAGGACCTGGAAGAAAAAAAAAAAAAGTAAGAATTTTCTCTTAACCAACTCTGACGTCCATCTACGCACTTCCAGCGTAAACCTACGCACTTCCAGCGTAAACCTACATACTTACAGCAACGAGTGCCGTCCTCATAATTTGCAAGTACCCATGAAGTTGAGCCTAGTAATGTGTTTGTGTACAACACACCAGCGAACCTTGTCTACAGAAGTTAATCAAGCCTAGCCATCTGTGTCCAAAATAGTACATCGAAGTCCAGCGTAAGAATGGCTGCCTGTTTGTGAGACTACACCCTGTTTATCTTAAAATCCCGAAGAAGCGACTAGAAGTGCCAACCCGCAGTGATCTTTCCCCGAGCTATATCAAAGTAGAAGTGAACATTCATATTCATAAAGTAGAACTTCCTGTAAGGAAAGAAGTAAAAGTGAAATAGACAGAGAGAACAAAATGTGAAAATGATGTCCACATTGAGAACCTGAAAAAGACTAAGTAGTTAATTATTGTTTTAAATTAGTATATTATTGTGTAGTTGTTAGGATGTTATAAAAGTGTGTTAGGTATTCCATGGACTTCAGAAGCATGTAAGTTGGATTTTTCTTATATATTTTAGAGATGCATATGATATGTTGTAACAAGGTTGTGTGAAGTAAATAAGTTTTTTCTTGAGTGTTAGTGGAAGAAAGTAGAAATTCTTTGACTGATCTAAATAACTTGTGTGTTAATTTATACTTAATTTATAATTAATTAATTAATTATCAAGATGAAGAGAGGCATGACTCCCACTTTGCAGACCCTGCAAGAAATTAGTAGAGTCATCACCGGTTTAGAAAATAGTTTTAGACAGCAAGAAATGAGTGCCAGTATCTCAAATTACTCTGGCGACCCATCCATGTTCAGACAATGGATGGCAGAAATTGAAAAGTATGCTCTCATTTTTCCTATAAATGAGGAAGACAAGAAATTAATAGCTTTTAAAACAAGTAGAGGCGAAGTATCTGACTTCATCCAGAGAAGGCTAAAGAATGAACCTTCAAGCACATGGAAGTCCCTCAAGATAGAATTAAAAACTAGGTATGCTGCTGTAGGAGATGCCTACACTGCTTTCATACTTTTGAGGAAGTTTAAACAAGAAAGAGGAGAGACAATAACTGCATACAGTAATAGACTTTTAGAGCTAGCAGAGGAATCTGGTTTAGAAAAAGATAATTTTGGTAGACAATTAATAGAGACTTTTATAGATGGACTAATATCCACAGATCTAAAACTACACTTAGCGAGGCTGAACCCTGAGACGCTAGATGAAGCTATTAATGTCTCTATTAAAGAAATCGGGTTCATGAAGAAATTGAATTTAAACCTACCTGAAGAAAGCCCAACCATCAGTGAATGGTTTAATAAAAGAAAAATAGTGGAAAATCCTAGGGAAGTTAATCAAGCGAGTATTAGATGGAGAAATAAGGGACGACTAGGTGAAATGAGTAAAGAAATATATGCAGTGAGAAGGGAAACAAGGCATTTTCACGGAAGATTAGCACCCCAGGAATCTAGGTGGAGATGGAATGACAAAAGACAAACTGCTGGACGTAAGAGCTATGAAATAAATAGTGTAGACAGGATTGAAATGAATAAAGTGAATGGTAAATCAAACTTGTGGACACATCATGTTAACCCAACACCCAGGCGTGGTTGGCAAGATCCCTCTGGAGTCAAAGAGAAGCGCGCAACCAAGCACGTGGATGCGAGAACGACCAAGTGGTCCAAATCAAACGGCCCAAACATCAAGACAAACAGACTGTCTAGCCTGAAACAAAACAAATTAATCAGAAAGGAGAAGGAATTAGAGGGAATGGAACATAATTTAGAAGATAAGTCGAGTCATGCGATCAGCAATAAAAATGAATGTATGTTAGTGAGAATTAAAGAGACTGAGAACAGAATGATCGACAGTGCTACACAAACAGAAGGTACTGATAGAGAAGTATTGGTGACACAGGTTAGCTGCGCACAAACACAGACTGTAGAGGTTAGAGGACAAACTAAACATAACGATAAAATAACACAAACGAGGGAGGTGAAGAAACAATTTAGAGACGCCTGTGTGGCTACAAACATCCTAGAAGATGTGATTTCAAGAAAAGATGCCGAGATAAGAATTATGGAAAAGAGAAGTGAAAGAGATGAGTTGATGCTACTAGAGCTGAAAGACACAGTAGATAGGCTAGAGTGCAAAAACAAGTGTCTAGAGACAAGAATTAAAGAGCTTGAAGAACAAGAGTCTGAGACTGACAGACACAGTGTATGTATGATTCGAGAAGTTGATGAGATGAAAGCACAGAATAGCCAACTTTTAGGTGAAGTTAAAGTGTCCAAGGATTTAGTTGTAAGTTTAAGAAAGGAGAAATCAGAAGTAGATGACAAAGTAAAGAACCTAATACGAGAGAAGTCTGACTTAGAGGAAGAGGTAGCGTCTCTAAGGCGAAAGAAATCTACTACAGAAAATTTGAAGAAGGAAAACGAGAAAGGGAAACTTGATAGGACAGAGCGCAACAGTGATACAAATAGTGTAGAGGTTGTAAGTAAAAGTGCTGAGAAGAAAATTAACGAACTAGCAGTGTTTCATGCATTAGAGAAAGCAGCTGATAAATATGCGCGTGAAATGGACAAGGAATTAGAGGATATGGCAGATGGGGTAAAAGGTAGCAAGAAACGTCCTGAAACTGACAGATTGCCTACAATACGAGAAAGGAGGGTTGCTGCCATAAATGAAGAGTTTGAAAAGACCCAAATAGAAAAGGCAGAGCAAGTGAAATTTTGGCCATTGGGAACACCAGAACGTGATGCCATTATCGCTGAAAGAAGAAGAAAAGACGATGAAAGAGTCAAAGTAGACCTGCCTTTTGCCATACGATTGGGACGACGGCAAGAGTTTTTTGACCACCAGAAAGAAATAGATAAAGGTAACAGATTCAGAGAAGATCATAGGTCAGGAAGAGGAGACCTGACAACCACTAGTGATGGAAGAGATAAAAGATACAAAAAGAAGAAACATACATATTAAGAATTGTAATTATTTTACTTGTGGATGTTGTAACTAATAAGGTGTAAGAGTCTACTAACTTTTAGACGAATTTTATATGTATAATGTCAGTGTGCACTGAATGATGAGTAGGAGTCTGTGAATGTACTGTCGCCTTAATGAGAAGCCAGAATTTAATTAGACGTATCGCTGACCACTTGAGGAGTGAGTCACCTGAAGTAAACAAACAAAATGGTAACCATGTTTACATCGGTTTAAAAAAAAAGTTTGAGTCAAGTTAAGAGAACTCAGAATTTACAGAAAATAGAGTATTCATGGAGAGAAAAACATAGGGAACTAAGAAGAGTGAGTCAGTGACCCGAGTTGGAGAGACTCTATGAGTTATATAGGAATTCCAAGTGTGGAACAGCATTGTGAGATGTACACATGTGTGTATGAAGTGTGTTGTGGATAGTTTAATGGAAGTCTAGACAGACTAGATTCTGTATCAAATTTAAGTTATAATTTTGATTGCTATGTGTTTGTGATTACTCTATGCTTCAATGTTCGGTCTGTCCAAGACTGTGGGGTGTATGATTTGAGGAGAAACATGTTGTGAAATGCACATTTTTTAATATACAATTTTATGAAAATGTAATTATATGTTGACGGGGAGAATTGCCTAAAAATTTAGGAATATGCGGGGAGAAGGAACAGATAAGAAGACTGTCGAACCGACATGAGTTGACCAGTAAATTAAGCCTGTGGCTAAGAGATTCTGTAAGAAAGCGTATTGCTATGCAGACAACTTTATTAGCAGTGCCAGAAGAGCACGTGTTCAGGGAGAATAAGAGAACAGAGTAGACGGTCTTGTTTCTTTTTCAGAACTGGCACAGATATGATGCCGAAGAAAGACTAAACACGTCTTATTAGGCAATTAAGAGAGTACAGTGCGAAGGCCGATCGAGCCTTAAATATTTCAGAATTGATGTTTCCACAAAATGTTTTGTATACATGAGACACATGTTGTGTCGCAAAGATGTTTATTGAATGTCATGATATTGTTGTAGAATTATGAATGTTGTATATGTAAACACCAATTACAGAACCTACCAGTTTAAATTAAGAGACGGAAAGAAATGTGGGTTAGACATAGACAAAACAGACGATGACCTCAATTTAGCTGGCCTACATTCAGGCTAGGTCCAGAGTGACGTCACGTTAGTCAGAGGCTTCAAAGCAAAACAAAGTGGCATGGCAGAGCGATGTTGTAAGATGATTGTATACATGATGGATTTTTCTTTTGAGATTCCAGTTTATAGATGTTGAATTTGTATTTCTAATTGTTGTAATAATTGATGTACAATGAGAAAAAGGAAATTAGTTAGCCCATTAAGGAAGTAGAAAGAGAGCAGTCACACTATGTTTTTATTTTGAGTTAAATTGATCTATGAATATATCAATTCAACTGAAATGTTGACGGAGATATATGTTATAGTGTGACTCAGTCATGGGCGATAATGGAAGAATAGAAGAATATGACGATAGACAGAAGAATAAAAGAATGAGGCGATGACGATGTGAAGTAGGATAGTTTTAGGCGGCGTAGAAAAGACACTCTTCAGAGGATTAGGAAGGAGACGTTAAGTCTACCCAACTCAGTCGCTGAGTCGTAATCAACTTGAAGATTACCAGTGAAATGCGTACAGGTGGTCAGCCTAAAGCCAGACAGATGTTTGCTCTGGTCGACAAAGTTGCGTAACGCAACGACACGGCCGCTGGTTCCTAGGAAACTCTTATATCGGCAGACGCCTTGAAGTCCAGTGAAGACCTGAGATGAAAGCGGACAACTAAACTGCCCCGCGTAATCAAAAGACCAGGTTATCTTTACGTTCAGCAGTGATTACTCTTTGAGTCTCTGAATTGGAAATCGCCTCGAGTTTTAGTTGTTAGGGGACGGACTTAGGAAGATGGACAGGTTCGACAGGACTCCTAAAGTAATAAGACTTTAGAGATAATTAAAAAAAGGCGGAGCTAGAGAGATAGTGACGGTCAGGAGACGTAGGTTAGGCCGTATCAGTGGTCGGGGGGGTGTGGTCACCTGGGACTTAAACCCCGAGACCCTGGGAACTAGGGAGATTAGGAGAGGAGAGGCACAGAATGCTTTTGGGGCGAGGAGCAGTAGCTAGAGAGACATTTAGCTACACTCGGGCAGACTCAGCTACACTCAGCCAGACTCGAGACAATTCGGCCACACTCGGCCAGACTGAGCACATTCAGATACTAGTTCCTCAGCACTATCAGAAAGAGACAGGCAGATGTACTTAAGATTACTATACGGAGTAAACGGTCAACAAGATAGATAGATAACCACAGATAGAACTTTATGAATACGAAACGGACACACACAAACGTTATTTGACAATTCATCATCGCCGATAGGCTATGTCAAGTAACACCAATAAAGACCTTGTTTATACTTGTACTAAAAAGATTGATGAGTTATATATGTGTGTCAAATGAAAGTACAAGTAGTAAGGTCAGAAAGAAGTTTGATAGAGACCCTGCAACAGGATGGATATTGGGGAACAGGCAAATAGTTGGATGGATATTGGGGAACAGGCAAATATTTGGATGGATAATGGGGAACAGGCAAATAGTTGGATGGATATTGGGGAACAGGCAAATAGTTGGATGGATATTGGGGAACAGGCAAATAGTTGGATGGATATTGGGGAACAGGCAAATAGTTGGATGGATATTGGGGAACAGGCAAATAGTTAGATGGATATTAGAGAACAGACAAATAGTTGGATGGCTATTGGGAAACATGCAAATAGTTGGATGGATTTTAGGGAACAGACAAACATTTTGATAGATATTGGGAAACAGGCAAATAGTTAGATGGGTATTTAGGAACAGGCATGTAGTTGGATGGATTATGGGAAACAGACAAATAGTTGGATGGATTTTAGGGAACAGGCAAACATTTTGATGGATATTGGGGAACAGGCAAATAGTTGGATGGATATTGGGGAATAGGCAAAAAGTTGGATGGATATTACCAACTGTCCTGGGGAGACAAACTTATATGTTCCGCCTCTGCACAGACCGCAACAGGATGAACATCTTCAGTACTCCAAAATTAAGATATCACCACCAGTCTGTGCCACTGCACCCTAGACGATATGACAGCGAATCACATTCTACTAGACTCTTTCCTATTAGACCAGACTTGAGGAGGAACACGGAGCCCATCCCCAATACTTTAAAAGAAGAACTATGTGGCAGAACCGAAACCTAACAGACATCAGACTTCACAGGGGGGGGGGGGGTCCTGAATTCCAGTCTAAATGAGTCAGGATGACATGAACTAAAGAATGCATCTCGTTGTTTAGTTGCATGCATGTTTCAGTGAGTGTAATTTGTAAAAAAGTTCTTGATGACCTGGGTTCACCGTCTTTTAAGTCACCATTTTTCCACCTACCAAAACTATACCCTCCATTATTTGTCTTTCAGTGATATTTTGACATTCCTGTTTGTTACCGGGGCCTCATTATGAGGGAAGTAAAGAATAGTGACACTGTGACCTTCCAGGCATGTCGTAAGAGGCGACTAAGGAGGTTGATCGATGGCTTGACAAGCTGTTATTGTAAAAAGTATTGTTATAGAAACAGCGCCATATATTTTAGAGCAGTGATCTCTGCAATATGTGCCACTTTGGCACGCAAGGTTTCTGTTTTTGAGATTGTTTTTCTGCCCTATGTGCCGTCTTCGACTCGAAAGGACAATAGATAGATAGATATATATTTTGACACTATATGAAGAGCACATTAATAATAATTCACACCAGACACGAGCAGAAAATACGTAGTTTATTTTCATTTTAAAATCACACAAGACAAGTGCAAAAGTTGCTTACACATTTTTTGTGTTTTCACGTCTATTTTAACTTACAACTTATATCAATGATACCACGCTCATATTTAATATGCAAGCCCAGTGAGTCCAATAAGAAAGATAACCCAATCCAAGCAACCGTAAAACACTCTTTCACAAGGGACACTTCACACGTTTACTTCCCTTTTATCAATCTCAACAAATCTGCGATATCGATAGTAGTATTGCATGTTTGTATTGAATCCAGGCCACATTATCCGGTCATACATTTCAGAATACTGCTTATACAATTTCTAGCGTACAAAATCATATTCTAACTCAGATGGTCATTTCTAACTCACACGACCATATTCTAATTCACACAATCAAATTCTAACTTTCACAATCATATTCCAACTCACACAACCATCATCTAACTCACACGATCAAATTCTAACTCACAAAATCGAATTCTAACTCTCACGATCATATTCTAACTCACACGATCATATTCTAACTCACACGATCATATTCTAACTCACGCGATCAAATTCTAACTCACACGATCAAATTCTAACTCTTACGATCAAATTCTAACTCCCACGATCAAATTCTAACTCTCACGATCATATTCTAACTCACACAATCAAATTCTAACTCTCAGATCAAATTTTAACTCACACAACCATCATCTAACTCACACGATCATATTCTAACTCACACGATCATATTCTAACTCACACAACCATCATCTAACTCACTCGATCATATTATAATTCGCACGGTCATCTCCTAACTCATCATACGGTCATATTCTAACTCACACGGTCGCACAAGCATAAGTATTCACTTTCTACGCTTTGACTTTCACACCATTATTGCTGGAAACATAATTCCACAACTTGTCTATTCACACAATTATTTTCACACTCGAGACTCCAACTTGTTGGATATTTTTCTTAAGTTATTAATCTCCCAATTATCTGCATATTCAAGGTTTCAAAGCAATCTATGTTTTACACCTTAGTTCTTTATGAACTTACATTTGGTTATTATTACCGTGTTGTCCCTGACAACGGCTTTTTGGTGGCAATGTTGGCCTTGTTCTTCCTAACCTGATTCAAAATGTACTCTTTGCCCGTTTTAGTTTTCTTGTTATTCGTCTGCTTCTTTTCTTCCTCATTTGCTTTTCAGCGTCGAGGGGAGATATAATTTGCGGTCTTTTGCTCTTCTGTTGACCTCTGCTGTTGTTATGTTTCCTGGTGTTTCTAATATTCCATCAATTCTTCTATTTGGTGGTCGGCCCCTGATCACGCAACGTTTATTGAAGGCTCGTTGTGTTGTGTGTTGATCTTTCTGTCTTATCGTGTTGACATTTTATCTGTTGTTTATTTATGTGTTCAATGGCGGAATTACTCCTAGCCTTTTTTTCAGTTCTTCATTTCTTGTATTGTCTCTCATAACATTTCTGGTTAATTTCTTTAAATAACCATTCATATGTTATCACATGCTTCTTTCTTTTTCCATTTGTACTTATTAATATTATTTACCGTTAAAGACAACACATTTTGGCTTCAGTCCAGAAGAAAAAATAAATGATATAACACACACGCACACACGCACGCACGCACGCACGCACGCACGCACGCACGCACACACACACACACACACATATACATACATATACATATATATGTATAATGAAGCTAAACCCCTGCCCCCTTTTTTCCACCATTATTATGTTGCCAAACATTGTATATAACAGCAACCCAGTAGCAAATTGAATCTTAGTATCTCCTAAATTGAAGAGGGATGCATTACAGATAAATCAAACTTCATTTCAAGAGTAGCTGGCTGTTATCATATTCTTATGGACCACGTAATCTGCCACACATTGTTGTAGACATATTTTGAATCCAACTGAGCCAAAGAAGTGAACTCAAGAAAGCCTAGACACAAAAGTTTCTACTGTGATGTTATTATCTCCCCCCTTCCTCAAACCGAGTAAACAAAGTTGCATTACGCTGATCTCTCGCAACGAGTAGATCATTTTTGCGCCTGCAGAAAGATATCTCGTTTTAGGTTTCATTAGCCGTGCTCACAATCAAATAAAAATATATTAAGGAAAAGAAGAACACGAATAAAGTGGTGTGTGAGAATGAGATAGAGAAAACTCGAATAATGAAGGCGATTTTGATGAGAATTACCAGATGGAATTGTCAACACATGTGTAGAGTTTTTACACTTGTAGGGAGGGGAAAAACACACTTCATTGAGATTATAGACACGGATCTGTTTATAGTAAAGTGCTTTAGGTTAATATGCAATAAGTTTAATGTCTCACTCCCCACCCCATCGTGTTGCTGCAATTTTGGTGAACAATTTCACATGTTTTGTATCTTTCAGCGTAATTTGAAAGCATGCGACGATGTCTGCGGTATCTCACTTTTAAAAACATGATTATTGTTAATGTTCTTGTAGGTTTGTCTTTGCTCTTCTATGGGAAACATCAGGTTACAGGAAAAGAGGAAGACCTAGCGAGATGAATGTGACCATAGTCATACGGAGCTGCAGCAACGTTTGTGAGTAATCAAGGACTCCGCTCCCCTCAATAGTATGGGCAATAAAGTGTTAGTGCCAATATGTTTCAATCACCATATTGTCAGTATCACACCAGTTCACACACATTTCTCCCAGAAAAAAAATAACATGGTACCTAATTTTTAGAGGCCCGGTGAACTCCGGAGCTGTGTCGATCCAAAACAAACTCGCCATTTTGGAAACTTGAACTTGGACCTTTTCTGGTTAGTTAAAAAGCGCCCTAACCATTCAGCCACAGCTGGTGTAGGCCATTCACTAACCACTCAGCCACAGCTGGTGTAGACCATTCACTAACCATTCAGCCACAGCTGGTGTAGACCATTCACTAACCACTCAGCCACAGCTGGTGTAGACCATTCACTAACCACTCAGCCACAGCTGATGTAGACCATTCACTAACCACTCAGCCACAGCTGGTGTAGATCATTAACTAACCACTCAGCTATCGCGGCTCCCTAATTTCAGCGAATAGTACTTGTTTATTTTCTAAGATGTTAAAGTTATAATTGTCCATATTATCTCGCAAATATATAATAAACGCATTTTCGCAAAGCGAACAACTTGCCTCACTATATTTATTTTCTGATTCCCTCCACTTAGATCACGCACTGAACGAAATAGTTAGTTTGCTTCATCTCCCGGACAATATCTACAGTCCCCTGCGGTATCAGGAATACGCCCAAATAAGTCTACTCTCAACAGTTCTGTACCCTGTGATGTATCCATGGGTCATTAAAACCTTGAAAAATCACGGAGTGTATGGCTGTGGTTTGAAACTCAGTCCCTTATTGATATTGCGTGATACATTGACGCCGCCTAGTGGTCTATAATGATCACTTATCACAGGAGAGGCATATCTTTCCACAGAAGCTTGGAAATTATATCCCGGAAAGCTTCTTGAGCGGAAGTGTGTCAGCACGCATAAGTGTTGACATACACACAACATTCAGCTAAAAATGTCACCGTTATTGTACGTCATGAAAGCATATGGTGTATAACTTAGACCAGAAATTGCCTTTTATTACTTGCTGTAGAGTTAGGTTCTCAACATTGTTGTTTGGTCTTTACAACATTGCAGAGTTGGGTCTTTAACTTTGATATAGAGCTAGGTCTTTAACTTTGTTGTAGAGTTGGGTCTTTAACTTTGTTGTAGAGTTGGGTCTTTAACTTTGCTGTAGAGTTGGGTCTTTAACTTTGCTGTAGAGCTAGGTCTTTAACTTTGTTGTAGAGTTGGGTCTTTAACTTTGCTGTAGAGTTGGGTCTTTAACTTTGCTGTAGAGTTGGGTCTTTAACTTTGCTGTAGAGTTGGGTCTTTAACTTTGCTGTAGAGTTAGGTCTTTAACTTTGCTGTAGAGTTGGGTCTTTAACTTTGCTGTAGAGCTAGGTCTTTAACTTTGCTGTAGAGTTGGGTCTTTAACTTTGCTGTAGAGTTGGGTCTTTAACTTTGCTGTAGAGCTAGGTCTTTAACTTTGTTGTAGAGTTGGGTCTTTAACTTTGCTGTAGAGTTGGGTCTTTAACTTTGCTGTAGAGTTGGGTCTTTAACTTTGCTGTAGAGTTGGGTCTTTAACTTTGCTGTAGAGTTGGGTCTTTAACTTTGCTGTAGAGTTGGGTCTTTAACTTTGCTGTAGAGTTGGGTCTTTAACTTTGCTGTAGAGTTGAATCTTTAACTTTGCTGTAGAGTTGGGTCTTTAACTTTGCTGTAGAGTTGGGTCTTTAACTTTGCTGTAGAGTTGGGTCTTTAACTTTGCTGTAGAGTTGAATCTTTAACTTTGCTGTAGAGTTGAATCTTTAACTTTGCTGTAGAGTTGAATCTTTAACTTTGCTGTAGAGTTGGGTCTTTAACTTTGCTGTAGAGTTGGGTCTTTAACTTTGCTGTAGGGTTGGGTCTTTAACTTTGCTGTAGAGTTGAATCTTTAACTTTGCTGTAGAGTTGAATCTTTAACTTTGCTGTAGAGTTGAATCTTTAACTTTGCTGTAGAGTTGGGTCTTTAACTTTGCTGTAGAGTTGGGTCTTTAACTTTGCTGTAGGGTTGGGTCTTTAACTTTGCTGTAGAGTTGAATCTTTAACTTTGCTGTAGAGTTGGGTCTTTAACTTTGCTGTAGAGTTGAATCTTTAACTTTGCTGTAGGGTTGGGTCTTTAACTTTGCCGTAGAGTTGAGTTGGGTCTTTAACATTGTTGTAGAGTTGAGTTGGGTCTTTATCTTTGTTGTAGAGTTGAGTTGGATCTTTAACTTTGTTGTAGAGTTGGGTCTTTAACTTTCTGTAAAGTTGGGTCTTTAACTTTGTTGTATAGTTGGGTCTTTAACTTTGTTGTAGAGTTGGATCTTTAACTATGCTGTACAGTTGGGTCTTTAACTTTGTTGTAGTGTTGGGTCTTTAACTTTGTTGTAGAGTTGGGTCTTTAACTTTGCTGTAGGGTTTGGTCTTTAACTTTGTTGTTGAGTTGGGTCTTTAAGTTTGCTCTAGAGTTGGGTCTTTAACTTTGTTGTAGGTTTGGGTCTTTAGCTTTGTTGTAGAGTTGGGTCTTTAACTTTGCTGTAGAGTGTGGTCTTTAAGTTTGCTCTAGAGTTGGGTCTTTAACTTTGTTGTAGAGTTTGGTCTTTAAGTTTGCTGTAGAGTTTGGTCTTTAAGTTTGCTCTAGAGTTGGGTCTTTAACTTTGTTGTAGAGATGGGTCTTTAGCTTTCTTGTAGAGCTGGGTCTTTAACTTTGTTGTAAAGTTGAGTTGGGTCTTTAACTTTGTTGTAGAGTTGAGTTCGGTCTTTATCTTTGTTGTATAGTTGAGTTGGGTCTTTATCTTTGTTGTAGAGTTGGGTCTTTAACTTTGCTGTAGGGTTGAGTCTTTAACTTTGCTGTAGAGTTGAGTTGGGTCTTTAACTTTGTTGTAGAGTTGAGTTGGGTCTTTATCTTTGTTGTAGCGTTGAGTTGGATCTTTAACTTTGTTGTAGAGTTGGGTCTTTAACTTTCTGTAGAGTTGATTCTTTAACGTTTTTGTATAGTTGGGTCTTTAACTTTGCTGTAAAGTTGAGTTGGGTCCTTAACTTTGTTGTAGAGTTGAGTTCGGTCTTTATCTTTGTTGTATAGTTGAGTTGGGTCTTTATCTTTGTTGTAGAGTTGGGTCTTTAACTTTGCTGTAGGGTTGGGTCTTTAACTTTGCTGTAGAGTTGAGTTGGGTCTTTAACTTTGTTGTAGAGTTGAGTTGGGTCTTTATCTTTGTTGTAGCGTTGAGTTGGATCTTTAACTTTGTTGTAGAGTTGGGTCTTTAACTTTCTGTAGAGTTGATTCTTTAACGTTTTTGTATAGTTGGGTCTTTAACTTTGCTGTAAAGTTTGGTCTTTAACTTTGTTGTAGTGTTGGATCTTTAACTTTTTGTTCTCGATGTGGGTCTTTAATTTTGTTCCATAGTCGAGTGTTAAAAGGATCCAGTCTGTCGAAGACGGATTGTGTCGGCGCAATTTTAGGATAAACAAACCAGGACACACTGGTATATACAAGAACTGATCGGACGACCAGCTCATCGTGTGTCATGTTGTTATCCTTAAACCTCTATCATGAAACTGGACAAAAAGTTATTTTCGCATGATCACAAGACTCGAACGCTGAAGAAGATGAAGAAGAAGATGAAGATGAAGAGGAAGCAGTGTCTTACAGTTTTTATCTATATCTGGTGTGTCTGGACTGTTTTCTTTCGGATTGGATGATAAAGGTCGCATTCTCAGTGCAGTCGTCACTCGGTCATCGGATCAGATTTTTTATTTCAACCCCAAATAGAACCTCTTTTATTTTTAGCCTACCACGATTTTAACCCATAACCTCTCTGTCTCGAGGCCGGCGTCTTACCTGGAGACCAACCAGTACCATTTTTTTTCCCCGAGATTTGAACCTACGTTTACTGTGTTCGGAGAACAGTCTAAAAATAATAATAATAATAATAATAAAAATAATAATAATAATAATAATAATAATAATAAAAATAATAATAATGGGACTACTGGTTGTCGAGCTTGTTTTAACTATGGCAAAAAATTCATTTTGTTTTTGTCACAAAGCTGTTTGTAATATAATCACTTCTTTTGTGTTTGTAATATAATCACTTCTTTTGTGTTTGTAATATAATCACTTCTGCAATTGTGAGATCACTTAACTGACTGCCATTAGAAGTGGGGTTCTACCTTCAGCTTTATAATCACGTCTCTGTCATAGATTTCACTGCAACCAATAATTCGGTTTGATAAGCCTCTATCGTTTTGGCAAACAATGAGTAAAAACAGAGTTTTTTTTCCCTTAGTCTGACGCGTTTAGGTAAACATTTGCTATTTCAACTGTCCCGAAATACATATTTTATAAGTAATTGAAAAAAAAAATTGCCAGACTCGTATTGTATGACTTTGTAATTACTGTAATTATAATTACCAGTTACAATTTGCCCAATTTGTAATAAAAATAAGTGACTTTACCACTGTCAACACTGATGTTGCTCATGGAACTAGCGTTACTAAAAGATGAACTGTCAACACTGATGTTGCTCAAGGAACTAGCGTTACTAACAGATGAACTGTCAACACTGATGTTGCTCATGGAACTAGCGTTACTAAAAGATGAACTGTCAACACTGATGTTGCTCAAGGAACTAGCGTTACTAACAGATGAACTGTCAACACTGATATTGCTCAAGGAACTAGCGTTGCTAACAGAAGCACTGTCAACACAGATGTTGCTCAAGGAACTAGCGTTACTAACAGATGCACAATTGTTTCTCCATTTTTTTTTCCATTAAACATTATAATAGATAATACGACACTGAAGCAAGTAGACAATGTTAAATATCTGGGTAGCACGTTAACACAAGACAATAACCAAGAGACAGAGATAGATATAAGGTGTAACAAAGCATGCCAAGTTATAGGCCAAGTATCAACACTATTTAAAAACAAAGCAATAAGTACGGAAGCAAAAAGTGCAATATATTTGGATTGATTTGGAAGAAGAAAATCCACCCAAATCATTTTTTCTACCAACTCTGTGCTATCAGTGCCAGAATTGGACGCTGGACTCTAGAACAATAAGAAAGATAACGACCACCGAAATGAAATGTGTCAGAAGAATGACAAGAAACAGCTTAAGGGACAGAGTAAGAAACACCGACCTGAGGAAGAAACTCGAGATTGAACTAGCCATCGAATACATAAAGAAACAACAGATAAATTGGTTCGGCCACATAACAAGACAAAAAGAACTAACAATGACTCAAAGAGCCATAAACAAACGCTACGAAAACGCCAGATTAAGAGGAAGACCGAGAAAGAGATGGATAAAGGGGATACTAGCGTCACTAGGAGGGATAACACCAGAAGAGGCCAACAGAAGAGCAAAGAATCGCAGATTGTATCTCCCATCGACGCCAACGGCAATAGAGGAAGGATAAAAGAAGAAGAAGAAGAGGAACAGATGCACTATCAACGCTGATATTGCTCAAGGAACTAGCGTTGCTAACAGATGCACTATCAACACTGATGTTGCTCAAGGAACTAGCGTTGCTAACAGAAGCACTATCAACACTGATATTGCTCAAGGAACTAGCGTTGCTAACAGATGCACTATCAACACTGATGTTGTTCAAGGAACTAGCGTTAGTAACAGAAGCACTATCAACACTGATATTGCTCAAGGAACTAGCGTTGCTAACAGAAGCACTATCAACACTGATGTTGCTCAAGGAACTAGCGTTGCTAACTGATGCACTATCAACACTGATGTTGCTCAAGGAACTAGCGTTGCTAACAGAAGCACTATCAACACTGATGTTGCTCAAGGAACTAGCGTTGCTAACAGATGCACTATCAACACTGATATTGCTCAAGGAACTAGCGTTGCTAACAGATGCACTATCAACACTGATATTGCTCAAGGAACTAGCGTTGCTAACAGATGCACTATCAACACTGATATTGCTCAAGGAACTAGCGTTGCTAACAGATGCACTATCAACACTGATATTGCTCAAGGAACTAGCATTAGTAACTGACGCACTGTCAACACTGATGTTGTTCAAGGAACTAGCGTTGCTAACAGATGCACTATCAACACTGATATTGCTCAAGGAACTAGCGTTGCTAACAGATGCACTATCAACACTGATATTGCTCAAGGAACTAGCATTAGTAACTGACGCACTGTCAACACTGATGTTGTTCAAGGAACTAGCGTTGCTAACAGATGCGCGGTCAACACTGATGTTGCTCAATGAACTAGCGTTGCTAACATATATGCATTGTCAACACTGATGGTGTTCAAGGAACTAGCGTTGCTAACGGATGCACTGTCAACACTGATGTTGCTCAATGAACTAGCGTTGCTAACAGATGCACTGTCAACTGAAATAAAAATGAAATCCTCCAGAAATAGCAATCTAGATGAGCCGTGTGCAGCTGTGCCATAATATCCAGAGAGTAGTGATCCAGTGGATACCACCACATTACAACATACAAGCATACGAGTATGAGGATAAACTGCACAAAGAAAGAAAAGGGAGGAAACTACCACAAGATATCCGATCAGCTACGAAGAAGAAAATCCATCATCAAAGAAGAAAACCTTGCAAAGTGGAAACAATACCACATCAAACACAACGAACAGGATGGGTATTGGGGGACAGGCAAGTAGGTGGATGGATATTGGGGAATAGACGAATAATTGTGTGGTTATTGGGGAACAGGCAAATAGTTGGTTGGTTATTAGGGAACAGGCAAACGGATGGATAATGGGGAGCAGGCAAATAGTTGGATGGATATTGGGGAACAGGCAAATATTTGGATGGATATTGGGGAACAGGCAAATATTTGGATGGATAATGGGGAACAGGCAAATAGTTGGATGGATATTGGGGAAGAGGCAAATATTTGGATGGATATTGGGGAACAGGCAAATATTTGGATGGATAATGGGGAACAGGCAAATAGTTGGATGGATATTGGGGAACAGGCAAATATTTGGATGGATATTGGGGAACAGGCAAATAGTTGGATGGATAATGGGGAACAGGCAAATAGTTGGATGGATAATGGGGAACAGGCAAATAGTTGGATGGATATTGGGTAACAGGCAAATAGTTGGATGGATATTGAGGAACAGGCAAATATTTGGATGGATATTGGGGAACAGGCAAATAGTTGGATTGATGTTGGAAATCAGGCAAATAGGTGGATGGATATTGGGGAACAGGCAAATAGTTGGATGGATATTGGGAAACAGGCAAATAGTTGGATGGATATTGGGGAACAGGCAAATAGTTGGATGGATATTGGGGAACAGGCAAATATTTGGATGGATATTGGGGAACAGGCAAATATTTGGATGGATAATGGGGAACAGGCAAATAGTTGGATGGATATTGGGTAACAGGCAAATAGTTGGATGGATATTGAGGAACAGGCAAATATTTGGATGGATATTGGGGAACAGGCAAATAGTTGGATGGATATTGGAAATCAGGCAAATAGTTGGATGGATATTGGGGAACAGGCAAATAGTTGGATGGATATGGGAAACAGGCAAATAGTTGGATGGATATTGGGGAACAGGCAAATAGTTGGATGGATATTGGGGAACAGGCAAATAGTTGGATGGATATTGGGGAACAGGCAAATATTTGGATGGATAATGGGGAGCAGGCAAATAGTTGGATGGATATTGGGAAACAGGCAAATAGATGGATTTTAGGGAACAGACAAATAGTTGGATGGATATTGGGAAACAGGCAAATAGTTAGATGGATATTAGAGAACAGACAAATAGTTGGATGGCTATTGGGAAACATGCAAATAGTTGGATGGATTTTAGGGAACAGACAAACATTTTGATAGATATTGGGAAACAGGCAAATAGTTAGATGGGTATTTAGGAACAGGCATGTAGTTGAATGGATTATTGGAAACAGGCAAATAGTTGGATGGATTTGAAGGGAACAGGCAAACATTTTGATGGATATTGGGGAACAGGCAAATAGTTGGATGGATATTGGGGAATAGGCAAAAAGTTGGATGGATATTACCAACTGTCCTGGGGAGACAAACTTATATGTTCCGCCTCTGCACAGACCGCAACAGGATGAACATCTTCAGTACTCCAAAATTAAGATATCACCACCAGTCTGTGCCACTGCACCCTAGACGATATGACAGCGAATCACATTCTACTAGACTCTTTCCTATTAGACCAGACTTGAGGAGGAACACGGAGCCCATCCCCAATACTTTAAAAGAAGAACTATGTGGCAGAACCGAAACCTAACAGACATCAGACTTCACAGGGGGGGGGGGGTCCTGAATTCCAGTCTAAATGAGTCAGGATGACATGAACTAAAGAATGCATCTCGTTGTTAAGTTGCATGCATGCCTCAGTGAGTGTAATTTGTAAAAAGTTCTTGATGACCTGGGTTCACCGTCTTTTAAGTCACCATTTTTCCACCTACCAAAACTATACCCTCCATTATTTGTCTTTCAGTGATATTTTGACATTCCTGTGTGTTACCGGGGCCTCATTATGAGGGAAGTAAAGAATAGTGACACTGTGACCTTCCAGTCATGTCGTAAAAGGCGACTAAGGAGGTTGATCGATGGCTTGACAAGCTGTCATTGTAAAAAGTATTGTTATAGAAACAGCGCCATATATTTTAGAGTAGTGATCTCTGTAATATGTGCCACTTTGGCACGCAAGATTTCTGTTTTTGAGATTGTGGTTCTACCCTATGTGCCGTCTTCGACTCGAAAGGACAATAGATAGATAGATAGATATTTTGACACTATATGAAGAGCACATTAATAATAATTCACACCAGACACGAGCAGAAAATACGTAGTTTATTTTCATTTTAAAATCACACAAGACAAGTGCAAAAGTTGCTTACACATTTTTTGTGTTTTCACGTCTATTTTAACTTACAACTTATATCAATGATACCACGCTCATATTTAATATGCAAGCCCAGTGAGTCCAATAAGAAAGATAACCAAATCCAAGCAACCGTAAAACACTCTTTCACAAGGGACACTTCACACGTTTACTTCCCTTTTATCAATCTCAACAAATCTGCGATATCGATATTAGTACTGCATGTTTGTATTGAATCCAGGCCACATTATCCGGTCATACATTTCAGAATACTGCTTATACAATTTCTAGCGTACAAAATCATATTCTAACTTAGATGGTCATTTCTAACTCACACGACCATATTCTAATTCACACAATCAAATTCTAACTTTCACAATCATATTCCAACTCACACAACCATCATCTAACTCACACGATCAAATTCTAACTCACAAAATCGAATTCTAACTCTCACGATCATATTCTAACTCACACGATCATATTCTAACTCACACGACCATATTCTAACTCACACGATCATATTCTAACTCACGCGATCATATTCTAACTCACACGATCAAATTCTAACTCTCACGATCAAATTCTAACTCCCACGATCAAATTCTAACTCTCACGATCATATTCTAACTCACATAATCAAATTCTAACTCTCAGATCAAATTTTAACTCACACAACCAGCATCTAACTCACACGATCATATTCTAACTCACACAACCATCATCTAACTCACTCGATCATATTATAATTCGCACGGTCATCTCCTAACTCACCATACGGTCATATTCTAACTCACACGGTCGCACAAGCATAAGTATTCACTTTCTACGCTTTGACTTTCACACCATTATTGCTGGAAACATAATTCCACAACTTGTCTATTCACACAATTATTTTCACACTCGAGACTCCAACTTGTTGGATATTTTTCTTAAGTTATTAATCTCCCAATTATCTGCCTATTCAAGGTTTCAAAGCAATCTATGTTTTACACCTTAGTCCTTTATGAACTTACATTTGGTTATTATTACCGTGTTGTCCCTGACAACGGCTTTTTGGTGGCAATGTTGGCCTTGTTCTTCCTAAAATGATTCAAAATGTACTCTTTGCCCGTTTTAGTTTTCTTGTTATTCGTCTGCTTCTTTCTTCCTCATTTGCTTTTCAGCGTCGAGGGGAGATATAATTTGCGGTCTTTTGCTCTTCTGTTGACCTCTGCTGTTGTTATGTTTCCTAGTGTTTCTAATATTCCATCAATTCTTCTATTTCGTGGTCGGCCCCTGATCACGCAACGTTTATTGAAGGCTCGTTGTGTTGTGTGTTGATCTTTCTGTCTTATCGTGTTGACATTTTATCTGTTGTTTATTTATGTGTTCAATGGCGGAATTACTCCTAGCCTTTTTTTCAGTTCTTCATTTCTTGTATTGTCTCTCATAACATTTCTGGTTAATTTCTTTAAATAACCATTCATATGCTATCACATGCTTCTTTCTTTTTTCCATTTGTACTTATTAATATTATTTACCGTTAAAGACAACACATTTTGGCTTTAGTCCAGAAGAAAAAATAAATGAAATCATATAACACACACACATATATATATATATATATATATATATATATATATATATATATATATATATATATATATATATATATAATGAAGCTAAACCCCTGCCCCCTTTTTCCACCATTATTATGTTGTCAAACATTGTATATAACAGCAACCCAGTAGCAAATTGAATCTTAGTATCTCCTAAATTGAAGAGGGATGCATTACAGATAAATCAAACTTCATTTCAAAGCTGGCTGTTATCATATTCTTATGGACCACGTAAGCTGCCACACATTGTTGTAGACATATTTTGAATCCAACTGAGCCAAAGAAGTGAACTCAAGAAAGCCTAGACACAAATGTTTCTACTGTGATGTTATTATCTCCCCCTTCCTCAAACCGAGTAAACAAAGTTGCATTACGCTGATCTCTCGCAACGAGTAGATCATTTTTGCGCCTGCAGAAAGATATCTCGCTTTAGGTTTCATTAGCCGTGCTCACAATCAAATAAAAATATATTAAGGAAAAAGAACAACACGAATAAAGTGGTGTGTGAGAATGAGATAGAGAAAACTCGAATAATGAAGGCGATTTTGATGAGAATTACCAGATGGAATTGTCAACACATGTGTAGAGTTTTTACACTTGTAGGGAGGGGAAAAACACACTTCATTGAGATTATAGACACGGATCTGTTTATGGTAAAGTGCTTTAGGTTAAAATGCAATAAGTTTAATGTCTCACTCCCCACCCCATCGTGTTGCTGCAATTTTGGTGAACAATTTCACATGTTTTGTATCTTTCAGCGTAATTTGAAAGCATGCGACGATGTCTGCGGTATCTCACTTTTAAAAACATGATTATTGTTAATGTTCTTGTAGGTTTGTCTTTGCTCTTCTATGGGAAACATCAGGTTACAGGAAAAGAGGAAGACCTAGCGAGATGAATGTGACCATAGTCATACGGAGCTGCAGCAACGTTTGTGAGTAATCAAGGACTCCGCTCCCCTCAATAGTATGGGCAATAAAGTGTTAGTGCCAATATGTTTCAATCACCATATTGTCAGTATCACACCAGTTCACACACATTTCTCCCAGAAAAAAAGAACATGGTACCTAATTTTTAGAGGCCCGGTGAACTCCGGAGCTGTGTCGATCCGAAACAAACTCGCCATTTTGGAAACTTGAACTTGGACCTTTTCTGGTTAGTTAAAAAGCGCCCTAACCATTCAGCCACAGCTGATGTAGACCATTCACTAACCACTCAGCCACAGCTGGTGTAGACCATTCACTAACCACTCAGCCACAGCTGGTGTAGACCATTCACTAACCACTCAGCCACAGCTGGTGTAGACCATTCACTAACCACTCAGCCACAGCTGGTGTAGACCATTCACTAACCACTCAGCCACAGCTGGTGTAGACCATTCACTAACCACTCAGCCACAGCTGGTGTAGACCATTCACTAACCACTCAGCCACAGCTGGTGTAGACCATTCACTAACCACTCAGCCACAGCTGGTGTAGACCATTCACTAACCACTCAGCTATCGCGGCTCCCTAATTTCGGTGAATAGTACTTGTTTATTTTCTAAGATGTTAAAGTTATAATTGTCCAGATTATCTCGCAATTACATAATAAACGCATTTTCGCAAAGCGAACAACTTGCCTCACTATATTTAATTTCTGATTCCCTCCACTGTTAGTTCACGCACTGAACGAAATAGTTAGTTTGCTTCATCTCCCGGACAATATCTACAGTCCTCTGCGGTATCAGGAATACGCCCAAATAAGTCTACTCTCAACAGTTCTGTACCCTGTGATGTATCCATGGGTCATTAAAACCTTGAAAAATCACGGAGTGTATGGCTGTGGTTTGAAACTCAGTCCCTTATTGATATTGCGTGATACATTGACGCCGCCTAGTGGTCTATAATGATCACTTATCACAGGAGAGGCATATCTTTCCACAGAAGCTTGGAAATTATATCCCGGAAAGCTTCTTGAGCGGAAGTGTGTCAGCACGCATAAGTGTTGACATACACACAACATTCAGCTAAAAATGTCACCGTTATTGTACATCATGAAAGCATATGGAGTATAACTTAGACCAGAAATTGCCTTTTATTACTTGCTGTAGAGTTAGGTCCTCAACATTGTTGTTTGGTCTTTACAACATTGCAGAGTTGGGTCTTTAACTTTGATATAGAGCTAGGTCTTTAACTTTGTTGTACAGTTGGGTCTTTAACTTTGCTGTAGAGTTGAATCTTTAACTTTGATATAGAGCTAGGTCTTTAACTTTGCTGTAGAGTTGAATCTTTAACTTTGCTGTAGAGTTGGGTCTTTAACTTTGCTGCAGAGTTGGGTCTTTAACTTTGCTGTAGAGTTGAATCTTTAACTTTGCTGTAGAGTTGAATCTTTAACTTTGCTGTAGAGTTGAATCTTTAACTTTGCTGTAGAGTTGGGTCTTTAACTTTGCTGTAGAGTTGGGTCTTTAACTTTGCTGTAGGGTTGGGTCTTTAACTTTGCTGTAGAGTTGAATCTTTAACTTTGCTGTAGAGTTGAATCTTTAACTTTGCTGTAGAGTTGAATCTTTAACTTTGCTGTAGAGTTGGGTCTTTAACTTTGTTGTAGAGTTGGGTCTTTAACTTTGTTGTAGAGTTGGGTCTTTAACTTTGCTGTAGAGTTGAGTTGGGTCTTTAACTTTGTTGTAGAGTTGAGATGGGTCTTTAACTTTGTTGTATAGTTGAGTTTAGTCTTTAGCTTTGTTGTAGAGTTGAGTTGGGTCTTTAACTTTGTTGTAGAGTTGAGATGGGTCTTTAAATTTGTTGTAGAGTTGAGTTTAGTCTTTAGCTTTGTTGTAGAGTTGAGTTGGGTCTTTAACTTTGTTGTAGAGTTGAGATGGGTCTTTAACTTTGCTGTAGAGTTGAGATGGGTCTTTAACTTTGCTGTAGAGTTGAGATGGGTCTTTAACTTTGCTGTAGAGTTGAGATGGGTCTTTAACTTTGCTGTAGGGTTGGGTCTTTAACTTTGTTGTAGAGTTGGGTCTTTAACTTTGTTGTAGAGTTGGGTCTTTAGCTTTGTTGTAGAGTTGGGTCCCTAACTTTGCTGTAGAGTTGGGTCTTTAATTTTGCTGTAGTGTTGGGTCTTTAGCTTTGCTGTAGGGTTGGGTCCCTAACTTTGCTGTAGAGTTGGGTCTTTAATTTTGCTGTAGTGTTCGGTCTTTAACTTTGTTGTAGAGCTGGGTCTTTAGCTTTGTTGTAGAGTTGGGTCTTTAACTTTGTTGTAGAGTTGGGTCTTTAACTTTGCTGTAGGGTTGGGTCTTTAACTTTCCTGTAGAGTTGAGTTGGGTCTTTAACATTGTTGTAGAGTTGAGTTGGGTCTTTATCTTTGTTGTAGAGTTGAGTTGGATCTTTAACTTTGTTGTAGAGTTGGGTCTTTAACTTTCTGTAGAGTTGGGTCTTTAACTTTGTTGTATAGTTGGGTCTTTAACTTTGTTGTAGAGTTGGATCTATAACTTTGTTGTATAGTTGGGTCTTTAACTTTGTTGTAGTGTTGGGTCTTTAACTTTGCTGTAGAGTTGGATCTTTAACTTTGTTGTAGTGTTAGGTCTTTAACTTTGTTGTATAGTTGGGTCTTTAACTTTGTTGTAGTGTTGGGTCTTTAACTTTGTTGTAGAGTTGGGTCTTTAACTTTGTTGTATAGTTGGGTCTTTAACTTTGTTGTAGAGTTGGATCTATAACTTTGTTGTAGAGTTGGATCTATAACTTTGCTGTACAGTTGGATCTTTAACTTTGCTGTACAGTTGGATCTTTAACTTTGTTGTAGAGTTGGATCTATAACTATGTTGTAGAGATGGATCTATAACTTTGCTGTACAGTTGGATCTTTAACTTTATTGTAGTGTTGAGTCTTTAAGTTTGTTGTAGTGTTGAGTCTTTAAGTTTGTTGTAGAGTTGGGTCTTTAACTTTGTTGTAGGTTTGGGTCTTTAGCTTATTTGTAGAGTTGGGTCTTTAACTCTGCTGTAGAGTTTGGTCTTTAAGTTTGCTCTAGAGTTGGGTCTTTAACTTTGTTGTAGAGTTGGGTCTTTAGCTTTGTTGTAGAGTTGGGTCTTTAACTTTGTTGTAGTGCTGGGTCTTTAGTTTTCTTGTAGAGCTGGGTCTTTAACTTTGTTGTAGAGTTGAGTTGGGTCTTTAGCTTTGTTGTAGAGTTGAGTTGGGTCTTTAGCTTTGTTGTAGAGTTGAGTTGGGTCTTTAACTTTGTTGTAGAGTTGAGTTGGGTCTTTAACTTTGTTGTAGAGTTGAGTTGGGTCTTTAGCTTTGTTGTAGAGTTGAGTTGGGTCTTTAACTTTGTTGTATAGTTGAGTTGGGTCTTTATCTTTGTTGTAGAGTTGAGTTGGGTCTTTATCTTTGTTGTAGCGTTCAGTTGGATCTTTAACTTTGCTGTAAAGTTTGGTCTTTAACTTTGTTGTAGTGTTGGATCTTTAACTTTGCTGTAGAGTTGGGTCTTTAACTTTGTTGTAGAGTTGAGTTGGGTCTTTATCTTTGTTGTAGCGTTGAGTTGGGTCTTTATCTTTGTTGTAGCGTTGAGTTGGATCTTTAACTTTGTTGTAGAGTTGAGTTGGGTCTTTATCTTTGTTGTAGCGTTGAGTTGGGTCTTTATCTTTGTTGTAGCGTTGAGTTGGGTCTTTATCTTTGTTGTAGCGTTGAGTTGGGTCTTTAACTTTGTTGTAGAGTTGAGTTGGGTCTTTATCTTTGTTGTAGCGTTGAGTTGGATCTTTATCTTTGTTGAGCGTTGAGTTGGATCTTTAACTTTGCTGTAGAGTTGGATCTTTAACTTTGCTGGAGAGTTGGATCTTTAACTTTGCTGTACAGTTGGGTCTTTAACTTTGCTGTAGAGTTGGATCTTTAACTTTGCTGTAGAGTTGGATCTTTAACTTTGCTGTAGAGTTGGATCTTTAACTTTGCTGTAGAGTTGGATCTTTAACTTTGCTGTAGAGTTGGATCTTAAACTTTGCTGTACAGTTGGATTTTTAACTTTGCTGTAGAGTTGGATCTTTAACTTTGCTGTAGAGTTGGATCTTTAACTTTGCTGTACAGTTGGATCTTTAACTTTGCTGTAGAGTTGGATCTTTAACTTTGCTGTAAAGTTGGATCTTTAACTTTGCTGTAGAGTTGGATCTTTAACTTTGCTGTAGAGTTGAGTTGGATCTTTAACTTTGCTGTACAGTTGGATCTTTAACTTTGCTGTAGAGTTGGATCTTTAACTTTGCTGTAAAGTTTGATCTTTAACTTTACTGTAGAGTTGGATCTTTAACTTTGCTGTAGAGTTGGATCTTTAACTTTGCTGTACAGTTGGATCTTTAACTTTGCTGTAGAGTTGGATCTTTAACTTTGCTGTACAGTTGGATCTTTAACTTTGCTTTAAAGTTTGATCTTTAACTTTGCTGTAGAGTTGGATCTTTAACTTTGCTGTAGATTTGGGTCTTTAACTTTGCTGTACAGTTGGATCTTTTACTTTGCTGTAGAGTTGGATCTTTAACTTTGCTGTACAGTTTGATCTTTAACTTTGCTGTAGAGTTGGATCTTTAACTTTGCTGTAAAGTTTGATCTTTAACTTTGCTGTAGAGTTGGATCTTTAACTTTGCTGTAGAGTTGGATCTTTAACTTTGCTGTACAGTTGGATCTTTAACTTTGCTGTAAAGTTTGATCTTTAACTTTGCTGTAGAGTTGGATCTTTAACTTTGCTGTAGAGTTGGGTCTTTAACTTTGCTGTAGAGTTGGATCTTTAACTTTGCTGTACAGTTGGATCTTTAACTTTGCTGTAGATTTGGGTCTTTAACTTTGCTGTAAAGTTTGATCTTTAACTTTGCTGTAGAGTTGGATCTTTGACTTTGCTGCACAGTTGGATCTTTAACTTTGCTGTAGAGTTGGATCTTTAACTTTGCTGTAGAGTTGGATCTATAACTTTGCTGTACAGTTGGATCTTTAACTTTGCTGTAAAGTTTGATCTTTAACTTTGCTGTAGAGTTGGATCTTTAACTTTGCTGTAGAGTTGGATCTTTAACTTTGATGTACAGTTGGATCTTTAACTTTACTGTAGAGTTGGATCTTTAACTTTGCTGTACAGTTGGATCTTTAACTTTGCTGTAAAGTTTGATCTTTAACTTTGCTGTAGAGTTGGATCTTTAACTTTGCTGTAGATTTGGGTCTTTAACTTTGCTGTAGAGTTGGATCTTTAACTTTGCTGTACAGTTGGATCTTTAACTTTGCTGTAGATTTGGGTCTTTAACTTTGCTGTAAAGTTTGATCTTTAACTTTGCTGTAGAGTTGGATCTTTAACTTTGCTGTACAGTTGGATCTTTAACTTTGCTGTAGAGTTGGATCTTTAACTTTGCTGTAGAGTTGGATCTATAACTTTGCTGTACAGTTGGATCTTTAACTTTGCTGTAAAGTTTGATCTTTAACTTTACTGTAGAGTTGGATCTTTAACTTTGCTGTAGAGTTGGATCTTTAACTTTGCTGTACAGTTGGATCTTTAACTTTACTGTAGAGTTGGATCTTTAACTTTGCTGTACGGTTGGATCTTTAACTTTGCTGTAAAGTTTGATCTTTAACTTTGCTGTAGAGTTGGATCTTTAACTTTGCTGTAGAGTTGGATCTTTAACTTTGCTGTAGATTTGGATCTTTAACTTTTTGTTCTCGACGTGGGTCTTTAATTTTTTTCCTTAGTCGAGTGTTAGGAGGATCCAGTCTGTCGAAGACGGATTGTGTCGGCGCAATTTTAGGATAAACAAACCAGGACACACTGGTATATACAAGAACTGATCGGACGACCAGCTCATCGTGTGTCATGTTGTTATCCTTAAACCTCTATCATGAAACTGGACAAAAAGTTATTTTCGCATGATCACAAGACTCGAACGCTGAAGAAGAAGCTGAAGAAGAATAAGTAGATGAAGATGAAGAAGAATAAGTAGAAGAAGATGCAGAAGAAAAAAGGAGAGGAAGAATAAGTAGAAGAAGATGCAGAAGAAAAAGAATAGGAAGAAGAAGAAGAGGAAGAGGAAGAGGAAGAAGAAGTAAATGAAGAAGAAGATGATGAAGAGGAAGAATAAGTAGAAGAACATGAAGAAGAAGAAGTTGAAGAAGATGAAGAAGAAGTAGAAGATGAAGAAGAAGAAGAAGATGAAGAAGAACAAGAAGAAGAAGATGAAGAAGAAGTAGAAGATGAAGAAGAAGTAGAAGATGAAGAAGAAGAAGAAGATGAAGAAGAACAAGAAGAAGAAGAAGTAGAAGAAGATGAAGAAGAAGTAGAAGATGAAGAAGAAGAAGTAGAAGAAGATGAAGAAGAAGAAGATGAAGAAGAAGTAGAAGATGAAGAAGATGCAGAGGAAAAAGAATAATAATAAGAAGAAGAAGTAGAAGAAGATGAAGAAGAAAAAAATGAAGAAGATGAAGAAGAAGAAAATGAAGAAGAAGATGAAGAAGAAGAAGAAGATGAAGAAGAAGATGAAGAAGAAGATGAAGAAGATGAAGAAGAAGATTAAGAAGAAGATGAAGAAGAAGATGAAGAAGAAGATGAAGAAGATGAAGAAGAAGATGAAGATGAAGAAGAAGATGAAGAAGAAGAAGAAGATGAAGAAGAAGATGAAGATGAAGAAGAAGAAGCAGTGTCTTACAGTTTTTGTCTATATCTGGTGTGTCTGGACTGTTTTCTTTCGGATTGGATGAGAAAGGTCGCATTCTCAGTGCAGTCGGCACTCGGTCATCGGATCAGATTTTTTATTTCAACCCCAAATAGAACCTCTTTTATTTTTAGCCTACCACGATTTTAACCCATAACCTCTCTGTCTCGAGGCCGGCGTCTTACCTGGAGACCAACCGGTACCATTTTTTTTCTTCGAGATTTGAACCTACGTTTACTGTGTTCGGAGAACAGTCTAATAATATAATAATAATAATAATAATAATAATAATAATAATAATAATAATCGGACTACTGGTTGTCGAGCTTGTTTTAACTATGGCAAAACATTCATTTTGTTTTTGTCACAACGCTGTTTGTAATATAATCACTTCTGCAATTGTGAGATCACACTTAACTGACTGCCATTAGAAGTGGGGTTCTACCTTCAGCTTTATAATCACGTCTCTGTCATAGATTTCACTGCAACTAATAATTCGGTTTGATAAGCCTCTATCTAGAATAGGTAGAATTGGATGGAAGGAAAAGAAAACAAACGACGAAGTCTTAAAACAACTAAAAATGAAAAGAGAACTACTAAACACAATTAGAACAAGACAAATGCGATTCTTAGGCCATGTTAAAAGACACAACAGCCTACTGAAAGTGATCCTGGAGGGGAAAATACAAGGTAAAAGAGGCAGAGGCAGACCAAGATTAACATGGACGAGTAACATCAACAGATGGACAAATCAACCGATGACAACCTGCACCATCAAAGCAAGAGATAGAGCAAAATGGCGCTCCATGGTAGCCAACCTTCGTTGCGGAGACGGCACTCAATGATGATGATGAAGCCTCTATCGTTTTGGCAAACAATGAGTAAAAACAGAGTTTTTTTTTCCCTTAGTCTGACGCGTTTAGGTAAACATTTGCTATTTTAACTGTCCCGAAATACATATTTTATAAGTAATTGAAAAAAAAAAAATTGGCTGACTCGTATTGTATGACTTTGTAATTACTGTAATTATAATTACCAGTTACAATTTGCCCAATTTTAAATAAAAATAAGTGACTTTACCCAGTGATCGATATTTCCTGGATGCATATCATACTTTTAAAAAGTAAGTATTGTTTACCTTCCTTTTCCGAATTCATATCGCTCCTAAAGACACAACATCTGTCTAACATAAGAAAATATATTCATCTGAATTATTAAGAACAATAATTTTGCTTTGCCTTTTATGCGCATAATATGTGAATTTATGAGTGCTTTAAAATTTCATTTGATAAAAATAATAACATAATATAACTTGATAAATAATAGCCATTCGACAAATCTAAGCTCATTAGAGGTTCCAGGCTGGTGTATTGTAATGTTCTCGTTTTATGGGATAAATGATAGTTTTTGTAAACAATTTTTTTTTTAAAAGCTCAGAACAAAAGAATATCTCGTTACTTGTATACAGTGTTGTAGAGTCGTGAAGTGTTAAATGTCACCGCTCTAAGCCACATCATTTAGAGTTGACGGTGTCAGTGCTCATTCTAGCTGACATTACTTTCCCTAACTCAGTGAGCTAGAGCACATTACATTTTCAACTGGGTCGGCTGGAGACCGTCAAGCGAGAATCGAACCCGTGCTCTCTGCGCTACTGGCACTATCGTCGAGCAACGACAAAGTGAGGTGTTTGTTGTTGTTGGGGGGGGGGGCTTTCTTTTATCAACTACATTCTGTGTCCAGATTTAGAAATCAGTAGATTCTAATACGACGTTTCGATCATGTTGCAGTTTTAACTTCCATGTGCAGGAAGTTCCGAGAACGAGCAGGCTCAGATTGCAAGAGTAGCAAGACACCCATAAGTCACCACGACCTCTTAGAATGTCAAGGAGCTAAAGGGCCGAAACATTATTATTATTATATAAACCGCGCTCTATAGTCATTGAAAATACTGTCATTAATAATTCAATGTGTTGACTTCATTTATAAGACATTTTTACAAAAACAATAAAGGGATGGCTGTTGTTTGGTTGGGGCTCAAACGGGTTACTGTGGCTTGAAAGCTTACAGGACATGCGTGATTGTGCAGCATGCGACAGCGGAGCATCCAGACAAACTCCAGATATCCTAAAGGACTGCAGTACTCTCAAAAACCTAATACAGTATAAACATGGCCCACAGAAACAAGGAGACAAATAATAATAAATGAATATTATTATGAACGGAAACTTTCCGAGGTGGCAGATCAAGGATTCATTTTAGAGAGATAGAGAGAGAGAGAGAGAGAGAGAGAGAGAGAGAGAGGAGAGAGAGAGAGAGAGAGATCTGTTTACTTGGAATAAAAATACACAAATAATTAGCAACAAAAAAAAAACAAAGAACAATAGCCAACAATAGAAGGATCAAACCCGCACTCCTGGACACAGCGTGATAGACTACGCACTACGATACTCGGCCAACTAAACAACCTACACATGTTGCTATTATTGACGATGTTTTTCACCCAGGTGTATTCGTGACTATAGCACAGGGTTACGCTAACAATCCGAGAGTAAATATATGTCTGTACTTTCCCATTAAGACTAGCATCTCTCGAATAGAGGACTGCAATTATTGCGATGCAGACAAGCAGCTTTAGGACGAAACAATGAACAGTAGTTTCCAGTGGTTTAGAATAAATACAAATAATAATAAATTAATATTATTATTGTTGCGAGGAGTACGGTTTCAATCCTTTGGGTTGTCTATTGTTCCTTTTTTTTCTTTTGTTGAATTTGTGTGTATTTTTCTCCCAGAAACAAAAAACGGTACAAGTTTTGGAGAATTGGTAAAGACCTCAAACACAGGCCTCTTGTTTGTAACATGTGCTCAGCTAAATGCCTATACCCATAGCTCTTTGTTTGGGAGATGACATATTAATTCGGATGATTCTACTGGCACGGGCGGTCGCGCTATTATGGATTTTAATTCGTCTGCAGTGATACCGGGGTCTTCCATAACCATAACGCATAGCAATAGCTGAAGAAGTATAAGTTTGGTAGGTTATCTATCCAGAACTCTCCAATTTCATAGCCTATGACTTAATTATAATTATGCCTTAGTTATGCTTAAAAGAGATACATATTATAATATGTAATCTATACTGGGAGCAAACAACAATAATAAAATATAACAAAGAGAACTCTACACCCATTGATATAAAAAGAGGAGTAAGACAGGGATGCATCCTATCACCAAGCTTGTTCAATCTGTACACTGAGCAAATCTTTAAAAACATCATAGAGATGCCGGGCCTACAAATTAATGGAAAGATAATCAATAACTTGAGATATGCTGACGATACTGTACTACTAGCAGAAAATCCTAAAGATCTACAACAATTACTTAATGAAATAAACATGACAAGCAAAAAATATGGACTAGATATGAATATCAAAAAGACTAAAACTATGACCATAAACAAAGAAAATACTCAAAACCCACAAGTGGATATCAAAATTGAAGGAATAGACCTGGAGACAGTTCAGTACTACAACTACCTTGGACATACTATAACCAGTGATGGAAAATGTACAACTGAAATAAACAAAAGAATAGGAATGGCAAAAAGAAATTTTAATGTCACGAAGAACATACTAACATCAAAACAAATAACACCAGGACTAAAACTAAGAATAGCAAAATGTTACATCTTCTCAATATTCCTATATGGTGCATAAACATGGACATTAGATAAGAAAAGAGAACAGAGAATTGAAGCCTTTGAAATGTGGATATATAGAAGAATAGGTAGAATTGGATGGAAGGAAAAGAAAACAAACGATGAAGTCTTAAAACAACTAAAAATGAAAAGAGAACTACTAAGCACAATTCAAACAAGACAAATGCGATTTTTGGGCCATGTTAAAAGACACATCAGCCTACTAAAAGTAATCCTGGAGGGGAAAAAAGAAGGTAAAAGAGGCAGAGGCAGACCAAGACTAACATGGACGAGTAACATCAAAAGATGGACAAATCAGCCTATGACAACCTACACCATCAAAGCAAGAGACAGAGCATGACGCTCCATGGTAGCCAACCTTCGTTGCGGAGACGGCACTCGATGATGATGAGGATGACTTAATGCCATGAAGTAATATCTGCTTGATTCTACTTTCTATTCTATTACAAGCTTTGCTTCCAGACTTTACTTTTATTCAATTTCGTTAATTTCAGGTTAGTTGTTGCTGATTTTGTTAGGGTCACGAATCACGGCGTTTCGAACCATTTCATAGGTGCTACGATAACTCCCGCCCTGAAAATCTAGAGAAAATCCGAAGGGAACCCTGACCCAGGTGCGCAAGCTCCATAGCGCGGACTGGGGTCCACGGTGAGGGCAGGTCTTTGATGACAGTTTTGCCCAGGAGCGGACAGATTTATGGCTCATTTTTTTTCGACGTTAAATCTGATGGTTCGTCAACGTGCGATAAATGTTTGCCCTTCCACGTCAATAACCTCTGCTCTATGACGTCAATAACCAATATTTGGTCTACCACGTCACTAACAACGGCTCTATAACATCAACAACCATTGTTCTACCACACAACTAACAACAGCTTAACTATGTCACCATTCATCGTTCTACCACGTCACCAACCATTGTTCTACCACGTCAACAACCATTGTTCTACCATACAACTAACACAGTTTAACTATGTCACCATTCATCGTTCTACCACGTCACCAACCATTGTTCTACCACGTCAACAACCATTGTTCCATACAACTAACAACAGTTTAACTATGTCACCAACCACTGTTCTACCACACAACTAACAACAGTTTAACTATGTTACCAACCATTGTTCTACCACACAACTAACAACAGCTTAACTATGTCACCAACCACTGTTCTACCACACAACTAACAACAGTTTAACTATGTTACCAACCATTGTTCTACCACACAACTAACAACAGCTTAACTATGTCACCAACCACTGTTCTACCACACAACTAACAACAGTTTAACTATGTCACCAACCACTGTTCTACCACACAACTAACAACAGTTTAACTATGTCACCAACCACTGTTCTACCACACAACTAACAACAGCTTAACTATGTCACCAACCATTGTTCTACCACACAACTAACAACAACTTAACTATGTCACCAACCATTGTTCTACCACACAACTAACAACAACTTAACTATGTCACCAACCATTGTTCTACCACACAACTAACAACAACTTAACTATGTCACCAACCATTGTTCTACCACACAACTAACAACAGCTTAACTATGTCACCAACCATGTTCTACCACATCACTAACAACAGCTTAACTATGTCACCAACCTTTGTTCTACCACACAAGTAACAACAGCTTAACTATGTCACCAACCATTGTTCTACCACACAACTAACAACAGCTTAACTATGTCACCAACCATTGTTCTGCCACATCACTAACAACAGCTTAACTATGTCACCAACCTTTGTTCTACCACACAAGTAACAACAGCTTAACTATGTCACCAACCATTGTTCTACCACACAACTAACAACAGCTTAACTATGTCACCAACCTTTGTTCTACCACACAAGTAACAACAGCTTAACTATGTCACCAACCTTTGTTCTACCACGTCACTAACAACGGCTTAACTATGCCGCCAACAATTGTTCTACCACGTCACTAACAACGGCTCTATAACGTCACCGACCACTGTTCTACCACGTCACCAACCATTGTTCTACCACACGACTACCAACAGCTTAACTACAGCATCAACCACTGTTCTACTACGTTATTAATCATTGTTTGCTCTACAACGTCACTAACGACTGCTTGCTCTACAACGTCACTAACGACTGCTTAATCTACAACGTCACTAACCACTGCTTGCTCTACAACGTCACTAACCACTGCTTGCTCTACAACGTCACTAACGACTGCTTGCTCTACAACGTCACTAACGACTGCTTGCTCTACAACGTCACTAACCACTGCTTGCTCTACAACGTCACTAACCACTGCTTGCTCTACAACGTCACTAATGACTGCTTACTCTAGAACGTCACTAACCACTGCTTGCTCTACAGCGTCACTAACGACTGCTTACTCTACAACGTCACTAACGACTGCTTACTCTACAACGTCACTAACCACTGCTTGCTCTACAGCGTCACTAACCACTGCTTGCTCTACAGCGTCACTAACGACTGCTTGATCTAC
The DNA here is from genome assembly GCA_032433765.1 of Megaustenia siamemsis. Taxonomy (NCBI): domain Eukaryota; kingdom Metazoa; phylum Mollusca; class Gastropoda; order Stylommatophora; family Ariophantidae; genus Megaustenia; species Megaustenia siamemsis. The sequence goes on from JAVIAB010000092.1 coordinate 165,978,534, forward strand.
AGCGTCACTAACGACTGCTTACTCTACAACATCACTAACGACTGCTTGCTCTACAGCGTCACTAACCACTGCTTGCTCTACAGCGTCACTAACGACTGCTTGATCTACATCGTCACTAACCACTGCTTGCTCTACAGCGTCACTAACCACTGCTTGCTCTACAGCGTCACTAACGACTGCTTACTCTACAACGTCACTAACGACTGCTTGATCTACAACATCACTAACGACTGCTTGCTCTACAGCGTCACTAACGACTGCTTGCTCTACAACTTCACTAACGACTGCTTGCTCTAAAGCGTCACTAACGACTGCTTACTCTACAACGTCACTAACGACTGCTTGCTCTACAACGTCACTAACGACTGCTTGCTCTACAACATCACTAACGACTGCTTGCTCTACAGCGTCACCAACGACTGCTTAATCTACAACGTCACTAACGACTGCTTGCTCTACAACGTCACTAACGACTGCTTGCTCTACAACATCACTAACGACTGCTTGCTCTACAACATCACTAGCCACTGCTTGCTCTACAACATCACTAGCCACTGCTTGCTCTACAACGTTACTAACCACTGCTTGCTCTACAACGTCACTAACCACTGCTTGCTCTACAACATCACTAACGACTGCTTGCTCTACAACATCACTAGCCACTGCTTGCTCTACAACGTCACTAACCACTGCTTGCTCTACAACGTCACTAACCACTGCTTGCTCTACAACGTCACTAACGACTGCTTGCTCTACAACGTCACTAACGACTGCTTGCTCTACAACGTCACTAACGACTGCTTGCTCTACAACGTCACTAACCACTGCTTGCTCTACAACGTCACTAACCACTGCTTGCTCTACAACGTCACTAATGACTGCTTACTCTAGAACGTCACTAACCACTGCTTGCTCTACAGCGTCACTAACGACTGCTTACTCTACAACGTCACTAACGACTGCTTACTCTACAACGTCACTAACCACTGCTTGCTCTACAGCGTCACTAACCACTGCTTGCTCTACAGCGTCACTAACGACTGCTTGATCTACAGCGTCACTAACGACTGCTTACTCTACAACATCACTAACGACTGCTTGCTCTACAGCGTTACTAACCACTGCTTGCTCTACAGCGTCACTAACCACTGCTTGCTCTACAGCGTCACTAACGACTGCTTACTCTACAACGTCACTAACGACTGCTTGATCTACAACATCACTAACGACTGCTTGCTCTACAACATCACTAACGACTGCTTGATCTACAACATCACTAACGACTGCTTGATCTACAACATCACTAACGACTGCTTGCTCTACAACATCACTAACGACTGCTTGATCTACAACATCACTAACGACTGCTTGCTCTACAACATCACTAACGACTGCTTACTCTACAACGTCACTAACGACTGCTTGATCTACAACATCACTAACGACTGCTTGCTCTACAACATCACTAACGACTGCTTGCTCTACAACATCACTAACGACTGCTTACTCTACAACGTCACTAACGACTGCTTACTCTACAACGTCACTAACGACTGCTTACTCTACAACGTCACTAACGACTGCTTACTCTACAACATCACTAACGACTGCTTGCTCTACAACGTCACTAACGACTGCTTGATCTACAACATCACTAACCACTGCTTGCTCTACAACATCACTAACGACTGCTTGCTCTACAACGTCACTAACGACTGCTTGCTCTACAACATCACTAACGACTGCTTGCTCTACAACGTCACTAACGACTGCTTGATCTACAACGTCACTAACGACTGCTTGCTCTACAACGTCACTAACCACTGCTTGATCTACAACATCACTAACCACTGCTTGCTCTACAGCGTCACTAACGACTGCTTGCTCTACAACTTCACTAACGACTGCTTGCTCTACAACGTCACTAACGACTGCTTGCTCTACAACATCACTAACGACTGCTTGCTCTACAACATCACCAACGACTGCTTAATCTACAACGTCACTAACGACTGCTTGCTCTACAACATCACTAGCCACTGCTTGCTCTACAACGTCACTAACCACTGCTTGCTCTACAACGTCACTAACCACTGCTTGCTCTACAACGTCACTAACCACTGCTTGCTCTACAACATCACTAGCCACTGCTTGCTCTACAACTTCACTAACCACTGCTTGCTCTACAACGTCACTAACCACTGCTTGTTCTACAACATCACTAATCACTGCTTGCTCTACAACATCACTAGCGACTGCTTGCTCTACAACGTCACTAACCACTGCTTGCTCTACAACGTCACTAACCACTGCTTGCTCTACAACGTCACTAACGACTGCTTGCTCTACAACGTCACTAACCACTGCTTGCTCTACAACGTCACTAACGACTGCTTGCTCTACAACGTCACTAACCACTGCTTGCTCTACAACGTCACTAACCACTGCTTGCTCTACAGCGTCACTAACGACTGCTTACTCTACAACGTCACTAACGACTGCTTGATCTACAACATCACTAACGACTGCTTGCTCTACAGCGTCACTAACGACTGCTTGCTCTACAACTTCACTAACGACTGCTTGCTCTAAAGCGTCACTAACGACTGCTTACTCTACAACGTCACTAACGACTGCTTGCTCTACAACGTCACTAACGACTGCTTGCTCTACAACATCACTAACGACTGCTTGCTCTACAGCGTCACCAACGACTGCTTAATCTACAACGTCACTAACGACTGCTTGCTCTACAACGTCACTAACGACTGCTTGCTCTACAACATCACTAACGACTGCTTGCTCTACAACATCACTAGCCACTGCTTGCTCTACAACATCACTAGCCACTGCTTGCTCTACAACGTTACTAACCACTGCTTGCTCTACAACGTCACTAACCACTGCTTGCTCTACAACATCACTAACGACTGCTTGCTCTACAACATCACTAGCCACTGCTTGCTCTACAACGTCACTAACCACTGCTTGCTCTACAACGTCACTAACCACTGCTTGCTCTACAACGTCACTAACGACTGCTTGCTCTACAACGTCACTAACGACTGCTTGCTCTACAACGTCACTAACGACTGCTTGCTCTACAACGTCACTAACCACTGCTTGCTCTACAACGTCACTAACCACTGCTTGCTCTACAACGTCACTAATGACTGCTTACTCTAGAACGTCACTAACCACTGCTTGCTCTACAGCGTCACTAACGACTGCTTACTCTACAACGTCACTAACGACTGCTTACTCTACAACGTCACTAACCACTGCTTGCTCTACAGCGTCACTAACCACTGCTTGCTCTACAGCGTCACTAACGACTGCTTGATCTACAGCGTCACTAACGACTGCTTACTCTACAACATCACTAACGACTGCTTGCTCTACAGCGTCACTAACCACTGCTTGCTCTACAGCGTCACTAACCACTGCTTGCTCTACAGCGTCACTAACGACTGCTTACTCTACAACGTCACTAACGACTGCTTGATCTACAACATCACTAACGACTGCTTGCTCTACAACATCACTAACGACTGCTTGATCTACAACATCACTAACGACTGCTTGATCTACAACATCACTAACGACTGCTTGCTCTACAACATCACTAACGACTGCTTGATCTACAACATCACTAACGACTGCTTGCTCTACAACATCACTAACGACTGCTTACTCTACAACGTCACTAACGACTGCTTGATCTACAACATCACTAACGACTGCTTGCTCTACAACATCACTAACGACTGCTTGCTCTACAACATCACTAACGACTGCTTACTCTACAACGTCACTAACGACTGCTTACTCTACAACGTCACTAACGACTGCTTACTCTACAACGTCACTAACGACTGCTTACTCTACAACATCACTAACGACTGCTTGCTCTACAACGTCACTAACGACTGCTTGATCTACAACATCACTAACCACTGCTTGCTCTACAACATCACTAACGACTGCTTGCTCTACAACGTCACTAACGACTGCTTGCTCTACAACATCACTAACGACTGCTTGCTCTACAACGTCACTAACGACTGCTTGATCTACAACGTCACTAACGACTGCTTGCTCTACAACGTCACTAACCACTGCTTGATCTACAACATCACTAACCACTGCTTGCTCTACAGCGTCACTAACGACTGCTTGCTCTACAACTTCACTAACGACTGCTTGCTCTACAACGTCACTAACGACTGCTTGCTCTACAACATCACTAACGACTGCTTGCTCTACAACATCACCAACGACTGCTTAATCTACAACGTCACTAACGACTGCTTGCTCTACAACATCACTAGCCACTGCTTGCTCTACAACGTCACTAACCACTGCTTGCTCTACAACGTCACTAACCACTGCTTGCTCTACAACGTCACTAACCACTGCTTGCTCTACAACATCACTAGCCACTGCTTGCTCTACAACTTCACTAACCACTGCTTGCTCTACAACGTCACTAACCACTGCTTGTTCTACAACATCACTAATCACTGCTTGCTCTACAACATCACTAGCGACTGCTTGCTCTACAACGTCACTAACCACTGCTTGCTCTACAACGTCACTAACCACTGCTTGCTCTACAACGTCACTAACGACTGCTTGCTCTACAACGTCACTAACCACTGCTTGCTCTACAACGTCACTAACGACTGCTTGCTCTACAACGTCACTAACCACTGCTTGCTCTACAACGTCACTAACCACTGCTTGCTCTACAACGTCACTAACCACCGCTTGCTCTACAACGTCACTAACGACTACTTGCTCTACAACGTCACTAACCACTGCTTGCTCTACAACGTCACTAACGACTACTTGCTCTACCACCTCACCAACCGCAATTCTCTCACCTTCGCCACATCACTAACCACTGTTATTTCACGTCAATAACCGCTTCTTTACCACGTCACAAACAGCTTGCTCAACCACGTTACTAAACACTTCTCTACCACCTTACCAAACACTTCCTTACTACGTTACTAAACACTTCCCTACCACGTTACTAAAAACTCCCCTACCATGTTACTATAGTTCGTTTCAAATCATGTGCCCAACTTCAAAACGCTATTACTCATTAAACATTTGTTAAAAACTGTTGAAATTTTCCAAATGTTATTAGAATGCAAAAGACCCTTTAAATGTATATTTAACAAATATCTTGCAGCTGCAGTTTTCTTAAAGCGGCGAATTTCTTTGATGTTTGTCAAAATTGTAAATTGTGAACCCCTAAATAATAGAAATTACCGTAGTTGCTGGTCTATGATTAATTTTCACTAGGTAAAGGCGTGGCCGTAATGGGGAAATAACCTAATAAGACAAAACACCAGGAGAATTATTGTCTTCTCAGTTCGAGGACGGACGATAATATCAAGGTATACATGTATGTCCAATTTTCCTAGTTGTGTGGTCCTGAAAAGGACCGTTTGTTGAACTAATTTAAGATAATATAGGGGCCAACATTGTGGGGGCTATATAATTTCATTCTGAATTAGACGAGTCTAAAAGATTAATAACTGTTTGGGGTTGAACATTCCACAAACCATCATTTTTCCAATATTCCTCTTCCTGTTTTAAGACGGGGTCTTCACATTTAGTCCAATAATCTTTGTCTATATTTAATAAAGCGAGATTAGCAAGAGTCTTTACATCGCATATTTTGAATGTTGTATTTTCATCTGCCACTTGTCCTTTTAATTTTGCCCAGATTAGTTCTATTGGATTTAAATGAGCATGGTAAGGTGGCAGCCTCAAACTTATATGACCGTGCTCTTGGATAATCTTATCTATTTGAAAAATCTTTGTCCCTGTTTTTGCTTTACTAGAGATAGTAATTGAGGTTTTAAGTACATGTTATTAAATTGTATGTGCTCCTTTGTGAGCCATATCTTAATAGCATCTTTTGTACTGGATGACGTCGGGACTTTATCTTCAAGTGTAACAATGTTGTGGTACGCTGCATTGTCCATTATGAGGCAAGATGGTCGATCTAGTGATGGGAGAACAGAATTTTCAATCCAATGTCGAAATATGTGACCATTCATCTCAGAGTGATAATCCCGATTGTCTATGGATTTTGAAAGAAAAATGAGCTCTGCATTCTGTATTAGTCCATGTTGTCGACTACCTGCATGATCAATTATCAAGCGCTGTCCTTTGCTGCTAGGTATTAATCTCTTAATCTTTCCATCTGATAACTGCCATTCCCTTTGGTTAGTGTGGTGAGCATTGATCCATGTTTCATCCAAGTACACAATGTCATAACCTTGCTTGCGCACCTCTTTTACTTCACGTAAGTACTTGCTTCTCATGACTACTATAAGTGGCTTCTCACAGATGATGTTTCGTCTATTGGAATACTTTCTGAATGTAAAGCCTGCAGCTCTCACATTCCTCCATAATGTAGACTTTGATATTTCAATACTGTTGTTCTTTTTCAGCGAAATTTTAATTTTCTTATTGTAACAGTTTCATTCATACCCAACATTTTGCGAATTTCACTTCTAATAAGTTCACTGTCGAAATTATCCAGCATTTGTGCTCTTCCTTGTGATTTTGTATATTTTGAACATTGACGGTCACGTGCTTGAATCCAGCGATTAAATGACCGTTTAGATACATCCAAAATGTGTCTTGTCCTATTCTCAGGGTTTTCTAAAGAATGAAATAATCTTCCTCGTTTAGCCTCTTTGCAAAAATAGTCATACATTTTTATTGCGATGTTTTGTAAACTGCAGAATTTCATTTTAAGACTCATGATAAATGTTATCGTTCCACGTCTCTACCTATGAATGAACGGAAATGGAACACACAATGCCTCGTGTTTTCTACAAGTGTCTAATTGTGTCAGAAAACCCACGTTGAAAGCATGCAAACACGTCAATTTGACCGTGTATGGATTTTTACTCGCTATTTTTAACTTAAATACTGTAAACATTAAGTTTTGACTACATCAATGGGTCGTTATAAATTTATATAAATCAAATAAGCAACAATAATAACCAAATGTTTTTTTTTAAATGAAATTAATTCCCTGTTGGGTTCTAATCATTATAACTTTACCTGCAAATTTTGAAGAACTTACAAAAAGCGTTTAAAAAGATATCGATTTTAAAAGTTGGGCACGAGTTATGATATAATATAAACACTTCTCTACCACGTTACTAAATACTTGTCTACCACGTTACTAAACACTTCTCTACCGTGTCACTAACTACTTTATCTTCCTACACTATTTCATTTAAGATATCAACAAGGTCAATACTTTAGTACCAGACAAATACAATATCCATTTTTAAAAGATAACGTAATTGTAAACCACTTCAAATATTTGCCGCTTGTTTCATAAGTCGTGCCCAACTTTAAAAATCTATAGCTTTTTAACCGCTTGTTGTAAGTTGTTCCAAATTTGCATGTAAAGTTATAATGATTAGAACCCAACAGGAATTAATTTCATAAAAAAAAAACATTTGGTTATTATTGTTGCTTATTTGATTTATATAAATTTATAACGACCCATTGATGTAGTCAAAACTTAATGTTTACAGTATTTAAGTTAAAAATAGCGAGTAAAAATCCATACACGGTCAAATTGGCGTGTTTGCACGCTTTCAACGTGGGTTTTCTGACACAATTAGACACTTGTAAAAAACACGATACATGTACATTGTGTGTTCCATTTCCGTTCATTCATAGGTAGAGACGTGGAACGATAACATTTATCATGAGTCTTAAAATGAAATTCTGCAGTTTACAAAACATCGCAATAAAAATGTATGACTATTTTTGCAAAGAGGCTAAACGAGGAAGATTATTTCATTCTTTAGAAAACCCTGAGAATAGGACAAGACACATTTTGGATGTATCTAAACGGTCATTTAATCGCTGGATTCAAGCACGTGACCGTCAATGTTCAAAATATACAAAATCACAAGGAAGAGCAAAAATGTTGGATAATTTCGACAGTGAACTTATTAGAAGTGAAATTCGCAAAATGTTGGGTATGAATGAAACTGTTACAATAAGAAAATTAAAAGTATCGCTGAAAAAGAACAACAGTATTGAAATATCAAAGTCTACATTATGGAGGAATGTGAGAGCTGCAGGCTTTACATTCAGAAAGTATTCCAATGGACGAAACATCATCTGTGAGAAGCCACATATAGTAGTCATGAGAAGCAAGTACTTACGTGAAGTAAAAGAGGTGCGCAAGCAAGGTTATGACATTGTGTACTTGGATGAAACATGGATCAATGCTCACCACACTAACCAAAGGAATGGCAGTCATCAGATGGAAAGATTAAGAGATTAATACCTAGCAGCAAAGGACAGCGCTTGATATTTGTTAAATATACATTTAAAGGGTCTTTTGCATTCTAATAACATTTGGAAAATTTCAACAGTTTTTAACAAACGGTTACTGAGTAATAGCGTTTTGAAGTTGGGCACATGATTTGAAACGAGCTATAAACGGATATGTATCACAATGTGAGCGTGCTGTGTTGTGAATCTTGTATACTTTCTATGTCGGGAGATACACTGAAACGTCATAGCAGGTCACTGAAGAACGAACGCAGCAAAGAGTTGATTTATTCATAGCACAAGCCTTGACTTGTGTTGGCCTCTTCTGTTAGTGTCTCAGAATCACAATTATGGTCGTGTTGGTTCATTCCAAAAGAACGTAATTGCGCTTTACACAGTTTAACGTTAATGTGGCGATTTATTTACTTCATATTATTTATATCAAGAGAACTTCCTCATAACAGGACATGCAACAGGCAAAGCATACACATCAAACATGAAAGCATCTTAACAAACAACATTATAATAGATTAATATACAGATTAATATGCGTTCACACACACACATTTATAGCAGTCACTTAAAGACTCCAATTTACAATCTTCACCATTACAATTGTGCAGTGCGTTGTGTGAAATATCTCTTTATTTACATATCTTACTTTTATTTACCGCAGCCATAGTCACAAACAGCAGAGGTCCACACTGTACGTGTATTTGCTTTCTAGCAATCTAGGAAAAGCAGCTCTGGTGAAACGGAGAGTTTTAAATAAAAATGTAAAAAAAAAAAAGGTGTGGTCACAGCCAGCGAAGAAAGACGATACGAAATGGTCTTCAGTGGGTACAGACAATTTACAAACAAAAATTAAAACTGTGAAGTACTTTCACTTGTGTCATTTATGTCATATTGTTCCCGTGTCAGTATATTGTCTGTGCCCTGAGACTCTTAAAGAAAACCCCACTCATTTCCTGCTAGCAACACAGGCTCGTTCGTGCATCGTCTTCTTGATATTAAAGCTGGGAAAGCACCTTTTTTTTTCTTTCTTTTCATCAACTCTGCATATTCGCGACTATATCCATCTCATCCCTTAGTACTACAGTGGTCGGCGAATCAAACGATGTCGTCCATTTGTGCGTAGTAGCCAGGTAAAATGAGGGCGAGAGTGATTCCAGCGGTGAAAACAATAAAGATGAAAAGTAGGAGTCTGTCGATAACCAGAGCGAGCTGTTGCCACTCGTTCTTGATGGCGTCTTTCCTATCCTGGTCTTCCAATCTCATTTCATTCTTTTCGATGGTTTGGTATACCTGCAAATAGCGAATGAACATTATTATTATTCACATCAATAAAACAAACGAAAAAAGGCAATAATTATTTCATCACAGAGAAATAAGATCAATATCAGGCAGCAGAAGTCATTGATCCTAAAACGAAGTAACTACAGGTACCTACCTATAGCTGAATGATTAAATAACAATAGAGGTTGGAACCAGCGGGTGTATTAGTATAAACTAAATCCGAACAGCATTTGTTGTACTAAATAAGACCGTAACTAAACTAGCTAGATCATTTGATTCATTATTAATTCTTCGGTTCATGCTACAGAAGTTGGTACAGTTCTAGGTCTAATATATCAGTGTTTACTTCACCGCTCTTCACTTTAATATCATTCCTCTACACAGTAAACAATAAAGTGAGAAATAACTCTTTCAACCTGGTAGAATAGGTAAACGTTGAATTAAGCGGCGATATCTTCTTTCTTCGACAAACACAGATCCACGTCACTTCTTCGGATGATGGAGATGGGAGTTAAGATGGGCACAGCCAGAAATGAGAAACTTAGTGGCCGTATAAGAAGACTTATCAACCAACATAGAACTGGAGTCGTCAGTGGCTGGACACTGCGGGACTTGCTGAGGAGGGGATCTGAGCACATATGGACATGTTCGGAGTGCAATGATGATGACCCGCAAATAACTCAATAACTCAATCTTCTTTCTTTCTTCATCATTTGCTACTTAGCGAGCTACATTGCAAAATATTTTACAACTTGCAGAGTAATAATAATTGCAATAATAATAGTCCTTAATCGTAGATATGGTGAATAGAATAGGAAACAAAGCAATCAAATATTGTAATAGATGTCGCGGAAGAATCGTCTTAGCAACCGTCGTTATAAAGGAAGCATAAAATGGGAATCTACAAAACAGGCTGCTAAAAAAAGGAATTGCTTTTAAGAAATCAAAATTGTAATTGAAGAATTTTTTTACTGCGAAAGGTTGTGCTTTGATCCTATTAGTCTCAAGAGAAAATGTATTTAATCCCCTCGTAGGGATCTGTTTGCTCCTAAATTGACAGATTTCTCAGTGTGTGTTTGGTTGTTTTGAGACCTACAAGTCCGGATCTGTTGTGGTAACCGGCAACTGTTGCTTCCTGTTATGTTTCCATGTTATGAAGCGATGCTTGAGTGTCCTCTCTACAACACTAGGAGTCGGTGTGTGAACTGAACAGCGGAGGCGGGCTCTGTACTCAGGCAATGGATAGAGTCATCCAGAAGTCAACAATACGTAGTTACCTTTGTGTACGTCCTTGGACATGCTGGAGTACGGGAAATGAAAAAGCGGACAGGTTGGCTAGTTGCGCTGTCGCCGAAGATGGTCAACCCATTGGTTGATCGGGTGGACGTCATCAATGCCCTCCAAGAAGTGGGAAGGGCATAAGATTTCAACAACCATGAATCCAGATCACTTCTTCGGATGAAAGAAATGGGAGTTAAGAGGGCACACCCAGAAACGAGATTCTTAGTCGGCGTTTAAGAGGACTTAACAACAAATACATTACTGGGCTCTGCGGGACTTGCTGAGAAGGGGATGTGAGCACCCATTGACATCTTCGAAGTGAAATGATGATGACCCGTAAATAACTCAATAGCTCAGTATGAATAACTGCAGTTGCCTGTTAAGCAGGTCCTGTTCTCAGCGTAGCTCATGAATCAAAGTGAACGACTGGGACGTTAGTTTTCAGCTTTTGTGAGGAGCGTCTGACAAGAGTTGCTTTAGAGACCTGGACTAGAAGCGATGGAAACACGTGACATTTCTTAGAGGTGAATTAACCCGTGAAATTTCATAGAGGTGAATTATGTTATCTCACAATTACGTGGGATTAATCGCATTCTCACAATTAAATTTGGTTAATCGCGTTCTCGCAGTTACATTTGGTTAATCTAATCGCATTCTCACAGTTAAATCTGGTTAATCGCATTCTCTCAATTAAATTTAGTTAATCGCATTCTCTCAATTAAATTTAGTTAATCGCATTCTCACAGTTAAATCTGGTTAATCGCATTCTCTCAATTAAATTTAGTTAATCGCATTCTCTCAATTAAATTTAGTTAATCGCATTCTCTCAATTAAATTTAGTTAATCGCATTCTCTCAATTAAATTTAATTAATAACATTCTCTCAATTAAATTTGGTTAATCGCATTCTCTCAATTAAATTTAGTTAATCGCATTCTCTCAATTAAATTTGGTTAATCGCATTCTCTCAATTAAATTTGGTTAATCGCATTCTCACAATTAAATTTGGTTAATCGCATTCTCTCAATTAAATTTAGTTAAAATCGCATTCTCTCAATTAAATTTAGTTAATCGCATTCTCTCAATTAAATTTGGTTAATCGCATTCTCTCAATTAAATTTGGTTAATCGCATTCTCACAATTAAATTTAGTTAATCGCATTCTCACAATTAAATTTGGTTAATCGCATTCTCTCAATTAAATTTGGTTAATCGCATTCTAACAATTAAATTTGGTTAATCGCATTCTCTCAATTAAATTTAGTTAATCGCATTCTCTCAATTACATTTAGTTAATCGCATTGCCTCAATTAAATTTAGTTAAAATCGCATTCTCACAATTAAATTTAGTTAATCGCATTCTCTCAATTAAATTTGGCTAATCGCATTCTCTCAATTAAATTTAGTTAATCGCATTCTCTCAATTAAATTTGGTTAATCGCATTCTCTCAATTAAATTTGGTTAATCGCATTCTCACAATTAAATTTGGTTAATCGCATTCTCTCAATTAAATTTAGTTAATCGCATTCTCTCAATTACATTTAGTTAATCGCATTGCCTCAATTAAATTTAGTTAAAATCGCATTCTCACAATTAAATTTAGTTAATCGCATTCTCTCAATTAAATTTGGCTAATCGCATTCTCTCAATTAAATTTAGTTAATCGCATTCTCTCAATTAAATTTGGTTAATCGCATTCTCTCAATTAAATTTAGTTAATCGCATTCTCTCAATTAAATTTGGCTAATCGCATTCTCTCAATTAAATTTAGTTAATCGCATTCTCTCAATTAAATTTGGTTAATCGCATTCTCTCAATTAAATTTGGCTAATCGCATTCTCTCAATTAAATTTGGTTAATCGCATTCTCACAATTAAATTTGGTTAATCGCATTCTCACAATTAAATTTGGTTAATCGCATTCTCACAATTAAATTTGGTTAATCGCATTCTCTCAATTAAATTTAGTTAATCGCATTCTCTCAATTACATTTAGTTAATCGCATTCTCTCAATTAAATTTGGTTAATCGCATTCTCTCAATTACATTTAGTTAATCGCATTCTCTCAATTACATTTAGTTAATCGCATTCTCTCAATTAAATCGGGCTAATCGTGTTGTCAGCGTATTCCCAGTTTGATGTCCGTTCTCAGAATAAACAAAGATAAAATAACGAAAACTACTACGCCACGAAATCTGGCAGAAAAGAAGCACAAAATAAGCAAGGATCACTGGAGGCAAAACTTCTGTAATAGGAAACAACGAGACAATAGTGTAGTTAAAGAGAAGACATACAAGTCAATGACAGAACTGTACTGAAAGAAAGCATGGCAGCATAATTTATTGAGAGATTATTTCTAACAGATCTTAAAACAGACCGCACCCAATAACTATATTAGAGATATTAAGCAGAAGGACTTCAACCATAGGTTATCTAAGCTTACCACGTTTGTTTTTTCATACTCGGCAAATGAACACAACTAAAATATGCCCATTTTCTAACTTTCATCACATATAATCCCAGATTAATAAACTCTGCTCCTTTACACTACTTCTATTTTAGCAATTTCTCTCTCAACACCCCCCCCCCCCCCCCAAACTCCACATTAATTGTAATAAATGGAGTCTGTCTAAATCAACACAAATTCAAGGCATTAGGTAATGATGATTTAAAAAAAATGAATTAATGTTAAATAACGAGAAAGAGAGAGAGAGAGAGTGAGAGAGAGAAAGAGAAAGAGAAAGAGATAGAGATAGAGAGAAGAATGAAAACTACACATTTCTAATAAATCAAATTTTCTTTCACTGAATGTCTTTCCATAAGAAAGATCTTTATATGCCTGGAAACATAAAAATGATGGAATTATGAACGATGCTTGCATGTTGTAAGCAAGTGCTTTTGGGATGTACTTATTGAATCCTGTATAAATAGCGCGTTAGAAATAATTGAAGCACAGAACTCTTATCCTTTCCTACTGCCATTATTTAAAAATTAAATAAAATACAGAACCTTCTCCCCCTACTTCTTTCTATTTCTCTCCATCTCAAACAAACATACACAACTAAAACTCACGCACATGCGCTCACAATTCAAACAAATAATAAGTTACCGCTAATTTTTGCTCATATTTTCCGCGCACATTTTACATCTGTGGTTTATAAAATTGCTTCCATATCCCAGAATGCATTTTTCCCTCACCATGTTGAAGACCGGAAAGCTTACAAGATTATGCACTGCCATTTGATTAATTCGCAGCTCACGACTTTCTTATTTTAAATACGTTATTTTTCTTCAACTTTGGGTGCCAAAATGAGAATAGATGCTGAGATAATATCTGAAGAGAGAAAGACATTATATTGTAGAGAAATATAGACGGAGTTAGAGAAGGAGAAATTAAGAAAACGAAAGAGAGGATTAGAATTTGCAGAAAATTAATAAGTTTATTGAGTTCAGACTATGTAACTAATTATCCAGATCAAAGGGGGAGTAAACCGGTGTTCTACGAGGACGACTGAATGGGATTACGACCAGGAGACCACTTAATGGATTAAAAAATATAGTTACGCATGATGGACTAAATATAAGAGTGAACATAATCGATGGGCATAAGCAAACCCCAGAAACGATTATAACGTGCTGGACAATACAAGCAAATACCAGAGGGGCGATCATAAAGCGCTGGACAATACAAGCAAATACCAGAGGCAATCATAACGTGCTGGACAATACAAGCAAATACCAGAGACAATCATAACGTGCTGGACAATACAAGCAAATACCAGAGGTAATCATAACGTGCTGGACAATACAAGCAAATACCAGAGACAATCATAACGTGCTGGACAATACAAGCAAATACCAGAGACAATCATAACGTGCTGGACAATACAAGCAAATACCAGAGACAATCATAACGTGCTGGACAATACAAGCAAATACCAGAGACAATCATAACGTGCTGGACAATACAAGCAAATACCAGAGACAATCATAACGTGCTGGACAATACAAGCAAATACCAGAGACAATCATAACGTGCTGGACAATACAAGCAAATACCAGAGACAATCATAACGTGCTGGACAATACAAGCAAATACCAGAGACAATCATAACGTGCTGGACAATACAAGCAAATACCAGAGACAATCATAACGTGCTGGACAATGCAAGCAAATACCAGAGGCGATCATAAAGCGCTGGACAATACAAGCAAATACCAGAGGCAATCATAACGTGCTGGACAATACAAGCAAATACCAGAGACAATCATAACGTGCTGGACAATACAAGCAAATACCAGAGACAATCATAACGTGCTGGACAATACAAGCAAATACCAGAGACAATCATAACGTGCTGGACAATACAAGCAAACATAAGGTGAGGGACAGTAAAAAAAAAATTGCATCGTACCAGACAGTAGAAAAAAATAAAACGTGATCATCTCAAGAGAAATTTAGCGTACTTGGCATGAAGGATAAAATTAGAATACTAGACATTATAAACAATTTAAGACACTTGATTTAAGATGTAATTTACGATACTTGGCATATTAGAGAACCTAAGATGTTTGACATCACATATAACCTAAGATAAAACAAATAAGAGATAACCTAAGATGTTAGACATCGGAAATGGTCTAATAAATAGACATCAGCCATAACACAAGATAACAGACAAAAAATATAACCTAAAATAATAGATACCAGATGTAACCTAAGATAATAGACATCATCTGTAACGTAAGCTGCAAGTGGCGTATAAGGAAATATGGTGTTAGTGACCCTATATTTTACAGACCTTCAGCACATGATTTTTGGGGTAATGTGGTCGGTATTACGCCCGTGCTGCTTTACTTTCCCAGAATAAAATCCGGTACCCATTTAAGGCTGGGTGAACCCGGAAGCCGTCGGTTGGGATCGAACCCTACCCCATGTCCTTTGTAGTCCAGTTCACTAACCGCTGTGCTATCGCGGCTCCACTAGACACCAGATGTAACCTAAATACTAGAAACTAGCTATAACCTAAAATACTAGAAACTAGCTATAACCTAAAATACTAGAAACCAGCTATAACCTAAAATACTAGACACCAGATATGAACTATGATACTAGACACCAGATATAAACTATAATACTAGACACCAGATATGAACTATGATACTAGACACCAGATATAACCTAAAATACTAGACACCAGATATAACCTAAAATACTAGACACCAGATTTGAACTATGATACTAGACACCAGATATAACCTAAAATACTAGACACCAGATATAACCTAAAATACTAGACACCAGCTATAACCTAAAATACTAGACGCCAGCTATAACCTAAAATACTAGACACTAGATATAAACTAAGAATAGAAAAAAGAGATAACGTAAGATACTAGACACCAGATATGACCTACGATACTAGACACCAGATATGAACTATGATACTAGACACTATATATGACCTAAGACATTATAGACACACGAAATAACCTAAGACATTAGACACATGATATGACCTAAGATACTATAATAGACAGATTTATGCACAAATATGTAATATCATGCATTGTTCGCATTTGGGCTGTATAAAACATGACAAATAAACATAAAACTGCACGTCATAGTTTAGCTAAAAGAAGCTGCCTCTCCAAGCTAAGTAGATTTTGTGTGTACGTAATTGTGAACATTTTTGTCTGCCGCATACCAAAAGATATACTCTATGGTCCACTAGCAGATGACAAAACAAAACTAGCTGCCTCAGAAACTGCGATTTCTAGACGTGCGTAAACGTGGCATGAAGACTCTGAACATAAACCCTCAAGACTAGGAAGAAATAGCTGCAGACCGAAATCTTTGGAAACACACTCTAAAGTTACAACTCAAACAAATAGCAGATAGATTCAGAGAAAAAGAGAATACGCGGCAAAAGAAAAGAAAAAAAAATTTCTAGGGGCGCCGCAAAATCCATAGTCAACTGTGACTGACGGAGATTACTACTAAAGACTGAGATATTTGATAAAAGTGGCAGCCTATGATACTTGACCTCATAGAAAAGAAAGGATACTTGACATCATAAATAATTTGAGACGTTAGACACCAGAGATGTAAAGAACATTCTAGAAATAAAATACCATTCAGAAAGAATTATCACAATTAAACTACTAGAAGGAAACAGTCTGAGAGATAAGATCAGAAATGAAGAACTGAGAAAAAAGCTAGGAATAGCCCCCGCCATAGAATATATAAGGAAACAACAGATAAAATGGTTTGGCCACGTGACAAGGCAGAAAGAACAAAACACAACACAACGAGCCTTCAACAAACGTTGTGAGAACACCAGACCCAATGGTCGACCATGAAAAAGATGGGTCGATGGAATATTAGAAGCACTAGGAAACATAACAGCAGTAGAGGCGAACAGAAGAGCAAAAGACCGCAAACTATATCTCCCCTCGAAGCTGAAAGGCAAATGAGGAAGGAAAGAAGAAGAGGAAGAAGAGACACCAGAGGTAACCTAAGATACATCAAAGATAACTTATTATACGAGGCACTTGACATCAATGATAACCTAAGATACATAAAAAATAATTTAAGATACGAGGTACTTGACATCAAAGAGAACTTAAGATACGAGGTACTTGACATCAAAGAGAACGTAAGATACGAGGTACTTGACATCCATGATAACCTTAGATACATCAAAAATAACTTAAGATACGAGGTACTTGACATCAAAGAGAACTTAAGATAGCAGGCACTTGACATCAATGATAACGTCAGATACTTGACACCAGAGATAATCAAAAGTACTTGACACCAGAGGTAATTAAAAGTACTTGACACCAGAGATAATTAAAAGTACTTGACTCCAGAGATAATTAAAAGTACTTGACACCAGAGATAATTAAAAGTACTTGACACCAGAGATAATTAAAAGTACTTGACACCAGAGATAATTAAAAGTACTTGACACCTGGGATATTCAAAAGTACTTGACGCCAGGGATAATCAAAAGCACTTGATACCAGAGATAATCAAAAGTACTTGACACCAGAGATAATAAAAAGTACTTGATACCAGAGATAATCAAAAGTACTTGACACCAGAGATAATTAAAAGTACTTGACACCAGAGATAATTACTAGTACTTGACACCAGAGATAATTAAAAGTACTTGACACCAGGGATAATCAAAAGTACTTGACGCCAGGGATAATCAAAAGCACTTGATACCAGAGCACCAGAGGACAAAAGTACTTGACACCAGAAATAATTAAAAGTACTTGGCACCAGAGATAATCAAAAATACTTGACACCAGAGGTAATTAAAAGTACTTGACACTAGATATAATTAAAAGTACTTGACACTAGATATAATTAAAAGTACTTGACACAAGAAATAATTAAAAGTACTTGACACCAGGGATAATTAAAAGTTATTTGGTTATGGAAGGCCCCGGTATCACTGCAAACGAATTAAAATCCATAATTGCTCAACCGCCCGTGCCAGCGTAATCATCCGAATTAATATTTCATCTCCCAAACAAAGAAATGTAACTGTAGTCCTCACCGTAGCAGTCTCAGCACACGCCAAAAGACATAAAGCGAAACCGCGCAGTAAGTGAACACAGCCAACTGTTCCCTGTCATATGATATCATCATTTATCGTAAACAATTGGAATATCGAAGCATGATCAAAACGGATGAGACACACAGCTCACGGTGAGCACAGAGCACTTGCAGAGAACTCAGTAGCTCCTGCAACAAGCCGGACTTGGAATATGAGAGGAAACTGCGACAAGGAACACTTTTCATGCATAGCCTTCAATTGTTCCCGCCGCCTATCCACCATATACCGGAAGTTCACGTCCTCTTGAAAATGATGATCGTCATAAAAAAAAATATATATAGCGCTTGATGATGTTAGGCCATCGTTGTTGATTCCAATTCACAACATATAGACACACAGTTCATCGTCAGATTATACCCGTCGCACATCAAACAGCAGACCGTAAGATTAGCGTACGGCCGGTATAGGGATATACGATGAACCATTATGATGACGTGGCACACAACAATGTCGCACACACAACAATTTTGCGCCCTTTAGATTCCTGATTACTCTAGTGAAAGCAGCCTACGATAACAAAACACGGTGCAAACTCCCTAAAGAGTTAAAACTGCGACTTGCGAAGTAGTTTACATTAATGAGTAGCATGTAAATAACTTGCGTCAAGGAATTCCAACAACGGTCATGAACAGCACCAATATGACGTAAAGCGCAGATCAAGTCTAGACGGTGAAAGGTCGTATTCACAACACTTGATTTGTCAAAAATGGACTGTTGCCGGCGTACGACTTCGCTTTAGCGGCGCAGATGTAATAAATAGATAATAATTTTGATTTTAACGCAGACAAGTGCAATGGAGAACCGACATTAATCAGACCCCGAATGCACTTTCTGCAACGATCGAGAGAACGTGACCTAGATCCACCATCTTGGGAAACGTAAAATTGAAAATTGAAATTATATTCAAAGTAGTATTGATTTATATAAAATAAATATAACGTTTCAATAACTAGTTGTATTCATAATGAATAATTTAAGGTACTTGACACCAGAGATAATGAAAAATACTTGACACCAGAGATAATTAAAAGTACTTGACACCAGAGATAATGAAAAGTACTTGACACCAGAGACAATTAAAAGTACTTGACACCAGAGATAATCGAATGCTTGACACCAGGATAACCCAAGATACATTACCCGGAAACAACAGATACAATGTCAGTGATATAGTGGAAATTAGAGTTCTAAATACATATTCGGTAGAAAACCTAAAACGTTTTACATTATAGAAAGTCTAAGGCACCAGATATAATATAACTGTCATCAGAGATAACCGAAGATACTTGACAGTTAAAGTACTCTAAGATTTATACATCGGAGATAACAGAGTTTACTTGAGAGCTAAAGTACTCTAATATATCTACATCAGAGATAACCGAAGATACTTGACAGTTAAAGTACTCTAAGATTTATACACCAGAGATAACCAAGATTAATTGACAGCTAAAGTACTCTAAGATTTATACACCAGAGATAACCGAAGATACTTGACAGCTAAAGTACTCTAAGATTTCTACACCAGAGATAACCAAGATTAATTGACAGCTAAAGTACTCTAAGATTTCTACATCGGAGATAACCGAGATTAATTGACAGCTAAAGTACTCTAAGATTTCTACATCGGAGATAACCGAGATTAATTGACAGCTAAAGTACTCTAAGATTTCTACATCGGAGATAACCGAGATTAATTGACAGCTAAAGTACTCTAAGATTTCTACACCAGAGATAACCAAGATTACTTGACAGCTAAAGTACTCTAAGATTTCTACATCGGAGATAACCAAGATTACTTGACAGTTAAAGTACTCTAAGATTTCTACACCAGAGATAACCAAGATTACTTGACAGCTAAAGTACTCTAAGATTTCTACATCAGAGAAAAAAAAACCCATAATATATTCGATATCAAAAACAACATAAGATTCATAACATTATAAATGACGTAAGATTTCTTACATCGGAAACACCATAATCTTTCAGACATTAAAACATCGAAAAATATGTGTCATCAGAGATAACATAAGTCCTGATCGTGAAAACACCGTCAGATAGTTGGCACCTGAGTTAACCTACGTTATAAAACAGCAGAAGCAGTCTAAGATATTTGTAGTTTAGTTTATTTTAATTTAGCCGACAGATCTTCCCCGTTGCACATTGAACAAATGCACTGCCTAGCAACCCCCCCCCCCCACTACCGCCGCCACACGCTAGCGAAATATCCGAAGATGGATACTGTTCAGATCCACGAACTCTGTAGCTCCGGCTAAGACCCTGAAAATGGAAGGACTAGGCCTACTTGAGTAGATTTGTATCTGTTAATATTTGCTATGGCATTGGCTATATTGTAGCCTTACCATTTTCGATTTTTAACTCTTACGAGTTCTTCAACGTGTGCAGAGTATACACAGGAGTCTTTTTGGTTGGTTTGTAGTTATCCAAAATATCTAATCTCACTAACCAGAAGCCAGAGGGAGATAAAGCAAAAATAATAATAACATTCACGGTTGTATCACAACGGAAGCAAGGAACACACGGAACAAGCAATCCTGGGTACTTGTCACAAACAGGGGAACTATTGTAATTTGTTGAAACAATAAGCCTAATATCAGGAGCTAAATTAGCATTTCAGAAATGAAAAAAAAAAACGTCTTGTACAATAACTCTATGTCTATATAAGAGAGAGAGAGAGAGAGAGAGAGAGAGAGAGAGAGAGAGAGAGAGAGAGAGAGAGAGAGAGAGAGAGAGAGAGAGAGAGCGAGACACTGAGAGAGAGAGAGAGAGAGTTCATTGGTGCTATATACGTAGTATACAGTGTTGTATTTGACCCGTATTTCTCCGTAAATTAACAAAGATATATAGTAGGCGCATTTCGCGCCTAATGTACACGAGGGGCAGGGGGAGTTAACCATGCCCTTTCGTGTCGGGATGTTGACCTCTAGTCGCGGTGACCTCGGAAGTGACCTGTTAATGTCTGGTGTGTGCTGACTTTGGAGTTCTTGATGTACTTAATCGATAGTGATATGTTAGTAGATTATACAACATCAATGGTGATAAGGCGGTCAGGTGACCTTGTTATCTCGGTGACCGTAAGGTGTGACCGTATTTTAGCTTCCTTCATCCTTCTCTCTATTGTAACACTTACTAATTCTCTTCATTTAAGCCCATTATCTCTCCTTCCCTTCACTAGACTTCTCACTCCTAGACGTCTCTCCTACCATGCCAGCTTCCCTCCTCTCTCTCCTAACATTCTGCCCTCCATCGTATATTTAGCTTCCGTCATAGACTTCCCTCCCTTGTAACACTCACTCATTCTCTCCATTTAAACCCATTAGCTCTCCTTAGCTCCCCTATATTTCTCTCTATGTCTCTCACTCTCTCTCTCTCTCTCTCTCTCTCTCTATTCCCGCCTAGATTTTCCTCCATTGTAACACTTTTTCCTTCTCTCTATTTATGCCTATCATCTCGCCTTCATTCTCTCTCTCTCTCTCTCTCTTTCTCCCTTATCCTCTCTTCTAAACTTCTAAACTATCAGTCCACTCTCCCGTTACCACTCCCGCATCGTTCCGCCCTCCCTCATAGTTTTAGTGTCCCTCCTATTGTAACACTTAATTATTCTCGCCATTTATACCTATCATCTCACCTTCCTTCTTATAGGCTTCTGTCTATCGCTCTCACTCTCTCTTCTCTCTCTTCTAGTCCCTACTAGACTTCTCTCCTACAATTCTACCCTCCCTCCTCTCTCTCTCTTTCCCTCTCTTAGCGTTCCGCCCTCATTCGTATTTTTACCTTCCCGCCAGTGTAACACATTAATAACATTGAATAACAATTACAACAAGACTTAAAATATCTACTTTTA
This sequence comes from Megaustenia siamemsis, assembly GCA_032433765.1. NCBI lineage: Eukaryota > Metazoa > Mollusca > Gastropoda > Stylommatophora > Ariophantidae > Megaustenia > Megaustenia siamemsis. The sequence continues at coordinate 166,000,940 of JAVIAB010000092.1, forward strand.
AACAACCAATAAGATAAACACATGAAAAACGAAGGAATAATACACTCAACAAGGCTTAACATACGTACTTTATACACTTTACCATTAACACAATTGAATTTCCTTTTATTGATAACCTACCACATCGGCATGAGATAAGAGAAAAACAGAAAAAATATTCAACTTACAGCTTAATAATATACCCACAACACAGGCCGCTAGACTGAACAGTACTATGAAAATAAGCTTCCGTGAATCAATCGCGCTTATAACACTAAGTCTCACATGCGACTAGTTTAAATATAATCTGGTAAATAAAAGTTGGACGAAACTATTCCACCCTCGACTAACATCTAGGTTATCCAATCAGAGAAGAGGATTTCTATCGGACACCCACCAACGAAATGACTAGCCTCTGGATTAACTAATCAGAGAAGATGATTACTGTTATCGTGATAACTGACCTCATTTTCCACTTGAAGTGCTTTCGAGTCTAACGCATGTGTTACTTTAAATCGAATCGGTCCCTGATACAATCCATCTGTCGGGTCAATGGTGGGGGAAATAATACATGTGGCGGGTTACTTGAACGCGCTTTGATCCCTGATGCAATACCAGAGGAGTTCCATGACAGTCATAATAGTTAGACACAACGAGCAGAAAATTATATTCAAGGTCCAAAAAGTTAGGCCAAATCGCAAACATTTTACCCCCAGAACACAAAAATGTAGTCTCATATTCAAAAAGTAGACCTAAAATCCTAAAAATATACTCACATAGTCATAATTGTTAGACACATCGAACCGATCGTTATTTCTAAAGTCCAAAAAGTTTGGCCAAATCGCAAATATTTTACCCACAGAACACAAAAGTGTAGGCTCATATTCAAAAAGTCGACCTAAAAATCTCAAAAAGCTACTCACATAGTCGTAATAGTTAGACACAACGAGTAGGAAGTTATATTCTAGGTCCAAAAAGTTAGGCCCGAATCACTAAAATTTACCACCAGAACACAACAATTTAGGTTCATATTAAAAAAGTCGACCTTAAAACCCTACAAATCTACTCCCAGACTCATACAAGTTAGACACCTCGAACAGATAGTTATATCCAAATTGTCCAAAAAGTTTGATCAAATCACACAAATTTTACCACCAGAACACAAAAATTTAGGTTCATATTAAAAAAGTCGACCTCAAAACCATAAAAAATCTACTCCCATACTCATACTAGTTAGACACAACGAGCAGATAGTTATATTCAAAGTCCAAAAAACTTTATTTTAGACATCCCCATAGCAACAATTTACTTATAAATCACTTTTATGATTGTACCCCCTGACCATTTTTTAGGGATACGCCCATAAAATCGGTAAAAATCGTAAATTTTCACTCTAGGCATACCACAAACTTTATTTTAGACATCCCCATTGCAAAAATTTACATTAAAAACCACTTTTAGGATTTTACCCCTTTATCATTTTTGAGGGATACGCCCATAAAATCGAAAAAAAATTTAAATTTAACTTATTGGCATACCCCAAACTTTATTTAATCATCCCCATAACAAAAATTTACTTATAAATCACTTTTATGATTGTTAACCATGACCATTTTTTAGGGATACGCCCATAAATCTATTAAAATCGTAAATTTTCACTCTAGGCATACCCCAAACTTTATTTTAGACATCCCCATAGCAAAAATTTACTTAAAAATCAATTTTATGAATTTTACCCCTTGACTATTTTTAGGGATACGCCTATGAAATCACAAAAAATAGTAAAGATAACAGATATACATACCACAAACTGTATTTTTGACATCCCCATAGCAAAAATATACATTAAAACCCACTTTTATGATTTTACACACCTGACCATTTTTTTAGGGATACGCCCATGAAATCGATAAAAAATTGAAATTTAACCTATTGGCATACCCCAAACTTTATCTTAGGCATCCCCATTCCAACAATTTTCTTAAAAATTTATGATTGTTACCCCTTTACTATTTTTGAGGGATACGCCCATGAAACTGTTCAAAAATTGAAATTTAGCCTCTTGGCATAACTTAAACTTTATTTTAAACATCCCCATATCAAAAATGTACTTAATAATCACTTTTGAAATTGTTACCCCCTCACCATTTTTGAGGGATGCGCCCCTGAAATCGATTAAAAAAAATGAAATTTAACCTCAAGGCATACCTCAAACATAATATTTGACATCCCCATACCAAAAATTTACTTAAAAATCACTTTTGAAATTGTTAGCCTCCTTACCATTTTTGTGGGATACGCCACTGAAATCGATAAAAAAAAATGAAATTTAACCTCAAGGCATACCTCAAACATAATATTTGACACGCCTACATATCAAATTCCAACAAAAAAAACAACAAAAAGCTAGTAGTGCTGGTGGCTGTATACCAAAATCAAATGTGCACGCACATGCACCGAAACTGCATGGGACTTCCACCGTGCAGTGGTGCATAAAAAAAAAAATTACATTTTTGGGTTGGGTATACAGGCAGCACTACTTGCTTTTTGTCGTTTTTTTTTGTCGGAATTTGATATGTAGGAGTGTCAAATATTATGTTTGAGGTATGCCTTGAGATTAAGTTTCATTTTTTAAATCGATTTCAGGGGCGTATCCCACAAAAATGGCAAGGGGGTAACAATTTCATAAGTGATTTTAAAGTAAATTTTTGGTATGGGGATGTCTAAAATAAAGTTTTAGGTAAGACTACGTGGTAAATTTACGATTTTTGTCGAATACAAGGGCGTATCCCACAAAAATGGTAAGGGGGTAACAATTTCAAAAGTGATTTTTAAGTACATTTTTGGTATGGAGAGTAGATTTTTTTAATATTTTGAGGTCGACTTTTTTAATATGAACCTAAATTTTTGTGTTCTGGTGGTAAATATTAGTGATTTGGTCTAAATTTTTGGACCTAGAATATAACTTCCTACTCGTTGTGTCTAACTATTACGACTATGTGAGTAGCTTTTTGGGATTTTTAGGTCGCCTTTTTGAATATGAGCCTACACTTTTGTGTTCTGGGGGTAAAATATTTGCGATTTGGCCAAACTTTTTGGACTTTAGAAATAACGATCGGTTCGATGTGTCTAACAATTATGACTAGGTGAGTAGATTTTTAGGCTTTTAGGTCTACTTTTTGAATATGAGTCTACATTTTTGTGTTCTGGGGGTAAAATGTTTGCGATTTGGTCTAACTTTTTGGATCTTGAATATAACTATCTGTTCGATGTGTCTAACTATTATGAGTATGGGAGTAGATTTGTAGGGTTTTGAGTTCGACTTTTTGCTTATGAGCCTAAATTTGTGTGTACTGGTGCTAAATTTTTTTGAATTTGGTATAACATTTTGGACCTTGAATATAAATTCCTGGTCGTGATGTCTAACTATTATGACTGTGAGTAATATTTTTGGGTTTTTAGGTCGACTTTTTTAATATGAGCCTACATTTATGTGTTCTTGGGGTAAAATGTTTGCGATTTGGTCTAACTTTTTGGATCTTGAATATAACTATCTGTTCGATGTGTCTAACTAGTATGAGTATGGGAGTAGATTTGTAGGGTTTTGAGATCGACTTTTTGATTATGAGCCTAAATTTGTGTGTACTGGTGCTAAATTTTTTGGAATTTGGTCTAAAATTTTGGACCTTGAATATAAATTCCTGGTCGTGATGTCTAACTATTATGACTATGTGAGTATATTTTTAGGATTTTAGGTCTACTTTTTGAATATGAGTCTACATTTTTGTGTTCTGGGGGTAAAATGTTTGCGATTTGGCCTAACTTTTTGGACCTTGAATATAACTTTCTGCTCGTTGTGTTTAACTATTATGACTGTCATGGAACTCCTCTGGTATTGCATCAGGGGTCAAAGCCCGTTCAAGTAACCCGCCACATGTATTATTTCCCCCACCATTGACCCGACAGATGGATTGTATCAGGGACCGATTCGATTTAAAGTAACACATGCGTCAGACTCGAAAGCACTTCAAGTGGAAAATGAGGTCAGTTATCACGATAACAGTAATCATCTTCTCTGATTAGTTAATCCAGAGGCCAGTCATTTCGTTGGTGGGTGTCCGATAGAAATCCTCTTCTCTGATTGGATAACCTAGATGTTAGTCGAGGGTGGAATAGTTTCGTCCAACTTTTATTTACCAGATTATATTTAAACTAGTCGCATGTGAGACTTAGTGTTATAAGCGCGATTGATTCACGGAAGCTTATTTTCATAGTACTGTTCAGTCTAGCGGCCTGTGTTGTGGGTATATTATTAAGCTGTAAGTTGAATATTTTTTCTGTTTTTCTCTTATCTCATGCCGATGTGGTAGGTTATCAATAAAAGGAAATTCAATTGTGTTAATGGTAAAGTGTATAAAGTACGTATGTTAAGCCTTGTTGAGTGTATTATTCCTTCGTTTTTCATGTGTTTATCTTATTGGTTGTTTAAAAGTAGATATTTTAAGTCTTGTTGTAATTGTTATTCAATGTTATTAATGTGTTACACTGGCGGGAAGGTAAAAATACGAATGAGGGCGGAACGCTAAGAGAGGGAAAGAGAGAGAGGAGGGAGGGTAGAATTGTAGGAGAGAAGTCTAGTAGGGACTAGAAGAGAGAGAAGAGAGAGAGTGAGAGCGATAGACAGAAGCCTATAAGAAGGAAGGTGAGATGATAGGTATAAATGGCGAGAATAATTAAGTGTTACAATAGGACGGACACTAAAAATATGAGGGAGGGCGGAACGATGCGGGAGAGGTAACGGGAGAGTGGACTGATAGTTTAGAAGTTTAGAAGAGAGGATAAGGGAGAAAGAGAGAGAGAAAGAGAGAGAGAATGAAGGCGAGATGATAGGCATAAATGGAGAGAACGAATAACTGTTACAATGGAGGAAAATCTAGGCGGGAATAAAGAGAGAGAGAGAGAGAGAGAGAAGAGTGAGAGACATAGAGAGAAATATAGAGGAGCTAAGGAGAGCTAATGGGTTTAAATGGAGAGAATGAGTGAGTGTTACAAGGGAGGGAAGTCTATGACGGAAGCTAAATATACGATGGAGGGCGGAATGTTAGGAGAGAGAGGAGGGAAGCTGGCATGGTAGGAGAGACGTCTAGGAGTGAGAAGTCTAGTGAAGGGAAGGAGAGATAATGGGCTTAAATGAAGAGAATTAGTAAGTGTTACAATAGAGGGAAGGATGAAGGAAGCTAAAATACGGTCACACCTTACGGTCACCGAGATAACAAGGTCACCTGACCGCCTTATCAGCATTGATGTTGTCTAATCTACTAACATATCACTATCGATCAAGTACATCAAGAACTCCAAAGTCAACACACACCAGACATTAACAGGTCACTTCCGAGGTCACCGGGACTAGAGGTCAACATCCCGACACGAAAGGGCATGGTTAACTCCCCCTGCACCTCGTGTACATTAGGCGCGAAATGCGCCTACTATATATCTTTGTTAACTTATGGAGAAATACGGGTCAAATACAACTTTGTATACTACTTATATAGAACCAGTTCAGACCTATAGAAGCGAATCAGTAGAAAAATAAATGAAAGACGATTAGAGACTACAGAGATGGGATTTCTCAGAAGAATTTTGAGAGTGAACTGCTAAGAAGACCAAAGTATAAATTCTCAACGAATGAGAATGAAACAATCGTCATTTTCTCGGGCACGTCATGAGATGAGGAAGTTGGAATACTTGGTTACAAATGGCAACCTTAAGAGAAAGAAAGAGCGCGGACAACAAAAGAGAGGTTTCTAAATAGCTTAGTGTCGTAGCACGGTAAATCTTCAACAACAGAATTGATGCGATGTACTGAGGACAGTAAAATGTGGAAGGATATTATCGCCAACGCCGATCGATATGGCGTATGATGTTTGTAAATGGTACCTAAGTGCTACTGAAGATTCAGATTGCACGGGCTAATATTTATGTTGCTATCATCGTTCTTTTTAAACGCTATATCCGTTGCATAATTTTGCTAGCGATGACATGGAGTGTACTGTCAACCGTTTGGTCTATACCTTTAACTTACCCCTCACCCTCTAATTGACAATGTTAAAAGATTAAGAAAATGCCTCGGCCTTGTCTATCTGGCGCGTATCTTTCAACTAAAATTAACCATTCTTTAAAGCTGAAGAGTTCATACAGTTCTTGTTGTCTTAAGTGCTAATGAACACATTTCTCTCTCTCTCTCTCTGTTTGTCTGCCTGTTTTTCTATATGTCTGTCTTCTCTGTTTGGCACATTTCCATACACGGCTCTACATCGCCCTTACAGTCACAGCAGCACGTGCACACATATAAATGTATCATTAAACCGTGTCTATGTAGATTCTCCTCCCCTTAGACACGACAGGAAAAGCTCACAGAAAATGGTTGTCAAAGATAGCGTTATTTATATCCATGGCAACATATTTTAATCAGGATTAGATTCGATAACTTTCCTGGAAACACTCTTTTCTGGAAACCACATTTCTTTATTTCAGGTCAATATTCTTTCTCTCTTTTTATTTCCAAATGTTTCCTATTTCTCACGCACACTTCATGAACGTGCCTTTTTTAAATCAACATTTTAAAATGAAAAAGGGAGACAAATGGGGAAGAAGGAGAAGATTGCTTTCTTCATAATTCAGAATTAGTAATGTTCCGTGATGCGAGAAATGTGTGACCAGTGATACGAATTCTTTTCTAGCATTTAAGAAGATTTCTGTGTTTTATTTTCTGACAGTTTCACCAGTCGGGTATATTCTCTAGTTATTATTTAAAAAAAAAAAAGTAAAGAGCCCCCATCACGCCAAATGGCGTATAGGGAATATGGTGTTAGTGACCATAAATTTTACAGACCTTCAGCAAATGGTTTTTGGGGTAATGTGGTCGGTATTACGCCCGTACCGCTTTACTTTCCCAGAAAAAATCCGGTAGCCATTTATGGTTGGGTGAACCCGGAAGCCGTCGGTTGGGATCGAACCCTACCTCTCGTCCTTTGTAGTCTAGTTCACTAACCACTGAACTATCGCGGCTCTCCTCTAGTTACTATAGTTACATTTATTGATTGATGGGCAGAGACAGATGACAACATAAGAAGTAGGAGATCTGGCTAGAGACACAGATTCTTTCAGACCGGCACTGGTAAATGTATGTTCTGCAAAGGACATGCGACCTGATCATGATGATGAGCATAGACAGATCTCAAGTAGTGATTATGTGTTTTTTTTAAAAACTATTTTGAGTACTTTCAGAGATATAAAAAATAAAAGTAAAGGTTCCCTCCACGCCTTGCTAGATATTTGGGGAATATGGTGTTAGTGACCATATTTTTCTATGATCACGGCACATTTTTGGGTGATGTGGTCGGTCGGATTGTGATCACCCCAGGCCGCCTTTACTTCCCAGAAAAACCCATGGTACCTATTTTTAGATGCTGGGTGAACACCGGAGCCTTGTCAGTCCGGAAAAAATCCGCCACTGCTGGGGATCGAACCCGGACCCCTAAGTATATAATTTATATACAACAAATATAAGTTATTGTGTTGCAATAGATCATTGCGGATTTAGACTGACCGAGGAAAGTACTTCAAACCTAATCTGAGCTTCAGGGAATAAGTGTAAAACAAGACAAATCTGAGTTATGGCTGGGACAGATGCACTGTTTTGGGCAAAGACACATTCAATTATAGGAACATAAACTGGTAATTTTTCTGGCAAAAAAATACATCAAATTATACGTACCAAAAATTTATTTGTAATACTTTTTTTAAAAATAACGATTCTTCAAATGACTGGCACACAAACTTTTAATATTTGGACAAAGGTGTGCATTTCAAAGTTAAGAAAATCAATCTTTGCACGATCAGCTTACTTTAGTAGTTTCTATATCTGCAATCCTTGCACGGTCAGTTTACTTTAGTAGTTTCTATATCTGCAATCCTTGCACGATCAGCTTTCTTTAGTAGTTTCTATATCTGCAATCCTTGCACGATCAGCTTACTTTAGTAGTTTCTATATCTGCAATCCTTGCACGATCAGCTTTCTTTAGTAGTTTCTATATCTGCAATCCTTGCGCGATCAACTTACTTTAGTAGTTTCTATATCTGCAATCCTTGCACGATCAGCTTACTTTAGTATTTTCTATATCTGCAATCCTTGCGCGTTCAGTTTACTTTAGTAGTTTCTATATCTGCAATCCTTGCGCGATCAGTTTACTTTAGTAGTTTCTATATCTGCAATCCTTGCACGATCAGCTTACTTTAGTAGTTTCTATATCTGCAATCCTTGCACGATCAGCTTACTTTAGTAGTTTCTATATCTGCAATCCTTGCGCGATCAGTTTACTTTAGTAGTTTCTATATCTGCAATCCTTGCACGATCAGTTTACTTTAGTAGTTTCTATATCTGCAATCCTTGCACGATCAGTTTTCTTTAGTAGTTTCTATATCTGCAATCCTTGCGCGATCAACTTACTTTAATAGTTTCTATATTTGCAATCCTTGCACGATCAGCTTACTTTAGTAGTTTCTATATCTGCAATCCTTGCACGATCAGCTTACTTTAGTAGTTTCTATATCTGCAATCCTTGCACGATCAGCTTACTTTAGTAGTTTCTATATCTGCAATCCTTGCACGATCAGCTTACTTTAGTAGTTTCTATATCTGCAATCCTTGCACGATCAGCTTACTTTTGTAGTTTCTATATCTGCAATCCTTGCACGATCAGCTTACTTTAGTAGTTTCTATATCTGCCACACAAACAGTAGAATTTGTATTTTAACCAAAAGACAAGGGAAAGATTTGAAGTTTGTCTGTTATTTCTCACCACAAAACTACTTAATTAAAAAGGTACTATTTGTTTAAGAAATATATGTTCATAAATTGATACAGAGACATTCATTGTGACTTTATAATACATCTTCATGTCTTTGTTCTTCAGGAATTACGAAGGTTCAGGTATCACCTGGTTATACAATAAAGGTGGGCTCAGTCCTCATTTTGGTATCACTAATCGATAAGCTGATTAAACAAAACTAGTACCTGGCTCACTGACTTAGAGAACCTATAAGCAGAGAGGAAGAGTTTAGATCCCCCACCTTCAGATGCTGTGTGACCTTGCACAATGACGTTTCATAGCTTTACATGCCTACTATTTTAAATAATACCGGGTACTATTTAGCTTCATTATCACAACTGTCGGTTACTTTGTGTATCACTATTTAGCTAACTAGTAACTTCAAAGCACTAACAATTCCCGTCCATTGCTAATATCTGAACTTTCTTGTGATCTTTGAGTAAAAAAAAAATAAAATAAAAAAACAACCTTACATTATCTGTTAATCCGTTAAACCGGTCATGTATCAGCCATTGTCTTCTTGACCAGTAGAGCCTTGAATACAATTGTTGAGTAAAAACAAAAACAAAAAAAGCCTTGAACTCTCGATCTATTAAAATGTGCTTATAATTAAAATAACAATATATTGCCTGAGCGAGCCATTATCGTCTCTGCAATTTTATCTTTAAGTTTTGAATAGATCGTATCCGTCAAATATGAGTGCCTCGTTTAACTACTAAGGTTAAAGATATTATAGGAAATTATATTACATTTAATTTATGGAAAAAGGAAACAATAACATTGGCTCTAAACGTTGTACGCTTTCATACACGATTTCCATGCAAGAAAACGAGCAACGATAACTGGCATTACCTTCTGCAGCACTCGCAAGAATTGTCTCTCGGTGTTGTCTCCACTCGGAGAGGAAGGATTTGGGGTAAATTTACGAGCAAACCTTGGCGATATCCCACCATTCTCTGGATGTTTGTCAAAGTCATACCTACTGTAGTAGTCGTTCTGTGGCACAGGCTGCTGTGAAAGGTAACATTGAACATTAGATAGAAATTATGACTGAATTTAGACACAATTATTCGACTAAACCCTCGAAAGAAAAAATGTGGTTATAAAACTGCATCAATAAAATAGTTCCCATTAAGCATGTAAATAAATACACTGTTAAATGAAGAAAAAAACAAAGCAGATAAGGAATTATTTTGTCTTTTTAGCAAAATAAACATGGGTCATCACTACCTGATAGTACAAAAATATGTAAGGAATTAAACTGCGGGGAGCTAAATTGTTATGTTCATTCTCTTGTCCAGTATGTGTATGTACAGTAGAACATTTAATTCTCAATTCTTTGGCTGCTTGTGTATGTACAATAGAACATTTAATTCTCAATTCTTTGGCTGCTTGTGTATGTACAGTAGAACATTTAATTCTAAATTATTTGGCTGCTTGTGTATGTACAGTAGAACATTTAATTCTCAATTCTTTGGCTGCATGTGTATGTACTGTTGAACATTTAATTATCATTACTTTTTGCTGCGTGTGTATGTACAATAGAACACTTAATTCTCAATACTTTGGCTGCTTGTGTATGTACAATAGAACATTTAATTCTCAATTCTTTGGCTGCTTGTGTATGTACAGCAGAACATTTAATTCCCAATTCTTTGGCTGCTTGTGTATGTACAGTAGAACATTTCAATCTCAATCCATTCACTGCCTCACTGTGACCTGTAACTAACGAAGCTATAACTTAATGTAGCCAGAATGGTTCTATAACTACGTTCTCCAGCGTAACGATTCACACTTATTGACATACATCTCCTGTACTGATAAAATGAGAAAACCTTAAAGAGCGATACAGAACGTGCTCTGCTGTTGGTACTAATATCCAATTTGCAAAACTGAAATAGTTATATTATTAATAAAACATAACAAACACGTACAAGGAACTCACCATAAGTTGTTTGGATTCACTATACGACAATATTATAACTGGAATGTATACCAGTTTGTCAAAGAAAAAGTTTCGCAATTGGACCCATAAAATACCATATGTCTTACTCTGGCAATATTGTAGAAGGAAAACCACCACAGGCCCTAAACATTGCTTTCTTCACAAACTCATTGTTTGCCTTTTGAAGCTCTAGAAGACGACGATGAACGTTGTAAGCCAAAACAGCTCAAATAACCTTATAAATCAAGCGACTTGTTACATGGAGTAGAACAGTTAGGCAAATAAACCCTTGCCACTCTAATAATATTGGCAACGTTTAGATAGACCAGCAGGGAAGGGATCAATACACGAATAAACATGCACAGCAACAACCCTTTAGATAGTTAAGTGGTTACTGAAACAAAAAGTCAAAAAGGAAACATGGTTGAACAGACGGTCCATGGGAAATACTGGACGATAGTTATACAAAAATGCAGAATAAAAGAATGGAAATGGCAGGGCAAAATGACTAACATAGAATTATGGAAATGTACTAGTCAAATACCAGTGCATAAAGAGATACAGCGAAGACGATGGCACTGGATAGGACACACACTGCGGAAGCCAACTGAGGGTATTACACAACAGGTCCTTTTTTGGAATCCCCAGGGAAAAAGGCAAAGAGGAAGACCAAGGAATTATTGGAGAAGACAGACAGAAGAAGAGATGAAGATGATGGGGAAGACATGGAACGATCTTAAAAGAAACAGAACGGCTTGAAAAGTGTTTGATGAAGACCTATGCTCCACAGGGAGCTGAAAGGTAGAAGAAGAAGAAGTTATACACAAATGTGACGTACAATAAGTGAAAGCCAACATCAGCACACTGAAAATTATAAACAATCAAAACATACCCTTGAGTGTATGCTGTGCATGAAAGTCCAACATTTGATAATCTTTGATGGCGATTTAACCTCCGCGGTCTGACCTGATATGTATGACAATTTACTTGGAATAAAATAACTCAAACACTTACAGATATCTCTGTAGGTCATTGTGGAACACAAATGTTTACAGATATCTCTGTAGGTCATTGTGGAACACAAACGTTTACAGATATCTCTGTAGGTCATTGTGGAACACAAACGTTTACAGATATCTCTGTAGGACATTGTGGAGCACAGCTGTTTGCCGATATCACTGTAGGTCATTGTGGAGCACAGCCGTTTGTAGATATCACTGTAGGCCATTGTGAAACACAAACGCTTGCAGATATCACAGTAGGTCATTGTGGAACACAGACGTTTACAGATATCACAGTAGGTCATTGTGGAACACAGGCGTTTGCTTGCAGATACCACTGTAGGTCATTGCTGAACACCAATGCTTGCAGGTATCACTGTAGGTCATTGTAGAACACCAAAGCTTGTTGATCTACAATTGTAGATTTTTGTGAATCAGAAATACTTGTAGATATCACAATAGATCATTGTGGAACACCAATGCTTGTAGGTATCGCTGTAGGTCATTGTGGAAAACGCACGCTCTTGCAGATATCACTGTAGGTCATCGAGCTAAAGATCGGACCTATATGGTGCAGGATCAATAACCACGCAATCAACAATCAAGCAACCAAGAAGGGAAACACTTTGTCATTGAAAGATCCATACGTTTGTTGTTTTTATGCTAACCTATCTGTTAGTCTGTTTGTGTCAGTGTGTGTGTTTTTTGTTCCCTGTCCCAGCTGAAGGCCTGTTAAGCCGAAACGTCGTTCGATTGTGATGTCCTTCAATCACGTAAAGCTGTGACCGTCTCCCCCCCCCCCAACCCATTTCACAAATTCTACTGGTTATCCTATTCATTTAAGTTCCATCTTCACAGTAAATCATCTACTGCAACTGCCTGACGTTTGTGTACACTGTTATTGAGTTATTGATGGATCATCTTCATTGCACACCGAACATGCCCATTGATGCTCAGATTGTCTCTTCAGCAAGTCCCGCAGCGTCCAGCGACTGACGACTCCAGTTCTGTGTTGGTTAATAAACCTTCTTACAGGCCCACTAAGTTTCATATTTCTGGCTGTACCCATCTTAACTCCCATCTCTTTCATCCGAAGGAATGATGTGAACTCATGGTTGTCGAAATCTTGTGCCCTTCCCACATCTCGGAGAGCATTGATGACGTACGCCCGATCCATTGGTTATCGTCTTCAACGACAACACAACTAGCCAACCTGTCCGCTCTTTCATTTCCCCGTACTCCCGCATGTCCAGGGTCGTAGACGAAGGTGACCCTACGTATTTTGTTTACTTCTGCAATGACTTTACCCATTGCATGCGTACAGAGCCCGCCTCCACTTTTCTTATCATGCTCATCGAATCACTCAGTATTCATGCGTGGGTGTAGTCTTATGAATTTAACCAGATGAATGCCCTTGTCACTGCAATCACCTCCGTCGTCATGCTACTCGTGGTCATAACGTATGCACCACTGTCTTCTTTGACTATTCTGCCTGTCGAGCGTGTTGTAACTACCCATGCACTCCTTTGGTGTTGTATAACGAATCAGTCTGTATAGATGACTGCATCTTCCTCATCGGTGTTATCCCAGATGAGACCTTTGACCACCGCATTGACATTGACTGTGTTCTGCTACCTACATTTCATGTCAAGTGTGACAATACACGAGAATGTCTTTCTGAATCACGTAGGCATCGGTATCTACTTCTCGCCAGTGTTGATATTGGTAAGACCACATGCCTGTTTGATGACATCTTCTGCTGGGCGCACCCATGTTTTGCCTATTTTTAGTCTACTGTTTATCTCATCGACTGACGTAGCATGAACAGTTAAACAGCAGACTAACATAACAAGAACAGTTAAACAGCGACTTGGACTAACATAACAAGAACAGTTAAACAGCGACTTGGACTAACATAACAAGAACAGTTAAACAGCGACTTGGACTAACATAACAAGAACAGTTAAACAGCGACTTGGACTGCCGCAATGAGCATTTTAAAACGAATTTTGAAACAATTTCCTATAAAATGAAGGTATTCAGGAAATAAATATTAAAAATTCACCTGCGATTTGCAGATGAAACTGTTGGCTGAAAGTAAAAAAATATTGCAACAGTAGAAGTCAACAGCTAAAGAGATAAATACAGTTTGAATAACAGATAAAGTTACTAGATGAAGTATAAAGTTACTTGTATCATGGAAACAAAATTATATGCATATCCATTGGCAACAGACTTTTGTCCCCAGCAGAGAGGGTGAGGACATACACCTTAGAACTGGAGCACTGGACAGAATGTGATAAGAACAACTGAGGAGTGTACCTTGGTACGATAGTATTAGAGCTTTGAGTGGGGGCTTGACCCGGCTTGAAACGTCAATTACTCATCGACGGAAAAATATGAGTACCTCCGAAGACGGAGTTATCTGCCTGTGCGGCGATGGACCCGTACAGCACACGGCTGCCAGGGAAAAATGGATTAACACGCAAAATTCAGTTCCTAGACTCTAGGGACTTCGCCAGAGGTTACAAGCTGGCGAACGAATAAAAAAAGAGCTTTGGGTGTTGTATGATGAGAACTGAGAACATGCACCTAGGTACTATAGAACTGGGCTGGATGGGATGTGATGAGAACAATACTGTTCACAGTTGAACAGAAAAAAGCAAGTCAAATGAGTCTTTTTTTTCTTCTTTCGTTCGCCTGATGTATTTTGTTTGTTCATATATGCAATGCTGTTTCTGAAAAAAAAGTAAATAAAAAAAAGCATTTTCTCGGGGCGCTGTAAAATCCATAGTCAATTATTACTGACTATTACTACTTTACTGTCTTTTGTAGTTCTTGCAGAGGTCCATATAGATTACCTGTAGTGCTATATATCTATGGTCCAATGGGCTTTTCGTGTATTATATTCAATACATTTTGAAGTATGTATTCAGCAGTCTGAGGCGCGTGTCAACATGTACATGTGGCTGGGGTGCCAATCTTGAATATATACAGAGTCGATTATGTTCTGTTCTTATATGTGTATAATTATAACTTGTTCCTGTATACTCATATTATGGTAGGCGTCATGATTAGGAGTTTTGTGGTTTTCTGATTGATTTGATAATGTGTTCCTTCTGATTGATTTGGTTATGTGTTCCATCTGATTGATTCGATAATGTGTTCCTTTTGATTGATTCGATAATGTGTTCCTTTTGATTGATTTGATTATGTGTTTCTTCTGTCTGATTGATTTGGTTATGTGTTCCATCTGATTGATTCGATAATGTGTTCATTTTGATTGATTTGATTATGTGTTCCATCTGTCTGATTGATTTGGTTATGTGTTCCTTCTGATTGATTTGATTATGTGTTATTTCTGTCTGATTTATTTGGTCATGTGTTCCTTCTGATTGATTTGATTATGTGTTCCTTCTGTCTGATTGATTTGGTTATGTGTTCTTTCTGATTTATTTGATTATGTGTTCCTTCTGTCTGATTGATTTATTTATGTGTTCCTTCTTATTGATTTGATTATGAGTTTCTTTTGATTGATTTGATTATGTGTTCCTTCTAATCGATTTGGTTATGTGTTCCTTCTGTCTGATTTATTTGGTTATGTGTTCCTTCTGATTGATTTGGTTATGTGTTCCTTCTGATTGATTTGGTTATATGTTCCTTCTGATTGATTTGTTTATGTGATCCTTCTGATTGATTTGATTATGTGTTCCTTCTGATTGATTTGGTTATGTGTTCCTTCTGTCTGATTGATTTGGTTATGTGTTCCTTTTGATTGATTTGTTTATGTGTTCCTTCTGATTGATTTGTTTATGTGTTCCTTCTGATTGATTTGATTATGTGTTGCTTCTGATGGATTTGATTATGTGTTCCTTCTGTCTGACTGGTTTGGTTATGTGTTCCTTTTGATTGATTTGATGTGTTCCTTCTGTCTGATTGATTTGGTTATGTGTTCCTTCTGATTGATTTGATTATGTGTTCTTTTTGTTTGATTTGATTGTGTGTTCCTTCTGTCTGATTGATTTGGTTATGTGTTCTTTCTGATTGATTTGGTTATGTCTTCCTTCTGATTGATTTGGTTATGTCTTCATTCTGATTGATTTGATTATGTGTTCCTTCTGATTGATTTGGTTATGTGTTCCTTTTGATTGATTTAATTATGTTTTGCTTCTGTCTGATTGATTTGGTTATGTGTTCCTTCTGTCTGATTGATTTGGTTATGTGTTCCTTCTGTCGGATTGATTTGGCTGTGTGTTCCTTCTGTTTGATTGATTTGATTATGTGTTCCTTCTGTCTGATTGATTTGGTTATGTGTTCCTTCTGATTGATTTGGTTATGTCTTCCTTCTGATTGATTTGGTTATATATTCCTTCTGATTGATTTGATTATGTGTTCCTTCTGTCTGATTGATTTGGTTATGTGTTCCTTCTGTCTGATTGATTTGGTTATATGTTCCTTCTGACTGATTTGGTTATGTCTTCCTTCTGATTGATTTGGTTATATGTTCCTTCTGATTGATTTGATTATGTGTTCCTTCTGTCTGTTTGATTTGGTTATGTGTTCCTTCTGATTGATTTGGTTATATGTTCCTTCTAATTGTATGTAACTAGAGCATCTGGTTGTTTCTCTGTTGCCCCTTCCGTTGCCACTTGGTCTGACTTCGTATTTCCTGGTATTCCACAGTGGGATGGGATACGTTGCAAGGTGATCTTGTTATGTTTGCAGAGTTCAGTCAATAAGGTCTACAGATATGTTAATTATCTGGACTGTAGTGCCTGGAGTACTGGTCTTGCATCTGTCAGAAACACTACAGGCTGTGGGCCAAGATTATTGTTCAGCAGTGTTCTAGTTGTTTAGCATTTCAGCTGTTGACATTCTACATTGTCTTCTTCCTAAGCTGTCTGGTAGTTTATTTTTATCCTACCCTCTGTGTCAGCTTTCCTTGATGTTTCCACTGGTAACAATGTCTCAGTTCTCTCCGTCTCATTACATGGTCACATGTTGTGACTGTCTCCTACTTATATAGCGAATAAGCTTCGGTTATGAGTTCTTAATTCTTTATGCTGCGAATAAGCTTCCTTTCTGAGTTAGTCACTGCCAGAACATGTTCGTTACTGACGTGTTCGTTACTCACGTGTTTTTTACTCAAGTGTTTGTTACTCACGTGTTCGTTACTCACGTGTTCGTTACTCACGTGTTCGTTACTCACGTGTTCGTTACTCAAGTGTCCGTTACTCAAGTGTCCATTACTAAAGTGTCCGTTACTCACGTGTTTTTTACTCAAGTGTTTGTTACTCACGTGTTCGTTACTCACGTGTTCGTTACTCACGTGTTCGTTACTCACGTGTTCGTTACTCAAGTGTCCGTTACTAAAGTGTCCGCTAATCAAGTGTCCGTTATTCAAGTGTCCGTTATTCAAGTGTCCGTTACTAAAGTGTCAGTTACTCACATGTCCGTTACTCAAGTGTCCGTTACTCACGTGTCCGTTACTCAAGTGTCCGTTACTCAAGTGTCCGTTACTCAAGTGTCCGTTACTCACGTGTCCGTTACTCAAGTGTCTGTTACTCAAGTGTCCGTTACTCAAGTGTCCGTTACTCACGTGTCAGTTACTCACGTGTCCGTTACTCACGTGTCCGTTACTCACGTGTCCGTTACTCACGTGTCCGTTACTCACGTGTCCGTTACTCACGTGTCCGTTACTCAAGTGTCCGTTGCTCAAGTGTTCGTTACTCAAGTGTTCGTTACTCAAGTGTTCGTTACTCAAGTGTTCGTTACTCAAGTGTTCGTTACTCAAGTGTTCGTTACTCAAGTGTTCGTTACTCAAGTGTTTGTAACTCAAGTGTTCGTAACTCAAGTGTTCGTTACTCAAGTGTTCGTTACTCAAGTGTTCGTTACTCAAGTGTCCGTTACTCAAGTGTCCTTTACTCAAGTGTTCTTTACTCAAGTGTCCGTTACTCAAGTGTTCGTTACTCAAGTGTTCGTTACTCAAGTGTCCGTTACTCAAGTGTCCGTTACTCAAGTGTTCGTTACTCAAGTGTTCGTTACTCAAGTGTTCGTTACTCAAGTGTTCGTTACTCAAGTGTTCGTTACTCAAGTGTTCGTTACTCAAGTGTTCGTTACTCAAGTGTTCGTTACTCAAGTGTTCGTTACTCAAGTGTTCGTTACTCAAGTGTTCGTTACTCAAGTGTTCGTTACTCAAGTTTTCGTTACTCAAGTTTTCGTTACTCACATGTTCGTTAACATCCAAATATTCTCAACATTTATTTGTAAAACGGCGTTTCTGTGGCCTCCACATGTTTTATCTCCTGTCCGATTATTCAAGATTCTCACACTATCTTTATCTCTTCTTCTCATTTCCATTGACCAAGATTGCTTCCGCAATATCGTTTGCACTATTTCGAATAATCTAGTACTCCTTGACGAAAGAATGCACACAACAATTAAAAGTGATGACAAGCCTTAGATGAAAGAAGCAATGTTTAGAGATTTAGGGAAAGTTATCATCATCTTCTTCAGCTATCATCTGTTACATAGGAGTTTATGTGTTATATCGTTAGTACACTGCAAACAACGATATCTGCGCCTTTCATCCCGACTCATCCGTCTTCAGCATGTGAAGATTTAAAAACAAATTGCCTAACTATTTTGTTCGGGGAGCGGCCATTCTGGCCTCCTCTTTTTCGATATTTAATTCCCAAGGATTCTTTAACGTGCGCAAACAGCACACCGGAACTCCCAATTTTTTTAACGTTATAAGAGAGATCTAAACACCCAATCTTACTATCTAGAGACCAGGGAAAAAACGGGTAAAGCCACGAAGAAACCAGGAAAGTGAAGAGAACAATTCCAACCGTTTATGGCAGAATTCTAACTCTGGATCTTCCTGTACAGAAGACCTCTTACCTCTAAACATCCCCCCCCCCACATGAAACAATAAGTAACGAACAAAGCGTACACTATGAGAGAAAGGGAGAGTGAGAAAGCAACTGTTAAAAAAAAGCAATGTCTATGTTATAAAAAAAAAAAAATTATATTTATAAGTAAAGAAAGTAAAGTGCCCCCGTCACGCCAAGTGGCGTATAGGGAATATGGTGTTAGTGACCATAATTTTTACAGACCCTCAGCACATGATTTTTTTGGGGTAATGTGGTCGGTATTACGCCCGAGCCGCTTTACTTTCCCAGAAAAATATCCGGTACCCATTAAAGGCTGGGTGAACCCGAAAGCCGTCGGTTGGGATCGAACCCTGTTATAGAGTTGAGCTATTGAGAGCTTGTTACCGCTTCTCAAGAGACAGATAGCAGTATCATATAGTGGCGACCAGCAGATTTAACTATGGTAATTTTCCAGGAATAACAGTTAGTCAGAGTGAGAGAACAGTTCAGGTAGGGGTAGTGGACACCCACCGAAGTAGAGAGGGTCATGACTTGACCTAGACATAATAGTTGGGGGATTTTCCATGAATTTCCACGAATGTCCATGCAAGTTCATTGTTATTGTGGGTGATCACGTACTTAGCATGTGAAACCCATGACTTTGGCCTGGCTGATAAATAAGATGTTATTGTCAAAGTCATGGAACGGTCAAGTGGTCATCCAGCTACCAGGATGAAGTAATATTATCCCAAATAGGGCGTAGAGATTTCGGGGAAACAGGATGTTTTGTCCAAATTTGGGAAGGTTCAGGTGAGTCACAGATGGTGGACACTGGACACGTAAATGTAAAGTGACCAACACTTGTGATCGTAAGGGTCGCAGGAGCACTCGGCAGCAGCTGATTGGCTGCTGAGCCTCAGGTAGAGAGAGTTGTTGTGAGTACTTAAGGTCTTGCACAACAGTTTAAGTTAAGTTTAGCCAGAGATTTAGAAGAGTCAGTCAGAAGTTAGAAGTAGAAGCAGTTAAGTAGTTTGGAAACAGTTAGAGTCAGAACAGTTAGAAAGTTAAGATTAGAAGTGAAGCCAGTAGTTCAGAAGTTCGAATCTCCAAGTGTAGTTCAAGTCAGTTTAGTCGTTATTCTTGATAGATAGTTGATCAAGGATATTATGACTTTAGTTGTGAAATGATTGTGTTTCCATTTTGAAGTATTTCAAGAATCTTACATGTCGTAAGTAGACAAGTTGAATGATGTCTGATGAACAATGTTATATGACAGTATGCACTAATGGAGTTTGCATAATCATCAGTAGTAATCTACGCATGTCCAGAACTTAAGAACATTAGATTCAGAGAAGTGCATCCATTATATTGTATCATGGCGTAATCAATAAACTGATTATAATTATTGTTAAAAGAAGACTCTGTCATGATCTTACATGTTACCTCAATGTTGTGATGTACTGTGACCATTGAAGAAGATAGAGTTATAACAAAGAACAAGACGACTCTATTACATTATTAATTTGGTCCATTGACTCAGCACGAAACCTGGGTTTGTCGCGGAGAGAAATCAAATAAATGAATGACAGAAAGTTAATGGAAGAATAAAAAGCCTGCCCAGTCTTCAACTTAGAAATCACGGAGAAATCACCGTGTACCGTCTACCGGGTCAAAAGTTCAACACGACCACAATTCTACCTGTGTTGCACTCCTGCCAGCTGAGATTGTCATTTTACCAATCAAGAGTACCTGTCCTTCAGGTCAAAAAGTCAAATCACGCTGTTACAAGTCTAAAATTTACCTGTGTCAAGACAAGAGCGGCATTATAATTTTTTGGTCAACATACAACTGACCATCAATGGGAAAATTGTCATGTTTATAAATCAAGAATACATGCCCTTCATGTCAAAAGTTCAGTTACCTGTCGGAGTCCAGTCAAACATAATTTTGGACAAAGACAACAAATCAATCGTTCCAAGTTTCGTCCACCTGAATTTCAAGTTTCATTGCATCAATAAGCCGACCTTTGACCCAACACCAGTTCTACGTAACGTCATTATGTGTGTGTGTAGGAAGGGGCAGATAACTCCCGACACATTTGCAATTGTCCGACATGTGTTTTGAATAATCACATGTGTCACTTTGATTGAAGAAAATTGGTGTTTTAATAAAATTCAAGTGGTGTAGTATTGCCTATTTAGAGAAACTGAATCAATAACAAAACAGTGTTAGTAAAGTATTACGATATTACAATGGCCATTCGCGAGTGTTGTTAAATTAAAATATATTTACATTAGACCAGAAGGAAAGGAGACCGATTGTCAGCACAGCTGAGAAACAATAATTAATTAATTAGAAATTGTTAAGTTTAAGTAATTAATTAATTTATTAAGTAGTTGGTTATTAATTTAATTAAGTTATTAAGTAGTTAAATATTAATGTATAATGTATTAAATAATTAGTTAATTAAGTTGTTATTAGTAGTGATTTGACATACCAGCAAGTATTGTAAACTTTTTTTAAAGTGCTGGTTGAATTTTTTTAAATAGTACGAGTACTGTTATGTAGTTTGGTTTAAAAATAAGTAATTTTAAAATATTATTATTGGTGATTTGACATACCAGCAACTATTGATTGTAAACCATTTTTTTAACTATGCTGGTTGTATTTTTTCAAAATAGGTATATTTATATACTGAATGATGAAGGCTACATAAAATTATAATTTAATATATATTGATTACTGATATTATACTACAAAGTTAAACTGTTTTTATTCTACAGGGAAATTAAATAATAATAATTTCTATACTACATTGTTTTATTCCACAGGGAAATTAAATAATAATAAATTTCTATTTATTTCAGGAACTGAGGTGTTCATAAAGTGCTGATATTTTATATTCTTATATTTTATAACATATAATAAATTCATAAATTGTAATTGTTTTGTTCCTTCAACAGTTGGATCCTTCACGACTAGTCGGTGGTGGTAGTCATCACTTAGTTATATTAAAATTTACACGAGTTATTATACTAATATTAAAATTAGACATGGACTGTAAACAAATTATAAATACTAATAGCTGCAAAATATTGATAACAAATTTAGATAAAACCCTTAATGAAATACACATTAGAAATTATTTTAATACGTATGGAGAAATAATATTTGTGAAATTAATTGATAGGCCTGAAGAAGAGACAAACAGGGCTATAATTCTATACAGAGAAAGTAACATTGTCAATATGATTTTTGAATAGTGAGCACATGATAAACAATAGAAGAATAACAGTCATGGTTTATAGGCCATTACAAAAGTATGCGATGATAAATCCAAAGACATACACTGAAGTAAACAATAAAACAACATACGCTAAACCAGACTATAGACTATATAGTTTAAAAACAAATAGAATTATTAGAGAAGAGATTATTAGAAATACAGACACTGAACAAGAGACAAGGAGTACACAGACTGAAGTAGAGACTACAGTTTTAAAGACTTATATAGATGCCTGTGTAGGTAGTGACACAACAGAACATCAAAGGGGGGTAGGAATACTGATAAAAAGAGAGCTACAAAAATATATAAGTACCCACTGGACATACAGTGATAGGATTATACTACTCAAGTTGAAAGCAAAACCATTCGACATAGCAATAATACAGACATACGCACCTACTCAAGACTACACAGATGAACAAATAGAGGCATACTATGAAGACCTAAATAAAGTTATGAAGCAAGTGAAATCTTCAGACATCTTGATTGTAATGGGTGACATGAACGCTAAAGTAGGAAAAGGTAGATATAAGACAATTATAGGAAATCATGGTTTAGGAAAAAGAAATGACAGAGGAGAAAGATTAATACAATTCTGTGAAGAAAACAGGCTGATAATATGTAACACCTACTTTGAGCAAGAGAAAAGGAAACTATACACATGGAAAAGCCCTGGAGATAGGAAGAGGAATCAAATAGATTACATAATGATAAAAGAAAGGTTCCGTAACAGCGTAAAGAAAGCCAAAACCTACCCAGGAGCAGATATTAATTCTGATCACAATCCTGTAATGATTAAAATGAAAATCAAACTAAAGAGAAACAAGCAAAAATCTGATTCATCAACAAACCCACTCGACATAACAGCTTTAAATCAAAAAGATATTAAAGATACCTATACAATACAAGTAAAGAACACATACCAGAAGCTGCTAGAGGAAGGAATTGAACAATACAGAAGAGAAAATCCTGATGAAAAAGTAACAACCAAATGGCAATGCATAAAGAAAAGCATACAAAAAGCCTGCGACACCTTACCCAAAAGAGAAAAGAACAAAAAACAAAAATGGATAACTAACACCATCTTAGAAAAAATGGAAGAAAGGAGACAAGCGAAGAACACTGCCCAATACAATAAAATAGATAATGAGATACGCAAAATGTGCAAAAAAGCAAAAGAAGACTGGCTCAGCCAAAAATGTAGAGAAATAGAAACTATGGAAAGCAAACAAGACCTAAGAGGAATGCACACAGAAATAAAGAGAATGACTAATAAAAATAAAAAAGCCACAGAAGGTGGATGCATTGCAGACAAAAAAAGGAAAAATGCTAACAGACAATAAGGATATCATAGATAGATGGCAGGAATATATAACAGAACTATTTCATGATCAAAGGGACAAGAAACCAGTTATAAAATGTACATCAGGCTATAAAATCTTAAAATCTGAGGTGGCAAAAGCTATAAAAACAATGAAAAGGGGAAAAGCAGCAGGACCTGAAAGCATACAGATAGAGATGATACAGGCACTTGAAGATTTTGGCATTGAAGTGATTACAGACATATGCAACGACATATACCACACAGGATACATACCAAATGAACTAAAAACATCAACTTTCATTGCATTGCCTAAAAAGAATGGTGCAGTTGAATGCAGTGACTTTAGAACAATAAGCCTAATGAGCCATGTTACAAAAATCTTGCTAAAAGTTATACAAGGAAGGATTCAGAATAAAATCAATACTGAATTAGATGAGCAGCAATTTGGATTTAGGAAAAATAGCGGGACAAAAGAAGCCATATTCTGCATGAGAACATTAATCGAAAAATACACAGAAGTAAACAAACCAATATATGCCTGCTTCATAGACTACACCAAAGCTTTTGATAGAGTACACCACAAACAACTTATAGAATGCCTAAAAGAGATACATCTAGATGACATGGATATACGACTAATATGCAATCTATACTGGGAGCAAACAGCAATAATAAAATATAACAAAGAGTTCTCTACACCCATTGATATAAAAAGAGGAGTAAGACAAGGATGCATCCTATCACCAAGCTTGTTCAATCTATACACTGAGCAAATCTTTAAAAACATCATAGAGATGCCAGGCCTACAAATTAATGGAAAGATAATCAATAACCTAAGATATGCTGACGATACTGTACTACTAGCAGAAAATCCTAAAGACCTACAACAATTACTTAATGAAATAAACACGACAAGCAAAAAATATGGACTAGATATGAATATCAAAAAGACTAAAACTATGATCATAAACAAAGAAAATACCCAAAACCCACAAGTGGATATCAAAATTGAAGGAATAGACCTTGAGACAGTTCAGAACTATAACTACCTTGGACATACTATAACCAGTGATGGAAAATGTACAACTGAAATAAACAAAAGAATAGGAATGGCAAAAAGTAATTTTAATGTCATGAAGGACATACTAACATCAAAACAAATAACACCAGAGCTAAAACTAAGAATAGCAAAATGTTACATCTTCTCAATATTCCTATATGGTGCTGAAACATGGACATTAGACAAGAAAACAGAACAGAGAATTGAAGCCTTTGAAATGTGGATATATAGAAGAATAGGTAGAATTGGATGGAAGGAAAAGAAAACAAATGACAAAGTCTTAAAACAACTAAAAATGAAAAGAGAACTTCTGAACACAATTAGAACAAGACAAATGCGATTCTTAGGCCATGTTAAAAGACACAACAGCCTACTGAAAGTGATCCTGGAGGGGAAAATACAAGGTAAAAGAGGCAGAGGCAGACCAAGATTAACATGGACGAGTAACATCAAAAGATGGACAAATCAACCGATGACAACCTGCACCATCAAAGCAAGAGATAGAGCAAAATGGCGCTCCATGGTAGCCAATCTTCGTTGCGGAGACGGCACTCAATGATGATGTAGGTAGTGACAGTGACACATGGCAAGAATATGAAACTAAATGGATTGAGAAGAATAAAGAAAGTAACAAAATAATAGAAGAATTAAATGAGAAATTAATAAAACAAGATCATGAGATTAGGATACTAAAGCAAACTAATGAGAAAAATAATAAAAAAGATTGTAGAGCTGACAGAGACAGTTGATAGCTTAAAGACGAAGAACAAAGGCTTGAAGAAAGAAGTAGACAAAATAGAAAATGATATAATGGAGGCGGAGGAATATATTGGACAACTGACGCATGAAAAACTACAGCTACAAGAGAAATTTTCAAATATGACAGACACAGAAGATGTTAGACCGAAAGTAAAGGTCCATCCGGAGAGACAAAAGTCGGTGAGAACCAGGAAAATTCCATCAAGAACAGATGTTGATTTGTGGCCTGCTGATTCAGATCGACCACGTTATGTGCACCCACTATACCCAGACAAGTGCACAGTAGATTATGATAGTGACAATGATGAAATCCGTAGAGAGTATTGGGGGACGACGATAGAAGACGGTAAGGTAACAATATCAGAAGGCTCGCAAGGTTATACGACAGGACAGAAATCCTCCAAGAAATGTACAGCAAAGACAAAGAAGAAAAAGGATAGACAAGTTGCTACAGTTTGTGTCAGTAAAGATAATGATTTAAAGGAAGATATTAATTCAGGAATAGTGTTTTGGCCACTGGGATCCCCTGAAAGGACTAAAATAATAGAAGAAAGAAAAAGACAAGATGATGAACGTGTAAAAACAGACATGTTTTTTGCTCGCAGACTAGGAAGAATGAGCGAGTTCCTGGAGCATGCCAGCAAGAGTAAGGGTAAACATCCCATGGAGATGTGATAATACAGTGAGATGTAATGACTCACTAATTAGAAGGATAAATTATTTTAATAGTAATAATATACACTATGTACACATGATTTGATTTATAAATAGATATGGAGAAGTAGTGTCAAGAGAATATAGAAGACAAGAGTCCATAATTAGAGAGAGATTACCTCAGATGAACTAGAGAGTTTAGAAGAGTATCAATGAAACATATGGTACTAACTACGAGTTGGTCAGAGTTCTTAAACTGGCGAAGTTGGATAGTAATCCAAGGAACAACTGACCAATATAAGTGTGTAGCAAGGAGATGAGTGTTATTGAAATTTAAGAGTTGTTGAAGAATAAGGAGAAGTGAGAAGCAAGGTGATGATAACCTGTGCTTATTGAGACCTAAGGAAATTAGGTTATAAATGTGAATACTAAGAGAAGCATCATGAGAAAAGGAGTCTGGAAGAAACTCATGTGAAATTATGTAACTGAGTGATAACTCAGAAAGGTTACATAAGAAATTAAGAGATTTTAAGTTGTATGAGAGGTAATAACCTGAAGAAGATGAGTCTAAAGAAATAGACTCATGTAAAATAATCGTGTAACCAGAGTGGTAACTCGTAAAAGGAGAGAATTATTGAGCTTTAGAAGATACTACAAGAGTATCATAATATATTGAGACTAAATAGTAGTCCTGTGAATACAAGAGATGTATGCAGATTATTCAGAGTCAAATGGATGTTAGATGCTGTCACGTGGATGGTATCCCGATAATCCTGATCTTGAGAATAAATAGATGATACTAGAAGAGTATCATGATAATGAGTCTAAAGGATGAGACTCATATGAGGAAGAGTTTCCAGAATTTATTTAGATTTATGAGACTTACAAGAAGTCATGTAAGATAGTGGAATGGAGAATTATTGAGACTTAGAAGATAATACAAAAGGATCATGAAGAATTTGAGTCTAGAAAATGAGGCTCAGAGAAGGATTATGATGTAAATAAGTCTGAAGATATATATGTATGTATATTGATGTATTTTTGCTCAAGCTAAGTGTGGTTGGTGATCGTGTTGGGATTGTGATCTCCGGAGATATGTGAATTGTCTACGTATTGTCATATATGTCCTATGTGAATTGAGCAAATAAGTTCTAATGCAGAAAATTTGTAATCATGAGTATTTTTATTTCAGCCTTCTTGGACAGTCTGTCAGAGGTTTCATTGTAATAAGAGTTGTGAAGATAATGTTAAATGTTTTATTAATACCTTTAAAAAAAATGCGTGTTGTACATGGTTTTTTTTTTTTCTATGAGTTTATTTTTAGATTCTGATACTGGGATCACAGATGCCAGTCGACAGAGGTTCTGCTGATGCCTGTAATGTAGCTCTCCTCAAGAAGCTGGCAATCAGTCATCAGAAGTAGTTAGAATGCTCAAGATGACTTGAATTTTTTATTTTCAGGGGACACAACTGGACATATTTTGAAAAATTAAGTCCCTTGGAGATGTTAAATTTTTTTGTTACAAATAATTTTTATTACTAGTACCTTATTGTCTCCTAGATTGTGTTGATGCTTATGTATTATTAAAGAATGAATGTTGTATGGTGACAATTATTTAGAGGAACATTGTACTGAATTTTGTTTAGGTAACTTAGAAATTTGTATTTACTATTATGATTAATAGCCATATATTAATGATGTTTCCATACAACTCTATTACTATTTTTGTAGATGGTAAAAAGATTTATAACAGTGTTATAAATCTGATATGTAGATAGGGAGGACTGTTATAGAGTTGAGCTATTGAGAGCTTGTTACCGCTTCTCAAGAGACAGATAGCAGTATCATATAGTGGCAACCAGCAGATTTTAACTATGGTAATTTTCCAGGAATAACAGTTAGTCAGAGTGAGAGAACAGTTCAGGTAGGGGTAGTGGACACCCACCGAAGTAGAGAGGGTCATGACTTGACCTAGACATAATAGTTGGGGGATTTTCCATGAATTTCCACGAATGTCCATGCAAGTTCATTGTTATTGTGGGTGATCACGTACTTAGCATGTGAAACCCATGACTTTGGCCTGGCTGATAAATAAGATGTTATTGTCAAAGTCATGGAACGGTCAAGTGGTCATCCAGCTACCAGGATGAAGTAATATTATCCCAAATAGGGCGTAGAGATTTCGGGGAAACAGGATGTTTTGTCCAAATTTGGGAAGGTTCAGGTGAGTCACAGATGGTGGACACTGGACACGTAAATGTAAAGTGACCAACACTTGTGATCGTAAGGGTCGCAGGAGCACTCGGCAGCAGCTGATTGGCTGCTGAGCCTCAGGTAGAGAGAGTTGTTGTGAGTACTTAAGGTCTTGCACAACAGTTTAAGTTAAGTTTAGCCAGAGATTTAGAAGAGTCAGTCAGAAGTTAGAAGTAGAAGCAGTTAAGTAGTTTGGAAACAGTTAGAGTCAGAACAGTTAGAAAGTTAAGATTAGAAGTGAAGCCAGTAGTTCAGAAGTTCGAATCTCCAAGTGTAGTTCAAGTCAGTTTAGACGTTATTCTTGATAGATAGTTGATCAAGGATATTATGACTTTAGTTGTGAAATGATTGTGTTTCCATTTTGAAGT
Organism: Megaustenia siamemsis; assembly: GCA_032433765.1. Classification (NCBI taxonomy): domain Eukaryota; kingdom Metazoa; phylum Mollusca; class Gastropoda; order Stylommatophora; family Ariophantidae; genus Megaustenia; species Megaustenia siamemsis. Next base: position 166,029,336 of record JAVIAB010000092.1, read on the forward strand.
ATTTCAAGAATCTTACATGTCGTAAGTAGACAAGTTGAATGATGTCTGATGAACAATGTTATATGACAGTATGCACTAATGGAGTTTGCATAATCATCAGTAGTAATCTACGCATGTCCAGAACTTAAGAACATTAGATTCAGAGAAGTGCATCCATTATATTGTATCATGGCGTAATAAATAAACTGATTATAATTATTGTTAAAGGAAGACTCTGTTATGATCTTACATGTTACCTCAATGTTGTGATGAGCTGTGATCATTGAAGTACTAGCCACTATACGAGATAAAGATATAATATATTAAAGAACATGACAACTCTATCACAACCCCACCTCTTTCCCTTTGTAGTCCAGTTCACTAACCACTGATCTATCCCGCCTCCCTACTTCTATATTTATACAATACACAAATATATGCCATTCCTTGCAGTAAATGGAAATTACGGCGTTTGTGGCTCATTTTTTCTTGTGTCCCTGAGCTCATTTTTGGGATAATGCTACAGTATTTTCAGCACTGTGCCAAAAGCGCAATCATATTTTAAAAAAGTCTATGGTATAAATTTTCAGATGATTGGTCAAACAAGCAACAGTTTCATTTGCAGTGATAGAAAGAAAAAGAAACACAAATGTAGTCACATTTGGGCGTTGAGCCGGACAGCATAAAAACGTAGGGGAGTGAAGATAACATAACAGTATAGAGGAGTGAAGACAGCATAACAGTATAGAGGAGTGAAAATAACATAACAATATAGAGGAGTGAAGATAGCATAACAGTTTAGATGAGTGAAGATATCATAACAATATAGAGGAGTGAAGATAGCATAATAGTTTAGATGATTGAAGATAGCATAACAGTTTAGATGAGTGAAGATAACATAACAATATAGAGGAGTGAAGATAACATAACAGTTTAGAAGAGTGAGGATAGCATAACAGTTTAGATGAGTGAAGATAGGATAACAGTTTAGACGAGTGAAGATAGCATAACAGTTTAGAGGAGTGAAGATAGAATAACAGTTTCGATGAGTGAAGATAGCATAACAATATAGTGGAGTGAAGATAGCAAAACAGTTTAAATGATTGAAGATAGCATAACAGTTTAGAGGAGTGAAGATAGCATAACAGATTAGATGAGTGAAGATAGCATAACAATATAGAGAAGGGAAGATAGCATAACAATATAGTGTAGTGAATATAGCATAACAGTTTAGAGGAGTGAAGATAGCATAACAATATAGAGAAGGGAAGATAGCATAACAATATAGAGAAGGGAAGATAGCATAACAATATAGTGTAGTGAAGATAGCATAACAATATAGAGGAGGGAAGATAGCATAACAATATAGTGTAGTGAAGATAGCATAACAGTTTAGATGAGTGAAGATATCATAACAGTTTAGATGAGTGAAGATAGCATAACAATATAGTGGAGTGAAGATAGCATAACAATATAGTGGAGTGAAGATAGCATAACAGTTTAGATGTGTGAAGATAGCATAACAATATAGAGGAGGGAAGATAGCATTACAATACAGAGGAGTAAAGATAACATATTGAGGAGTGAAGATAACATAACAATATAGATAGGTGGCGATAATATAACAACGATGTGGAGTGAAGTTAGCAACTGAGAAGACGAGTGAGGATGCTACAAGCATAAGAGCGCTATAGAACATGCCTGGGTGTCTTTTTAGTTATTATAATATATTATTATATATATATACATGTATATATATATATATATATATATATATATATATATATATATATATATATATATATATATATATAGACTGAAACATACACACAAGTTACCGAATGAATATTAACAGCTTTTTTCTTGTGTATTTCTGTAACTATAGCTTGTCTCATAACTCGTGCCCAACTTTTAAAATCGATTGCTTTTTAACCGCTTGTTGTAAGTTGTTCAAAATTTGCATGTAAAGTTATAATGATTAGAACCCAACAGGGAATTAATTTCATTTAAAAAACACATTTGGTTATTATTGTTGCTTATTTGATTTATATAAATTTATAACGACCCATTGATGTAGTCAAAACTTAATGTTTACAGTATTTTAAGTTAAAAATAGCGAGTAAAAATCCATACACGGTAAAATTTACGTGTTTGCACGCTTTCGCCGTGGTTTTTTTGACACAATTAGACACTTGAGAAATTGTGTGTTCCATTTCCGTTCATTCAGAGGTGTAGACGTGAAATTCGCAAAATGTTGGGTATGAATGAAACTGTCACAATAAGAAAATTAAAAGTTTCGCTGAAAAGAACAACAGTATTGAAATATCAAAGTCTACATTATGGAGGAATGTGAGAGCTGCAGGCTTTACATTCAGAAAGTATTCCAATAGACGAAACATCATCTGTGAGAAGCCACTTATAGTAGTCATGAGAAGCAAGTACTTACGTGAAGTAAAAGAGGTGCGCAAGCAAGGTTATGATATTGTGTACTTGGATGAAACATGGATCAATGCTCACCACACTAACCACAGGGAATGGCAGTTATCAGATGGAAAGATTAAGAGATTAATACCTAGCAGCAAAGGACAGCGCTTGATAATTGCTCATGCAGGTAGTCGACAACATGGACTAATACAGAATGCAGAGCTCATTTTTCTTTCAAAATCCATAGACAATCGGGATTATCACTCTGAGATGAATGGTCACATATTTAGACATTGGATTGAAAATTCTGTTCTCCCATTACTAGATCGACCATCTTGCCTAATAATGGACAATGCAGCGTACCACAACATTGTTGCACTTGAAGATAAAGTCCCGACGTCATCCAGTACAAAAGATGCTATTAAGATATGGCTCACAAAGGAGCACATACAATTTAATAACATGTACTTAAAACCTGAATTACTATCTCTAGTAAAGCAAAAACAAAAGACAAAGATTTGTCAAATATATAAGATTATCCAAGAGCACGGTCATATAAGTTTGAGGCTGCCACCTTACCATGCTCATTTAAATCCAATAGAACTAATCTGGGCAAAATTAAAAGGACAAGTGGCAGATGAAAATACAACATTCAAAATATGCGATGTAAAGACTCTTGCTAATCTCGCTTTATTAAATATAGACAAAGATTATTGGGCTGAATGTGAAGACCACGTCTTAAAACAGGAAGAGGAATATTGTAAAAATGATGGTTTGTGGAATGTTCAACCCCAAACAGTTATTAATCTTTTAGACTCGTCTAATTCAGAATGAAAGTATATAGCCCCCACAATGTTGGCCCCTATATTACCTTAAATTAGTTCAACAAACGGTCCTTTTCAGGACCACACAACTATGAAAATTGGACATACAGGTATACCTTGATATTATCGTCCGTCCTCGAACTGAGAAGACAATAATTCTCCTGGTGTTTTGTCTTATTAGGTTATTTACCCATTACGGCCACGCCTTTACCTAGTGAAAATTAATCATAGACCAGCAACTACGGTAATTTCTATTATTTAGGGGTTCACAATTTACAATTTTGACACACATCAAAGAAATTCGCCGCTTTAAGAAAACTGCAGCTGCAAGATATTTGTTAAATATACATTTAAAGGGTCTTTTGCATTCTAATAACATTTGGAAAATTTCAACAGTTTTTAACAAACTGTTACTGACCAAAGCGTTTTGAAGTTGGGCAAGTGATTTGAAACGAGCTATAAAATTAGATACAAGCAGGTTTTCTTTGGGCCAACTTGTAATGTTCTGAAAGCCCATAGAAAATAAAATCGTGGAACTCAGAGATCAGTTTACCATAGATCTCTATAGCGCTGGCTTGTTCTCGATGAAATCATGATTTCGGTTGTAGGAATAGCTATCGCTATGTACACAATTTCCGAAACCACAGGTGAAATGAATTTATGTTCGTTACAAAATCAGGGCCCCGCATTTCCTGTATTTTTGGGAGCGGCATCCTTGGCATATCCAAATGTGTGGAAAGAATTGAACTACATTTTTTTCCCACTGAGATGGGAACATGTTGTTTGTGACAGCTGAAACTGAAGTTAAATATTAATTTGGTTCTGGAAGCAGTAGAAATCCTCTCTTCCTCCCTACTTATTCTCTCTCGTACGTGTGTACGATGAAGTTTTTAACGTTAAAAAACTACAATAATTTAATCAGAAACGCTATAAATGTTGAACGATTAGTATTATGCAGACTCTGTCTCTCTCTTTCTATATCTGTCTCTTTCCATCTCTCTCTCTCTCTCTCTCTCTCTCTCTCTCTCTCTCTATCCGTGTCTTCATCTTTAACTTTCCCATTCCCATGTGAAGTAAAAGTGAGATTATAAAAGTAAGTTTTCGAATCTTGTATGCCCTCCTCAGCTTAGTCACTATGTTTGCTGTGTAACAACATACACATCTCACATGTAAAACATAATTTGTAGGTTACAGAAGGGTAACAACGCCATCTGTTATATAAATTATGCATATCTTAGAACATGTAACATTTAAATTTCATGTTAATCTGTATTTCTTTCAAATTATATAAATATAATCAATGATATTTTGTATAGAAAACTTAACCTAGAATATGAAATATAAAATATTATTTGTAACATAAATAATTTACACTGCTGAGTAAATAAAACACTCTTTATAATATACTTATATATATATATATATATATATATATATATATATATATATATATACATATGCTGCTTCCGTATGTACATTTACGTATAAAAGCAAGGTTATTTTGCGGCTGGAATGAGCCAGAACAAATTTAAACTTTAGGATAGTAGCAGCCCTAACTTGCACATTTTACAAGTAATAAAAAAACTTCAAACGAATGGCAGCAAACAGCCTGAGAGATAAGATTACAAATGAAGAACTTAGAAAAACAAATCTACGAATAATTCCCACCATACAATACATAAATAAACAATTGATTGGCCACGAGATAAGATAGAAACACAAAAACATAACACAAGTCTTTAATAAACATTGCGAAGACTCAAGGGCCGATCACGAAAAAGATTAATTGAGGAAATATTAGAAACACTAGGGAACATAAAAGTAGAATAGGCCATCAGAAGAGAAAAAGACCGCCAATTATATCTCCCCTTAACGCTGAAAGGCAAAAGAAGCAAGAGAGAAGAAGGAAAGTACAAGAAAAAGAATTAAAAACTAGTATTAGCGCGTTGACATTCTCATGTAATAGTCGTTGACATTCTCATGTAATAGTCGTTAACATTCTCATGTAATAGTCGTTAACATTCTCATGTAATAGTCGTTGACATTCTCATGTAATAGTCGTTGACATTCTCATGCAATACTCGTTGACATTCTCATGTAATAGTCGTTGACATTCTCATGTAATAGTCGTCGAAAGTCACATGTAATAGTCGTTAACATTCGTATGTAATAGTCGTTGACATTCTCATGTAATAGTCGTTGACATTCTCATGTAATACTCGTTGACATTCTCGTGTAATAGTCGTTGACATTCTCATGTAATACTCGTTGACATTCTCGTGTAATAGTCGTTGATATTCTCATGTAATACTCGTTGAAATTCTCGTGTAATAGTCGTTGACATTCTCATGTAATAATCGTTGACATTTTCATGTAATAGTCGTTAATATTCTCATGTAACAGTTGTTGACATTCTCATGTAATAGTGGTTAACATTCTCATGTAATAGTCTTTGACATTCTCATATAATAGTCGTTAACATTCTCATGTAAAAGTCGTTAACATTCTCATGTAATAGTCGTTAACATTCTCGTGTAATAGTCGTTGACATTCTCATGTAATAGTCGTTGACATTCTCATGTAATAGTCGTTGACATTCTCATGTAATAGTCGTTGTGATTCTTATGCAATAGTCGTTGACGTTCTCATGTAATAGTTGTTGACATTCTTATGTAATAGTCGTTGACATTCTCATGTAATAGTCGTTGACATTCTCATGTAATAGTCGTTGATATTCTTATGTAATAGTCGTTGACATTCTCATGTAATAGTCGTTAACATTCTCATGTAATAGTCGTTGACATTCTCATGTAATAGTCGTTGACATTCTTATGTAATAGTCGTTGACATTCTCATGTAATAGTCGTTGACATTCTCATGTAATAGTCGTTGACATTCTCATGTAATAGTCGTTGACATTCTCATGTAATAGTCGTTGACAGTCTCATGTAATAGTCGTTAATATTCTCATGTAATAGTCGTTGACATTCTCATGTAATAGTCGTTGACATTCTCATGTAATAGTCGTTGACAACGATAATACACCAGAACTTCAAAGGCTTGGTACATCATAATGTACTCTTTTCATGGGATGAGATAATTGAGTTCCGGCAAACTTTTTTTCAGAAAAAAAAAATACACTACATATCATAATATATAAATGCAAGCTGTCACATACACAACATAACATATATTTGGCCCATAAAGAATAACCACTTCAGCAAATCCATCACCATTTTTAGATAACTAAACTTCATTCAATCAAATCTGTGAGCCTAACTGGTCACTACTCACCGCTCCTTTGGGACCCTTGCTGTTTTCATGATTGGTAGTAACATCCTGCAGATCCAGGTTCAGAAAAAGGAGTTTGGCCACAACGCCAAAAAAAATCTTTTTGAGAATTCTGGGAACTTCCCGTCCGCGGGAGCCTTTGTAGTGAATGTTGAGCACAAAAACTGTCATGGCGGTGGCAGACGATACAATTGCAATGGTGATACCATAATACAGACCTGCAAGTAGGTGGGTAAATGGAATAACAAAAACATTTAAAAGCACTGGCTATTTCTTTATCTACATTTCCTCCAGAATTTGATATTTTCTAAACTGATTAATGTACTTACCATTCCTTTAACTTTTTTTGAACCGGTGCTCTTTTTGGGACTGCGACACGGTTCTTGCCCGAGCTCCAAGGTTATAAAAAAGACTCTGGCAACTACGCCAAAGAAAATCTTTTTGAGTATTCGGGGCACTTCTCTTCCACGTGACCCTTTGTGATGTATGTTGAGCACAAAAACTGTCATGGCGGTGGCAAAGGAAACAATGGTCATGGTGATACCGTAATACAGACCTGGAAGAAGTGCGGAGGAAAATGTCCAGTAGAGAATACAATATGTTCATTTTATCATTTCCTTTGTGGCTGCTGCCTGAACGTGCCCTTGTTTGCTTCTCGCTTCTTTATGGCTGGAAACGTGATTGCATACTGAAGTTTATTTGAGGACATGCTACACAAATCATTATTAGTTATCACACGCTGATCATCATCAAATAATTTATATAATTTCAGAAACGGAGGGGGGTGGGGGGGGGGGGGGGGGGGGGGGGGGGGGGGATAAAGCATCAAATGATAGATTTTAAAAAGAGTTTTAGATCGCTCAAAATGTGGAAGATAAATCTATTTTTTTCTGCCAACTTGATGGATTTATATTTTAATTTCATCGCCGCACTTTAACTTCGAATTTGGCTGTTAATGGATTCCAAATGTTTCCTATTGATTGTTTTGTTGGTATGTAATGAATTGCAAGCATTAGTTCAACAATTTACAGTTACAAACAAGGGGACACTCCAAAGCCAGACAAGCATAAACAATATAAGTTAGGGTATTTTTTTAAATATAGACAATTTCACATGGGATAGCTCAAAAACATATGTATATGTCTCTATATAATTAACACTATTTGTTCATATATCGATATTTTTATATTATTTCTTGGTTGCAGTTCTATAGCCGCGTTGCTCTGAATTGCTTAGTCCAGTTGTAACATTTGGCTTGATGTCATATCCTGTTAAATATGCTTCCTATCTCATCTATCGTGTCTGTTCCTGATGTTCCTACGACTTTATGATTAGAATTAGGATCAGTTCTCTTCCAACGTTCTCTGCTTGTCGCCGCCATTTGCGGTTCAGGCGAAGTCGAAACCCGATCAGCGTTTATTGCAGTAAAAAGAGAGTACCCCCGTCACGCCAAGTGGCGTATAGGGAAATATGGTGTTAGTGACCCTATATTTTACAGACCTTCAGCACATGATTTTTGGGGTAATGTGGTCAGTATTACGCCCGTGCTGCTTTACTTTCCCAGAAAAAAAATCCGGTACCCATTTAAGGCTGAGTTAACCCGGAAGCCGTCGGTTGGGATCGAACCCTACTCATTGTCCGTGGTAGTCCAGTTCACTAACCACTGAGCTATCGCGGCTCCCTGTTTATTGCAGTAATTCCGCTTATTTTCCTCCAGGTCTTTATGTCAGGCTCCTTTCACAGTTTCTTGTACGCTGGTATGTGACAGACCAGAGAGCGTGTTATATGAAAGTGTCACCTCATCTTCCCTCAATTCTACGTTGTGGTATGGAAATATCGTTTTAAACAAATTCTGCTTGAGTCCATCCCGTACTGGGCATCTTCGTTGGTAACGTGGTATATACGTAAAGTGCCCAGGATTTACGAAAGTGCAAGGGTCTTACCTCCAGTGTTACAACTTTTTACTGTAAATCTGCTGTCGGTGTTTAGGTTGAACACAGATAAAGGGACGCAACTAGGGATCGCATCAAACTAATTTAGATTTGATCACTATGTTTCATCTTTCGGGATTGGTTCATTTTATCAAGGCTATTGTATTTAATGCAATCCTATCAGTACTTCGTGTTTAGAACCTGTTCAGAAATAAAATTGAGCTGGGTAAAGTAAAGTGCCCCGTCACACCAAGTGACATATTGGGAATATGGTGTTAGTGACCATAATTTTTGCAGACCTTCAGCACATGATTTTGGGGTAATGTGGTCAGTATTGCGCCCGTGCCGGTTTATTTTCCCAGAAAAAATCCTGTACCCATTTAAAGCTGAGTGAAGCTGGATTCCGTCGATCAGGATCGAACCAGACCTCTTGCCCTTTAGTAGTCCAGTTCACTAACCACTGAGCTATCGCGGCTAATTGAGCTGGGTATCTCAACTTATTAACTTTTTGTGGAAGGTTGTCGCCATTCATGAATTGATGCTTACACAAAACATTATTGACTTATCTAACCTTTATCCCCTTCAATTTTTCTTCTAATTACTTTTCAAACATATTTGTTTCTCTGCTCTTCTATCGTATGTGTCCACATTATTGTCTATATATCCACATTTTAATGGTTTTTATCCGTTGTCAGCAATCCTCTTTTTCATTCAAGTTTTACCTCATTCCGTTGTACTGTAATCATGTAGTGCAATATACTCCTCTTCAGCTCGCGTTTGTTCGAGAGTGCCGTCCAATACACTTGTCATCAGTACAACTTTGTTCGAGAGTGCGGTCCAATGCACTTGTTATCAGTACAACTTTGTTCGAGAGTGCGGTCCAATACACTTGTTATCAGTACAACTTTGTTCGAGAGTGCCGTCCAATACACTTGTCATCAGTACAACTTTGTTCGAGAGTGCCGTCCAATATACTTGTTATCAGTACAACTTTGTTCGAGAGTGCCGTCCAATATACTTGTTATCAGTACAACTTTGTTCGAGAGTGCCGTCCAATACACTTGTCATCAGTACAACTTTGTTCGAGAGTGCCGTCCAATATACTTGTTATCAGTACAACTTTGTTCGAGAGTGCGGTCCAATACACTTGTTATCAGTACAACTTTGTTCGAGAGTGCCGTCCAATACACTTGTCATCAGTACAACTTTGTTCGAGAGTGCCGTCCAATATACTTGTTATCAGTACAACTTTGTTCGAGAGTGCCGTCCAATACACTTGTCATCAGTACAACTTTGTTCGAGAGTGCCGTCCAATACACTTGTCATCAGTACAACTTTGTTCTAGAGCGCGTTTCATACTATAGTCTTCAGTACTCTTATGTTCATAGTGTGGTCAAGTGCACTAGTCGTCAGTTCACCTATGTTCTGAATATGACTAGTACACTCATCTTCGGTACACCTATATTCAATGTAGGACCAGTACACTCGTCTTCAGTACACCTATGTTCAGAGTACGACCAGTACACTCGTCTTCAATACATCTATGTTCAGAGCACGACCAGTACACTCGTCTTCAGTACACCTATGTTCAGAGTACGACCAGTACACTCGTCTTCAGTACACCTATGTTCAGAGTACGACCAGTACACTCATCTTCAGTACACTCATGTTCAGAGTACGACCAGTACACTCATCTTCAGTACACCCATGTTCAGAGTACGACCAGTACACTCGTCTTCAGTACACCTATGTTCGAGAGTGCGGTCTGGTACACTCGTCTTCAGTACACCCATGTTCGAGAGTGCGGTCTGGTACACTCGTCTTCAGTACACCTATGTTCCGAGTACGACCAGTACACTCGTGGTGTCCGGTCGAGTGTGGTCCGGTACACTCGTCTTCAACACGGGTTTGTTGGAGTAGACCGTCTAGCCTGTGGCTTTCTTTGCTGTTTATTGTAGAAAATAAATTTGTCCAGATTAACTTGTTTTCTTATGTCCCGGTAAGAAGTTTTAACTTTGTCGACGTGTTTTCAGGTCAGAAATGGTTTTCGATATTGTTTCATGTCATCATCATCAATTACCGGGCCTGCTGGCGTAGGTGATCATGTCTCTCCACAACTTTCGATCTCGACAGTTATTTATCATTTCTGTTGTTGACCTTCTGCCAAGCAATTCTCTTAAGCTGTCTGGTATTGTTACTCTTTACTTCCCTCTATCTCGTCGTCCCTCAATTTTCCCAGTTGTTACAATATATTCCAGCTGTTCTGTTCTCATTGCATGGCAAAAAAATGATGATTGTTTCTTCCTAATATTGGAAATTAGCTCTCTTTTTGCTTTGACCTCTTTCAGAACATTTTCATGACTCTTCTTAGCTGTCCGCGGTATTCTCAACATTCTTCTGTAAAACCACATTTCTACAGACCCGAGTGATTTTCTTGTCTGTTGTCCCATTGTCCATGATTCGCATCCATATGTCAAGACTGGCTCTACATAACATTTAAGAACTCTTTTTCTTGTTTCTATTGTCAAAAATGGATTGCACAGTATTTTCATGCAATACTCAACATCAAAGATTAGTAGTGATAAGATAATCACACTACATATATTAATAATATACTCTTCCTCTTCTCAGACTTTGGACTATATAATGCCGCTTCGGGTGATTCGTCTGCCAGGTGGCAAGACGAATAGTCGGCAACATTTATATTATAAGAGATATCTTAGTGGACGTTTTGTCTTGGTCTGCTTACATGGAGGACTACTTTATGTAGTGAGTGGATCCATGTGGTCGAGATAGTTAGTCTTGGTCTGCTTACATGGAGGACTACTTTATGTAGTGAGTGGATCCATGTGGTCGAGATAGTTAGTCTTGGTCTGCTTACATGGAGGACTACTTTATGTAGTGAGTGGATCCATGTGGTCGAGATAGTTAGTCTTGGTCTGCTTACATGGAGGACTACTTTATGTAGTGAGTGGATCCATGTGGTCGAGATAGTTAGTCTTGGTCTGCTTACATGGAGGACTACTTTATGTAGTGAGTGGATCCATGTGGTCGAGATAGTTAGTCTTGGTCTGCTTACATGGAGGACTACTTTATGTAGTGAGTGGATCCATGTGGTCGAGATAGTTAGTCCCCAGAAAGGTCGTAGGAGATGCGGGACGTCATTGAGCACAATGATACCTCGGCTTTTGATTTGATCTCAGGGTTTACTCTCTAAGCCATTTCCACAAATGGGTGCACAACAGATATAACACTAGATATTGATTATGTTCAGCCTGTTGTAAATCTCTGTGTTACAATATTCTTTACATGAGTGACGATGTTTGGAGACAGTGAAAAAATCATATGTGAACTTAAATTGTAGCCGTGACGGAATATCCAGCTAGAGCACTTATGACATACCAAGTTAGAGATCCCAGTAGAGTTGGCTTAAAGAATGCTACTCCTGATATTCGTTACGCTACACATTCTAGGCTCATCCAGAAGTTGCTCTATTTTGTCATAAAAACCACAACCTGGATACTAGTATAGTTTTCTTTATTTGAATGCCGAGAAATACAATGGTTTAAACTGCAAACGTAAGGCACGTGTAAGTGTGGAATTAAGACAAGCGAGTTACTCAGGATCAGTTTGTGAGATAATAAAGTCTCGTTTTCCTTAAATCTTTGGGGAAAAAAACATGCTTCAAATAATATCACATTTATGGTAATAGAATGTTGATCTTTAAATTGTGAAATCATTTCTTTATTTTCTAGTCGAATGTGTGATCAAGTTAAAGAGATGAGTCAGTGTCAAGTGTTGAACGGAAATAATTGGTTTCAGGGTGGGTTAAAGCATTTTTGAACAAAACACAAACAACGATGTTAGTTGCAGCCATTGTGTTAGATAAAGACAGTTACGTTAGAATGCTTCATGTACCGACTATCTGGCAGATTCATCATGCAGAAGACGTTGTGTGCACTCATTAACAATTTATGAGGACGCTACCAGCATGGGGCGTTTTGCAAACCTCAGAGGTTTAGACATTTGTGCACATGTCATAGCATAAGACGTCTGTATATACGTCACGGAATATGATACACATATGAAATATCAACAACATGTAGAATATATACACGCGTTATAGTTATCGACATTTGTAAACAAGTCACATTCAATTAGACGTGTGCGCGTAGCTAACGACTGACAACTTTTAGTCATCGTCGCATAAGACGTTGTAACGTTGACAAACATGTTTGTACAGTAATTATTTGTGAATACGCCATTGCTGGAGTCAATATACACACGTCACTGCATGAAATAAATCTGCAAACGTTACTGTAGCAAATATTCGAGCACATGTCACAATACGAAATTATATAACAACAAGAAGCCACAGAAGCACAATTAGGGAACACGTCACCGCAGCAGCCACTGCAAACTAAAAGTTTCCAGTAAATGAAAGATCAAAATAATAACAAATGCAGAAACATAATGTCCAGTTAATCAATCATCACCATTAATTAGGATACCATCCCACGTGTGAGTCACAACATTCAATTTAAGGTACAATAAATAAACGACCAGGCACATCCATTACCAAGACATTATAATAGTTAATCAAAGTAATCATCGTAAATCATTATAATGTTCTCAGCTTCCACTACAATATAACAGTTCATTTATGCATTAAAAAAATGCACAATACATATTTTAAAAAAAGTGATACCATTTTAGTCTTGTGAGACTATAAATAAACAAACGTTCTGGTATAGCGGGAGTGTCTTCTTCGAGATCCTGGACACATTGAGATGGAGAATCCAGCTGCCCATTCAGAAAATTCTATTCACTTAGAATACCATCCTTCATCTTTCCAACTCAATGACAACGACCAGGGCGACACATCTTAGCATCAATATTGAAAGCAAAGTCTCCATGACTCCCACTTTTTATTTGATCATAGACTTACATTCCGAAGTCGTTCATGTGAATTGAAATAGTCACAGAGCAGTTTTCCTCTCTCTGAGATGAATGTCACTGATAACAAGCCTCACAGACTCAAATATGAGTTTCCTTCACTGAGCCTGATTTTTTTTTAGGTGCATGAGAATGTAGTCTCTAGCATTACAAAATGGTTACGTCATATGAGGACTTGACGTTTGGAACTTTCATGTCTGATAAAAGCTACATTATATATTGAACTACATTCAACTTTTCTAAATGCTCCTTTATTACTTTATACACATTTTTTCTATATTACATTTACAACATTGACAAAGCAGACGACTTTATATATGTGTTATATTTCATATAAAAATTAGATTAGTATATAGTAACACTATCTTCTTCTACTTTTCTCTTTTCACTGATACCTAAAAGGTATCGTGATTTATATCATTTGTCGTTCTTGAGCTGCTCGAATTGTCTGAATTAGTGATTTTCCTTTGTTGTTACATGTCTCTGTCACTGCATCTATCCATCTTCTTCTGGGTCTTCCTCTTGGTCTTTTTCCATGCATTATCGAGAAGAACGCCCTTGATGGTGATTGGTGAGGACTCATTCTTACCAGGTGGCCAAACCATTTAAGTTGTTGTTCTATATATTCTTGGCAGGGTTTTGTTCCTACCATTTAGTAACACTATACTTACTAATAATACTATAAATAATATAATTTGACAATTTGTCAATTAAAGTTCCAGAGGACTAACTTTTCATGTGGAGGGTTCGAAATACGTCCACCAGTCAAACGGGCTTAACAAAATTAGCACCTGACATTTGGTCAGGGAAAGAAAGGCATTCAAGGAGAAAGCACTGGATCAAGAACTCCGGCCAAAGATGTGCTTAAAAGGACTCTACTCCCAAAAAAGCAACAATGCTATTGGATACCTTTAACTTTGGTGTCAATGGGACAGTTTCAAACAAGGAAGATAGTAGTAGTAGTTGTAATTGTAATAAACAAAGAGTTAGTGAGATGTGGTGCACATTTTGAATAAGGAAAACAAACAGGTTTGGACATGCTTTGTTGTTACCTAATCATCAACACGGCACTCCGAACACACCCATAGGTGCTCCGATCTTCTTCAGGAAATACTGAGAACCTCGGAGGAGAACATTGACCCAGTGCACGAACTCCGTTGAAACATAAACAAATGAAAAGAGATTACTGAGACAATTCGATAAAGACATAAACAAATGAAAAGAGATTACTGAGACAATTCGATAAAGACTTAAACAAATGAAAAGAGATTACTGAGACAATTCGATAAAGACATAAACAAATGAAAAGAGATTACTGAGACAATTCGATAAAGACATAAACAAATGAAAAGAGATTACTGAGACAATTCGATAAAGACATAAACATATTTTAGGACACATACAGAAATACAACAACCTACAGAAAAACCCTCTTGGAGGAGAAAGTACAAGATAAATGAAGCAGAGACAGACAAAAGCTAAAGTGGACTGGCAATATCAGAGGGACAGGAGAATATATTACAGCGAGCACTATCAAGGCAAGAGACAAATGGCGCTCTACAGTTGCCAACCTTCAATGTGGAGACAGCACAAAATAATGATGAACTTATATTACTCTGAACTTGAATCGTCATCACTTTGGTTGATCGAAAACAGTCATAAATAAATAACAGGTTGCGAGGTCCCGGTCATTATTGATTGAATTATTCAAACATTTACACAATAAACATTGCCATTTTCAATTTTATGTTTGATGTTATAGATAAACATGTTTGATGTTAAAGATAAACATGTTTGATGTTATAGATAAACATTCCTTCTTGCACATACGCTATGTGAGTCTATTTGTTTGTTTCTAATGGCACCACTATGCTAGACTTTTCATGAACATATCTATTTCTCTAAATACTGTTGTATATCGTTATTTCCATACTTGTTGATTCACTGTAAAACTTTGTTATTTCACTGTGATTATTTTGTCTTTTGTTTCAATGTAATACTTTGTCTGTTATTTCACTGTGATTATTTTGTCATTTATTTCAATGTGATCATTGTGTCCGTTTTCACACCCCCCCCCCCCTTTCATAGTTAAAATAATGCCTGTTTTAACAAGAAAATGCAAAGTCAATAAAACTTGCAAACAAATAATTACCTTTCTCAGATGTATGCGTTACGTTATTTTTGTGACATTAAATTAAATCAACACATAATCATTTCTTCACACACACAAAAATAAACAAAAAACACAGACAGACATGACAACAGTCATTATTATTATAACTGTTATTATCATTTTCATCACATCCAGGAGAAGATAACTCACTCACCTACAAGGGGTAGATCTTCGGAAGTGGGCGGCATCTTGTCTGCGACTATCATTAAAAATACCGTCATAGACAGAAGAGTGGTAATGCCCATTGCGATCTTTTCACCAGAGTCTGCTAAGTGAACGAATGGAAGATTGAAAGATGGGGAGAAAGAAAGTCCATTAGTTAATCTGTTAGTAGAAGCACGGAAGTTATATTGACAGATTTGTACATTCAAAGTGTTAGTGGGTAAATGGGAGATGAAGATGATGAAAGAATATAAAAAAGTGTTCATTAAACAGTTAAGATTAGAAATGGAGAAGTAGCGTTATTGACTGGACAATGAGCAGGAGAAAATGAGTTTTATTATGAAAAAGGTTGAGTTAAGATATAACGAGAATTTGTGTTTGGATGTTGTGTGCACGTTTGTGAATGGAGAGATCTGTCCGTCTGCCTATCTGTTCGTCTATTAATTCATCCATCCATCCATCCAACTTTCTATCAGCCTATCAATTGTCCTTTTGACAGAGCATGAATTCTAGTTTCTACGATCTCATGACATTTGTTACGACGTGTCTGACTTGGAAACGCATTGTATCTCGATACACGTTATTGTTCTTAACGAGTCTCTCTACGTTAGCAAGGAAGTTGATATCTGCTGTTGTTGCCTTCCGTCTCAGTGTTTGTTCTAAGAGCTGCGACCTCTGTTTCAATAGCAGTGAATGCTTCATGATTGAGACTATTTTTAGGCCACCGATTGGCCGTCCATAGCAAGAAAAAGAATAACAATTCTCCACTAATGTTAGTAACTGTTGTATATCATCAGGTGTAACATCTTACATTACATTGTTAGTATGTTATAACAATGAAAAGACGATTAGAGGCCACAGAGATGAGATTTCTCAGAAGAATGTTGAAAGTTCCCTGAACAGCTAAAAAGACCAATGAGGAAATTCTCAAAGATGTCAACACAAAAAGGGGGCTCCTAAAAAACATCAGAAAGAAACAATCAACATTTTTCAGGCACATCACGAGAAGAGGAAAGTTGGAATACTTGGTTCATCATCATCGAGTACCTTGCCTACTGGCGTAGGTGATCATGTCTCTCCATTTTCTTCCTAATATTGGAAATTAGCTCTCTTTTTGCTTTGACCTCTTTCAGAACATTTTCATTACTCTTCTTAGCTGTCCATGGTATTCTCAACATTCTTCTGTAAAACCACATTTCTACAGACTCCAGTGATAATACTTGGTTACAACTGGCAAAATAAAATGAAAGAGAGATCGCGGACGACAAAGAGAGAAAATACGGGATAGCTTGGTGTCATGGCTTGGAAAACAGTCAAACAACAGAATTGACACGATGCACTGTAGATAGAAGATTGTGGAAGGACATGATCGCCTACGCCAACCGGTATGGCACATGTTGATGATGAATATGTTATAAAGATGGTTGCAGTGGTAATATTAGTAGTATCAGCTTCAGCTGTGGTTGCATTAAATTCTGCTGCAGTCAGAAAGAAAGAATATGACATTAATGTGGCTTATGTGGGTAAGAATTTAGAATGTGGGTTGTGGTAGTTGCAGTAGATTTAGAAATGGTGATTCTTACAGTGTTTATAAAACTAGTATTAGTCGCAGTCAATGTAACAGTAGGAGCAGATGAAATTGTATTTATTGTAGAAGGAGTGATGATGGTAGGGATGGTTACTAATTTTAGCAGCACTCAGACGCATCATCATCATCAAGTACCGGGCCTGCTGGCATAGGTGATCATGTCTCTCCACAACTTTCGATCTCGGCAGCTATTTATCATTTCTGTTGTTGACCTTCAGCCAAGCCATTCCCTTAAGCTGTCTGGTATCTTTCCTTTTTGCTTCCCTCTGTCTCTTCGTCCCTCAATTTTTCCATTTGTTACAATATATTCCAGTTGTTCCCTTCTCATTACATGGCCAATAAATGATGATTGTTTCTTCCTAATATTGGAAATTATCTCTCTTTTTGCTTTGGCCTCTTTCAGAACGTTTTCATTACTCTTCTTAGCTGTCCATGGTGTTCTCAACATTCTTCTGTAAAACCACATTTCTACAGACTCCAGTGATTTTCTTGTTTGTTGTCCCATTGTCCATGATTCACATCCATATGTTAAGACCGGCTCTACATACCATTTAAGACAGACGCATATTGGGGTAAATGACGAAATGAAACCAAATCTACAAAGCATGAAGTGACAATAATTAAGTTGGAACTATGTTGTATCTTCCTGAAATTATAAAGCATATAAGTGATGAGTGAAGATGAAGAAAAACTAATCACAAACATTAGTTATTGAATTAATTGCAAAATAATTGTTACATTATTTAAAGTGTTAGTGGTGGGAGCAGAAAAAAGTGAAAGAGTGAAAAGTAATGGTTTTTGCAAGTATGAAACAACAAGTATTGTAAGTGACGTTGACGGTACATAGTTGTTAATAAAAAAAATATAAATACTATTGATGGCGATAAGAGCAGTACTTAGGTAGCTGATGACACGCGCAATAATGACACTGTTTTATCAAACTATGGAGAGGTGTCTAATGGAGAGTCGATGCGTTGATAGTGCGGTAGTGGTCTTAGTGCTGGCGGTGGTAAGTCAATACCGAACAGAATCACGGCAGCATGGTTTATGATGAATATCATTCTGTTATAGAAGAATGAGACTGTCTTAATCAAAAGCGAGCATGAAGTAATTTAAACTTGGTTTGTTCCATTTGTCGCAAAACGTCGGCTCAATCTCCATCGACGTCTTCCAAGTTCACCCGGTTGTAAATGAGTACCGGATTTTTGTTTCTAGGAAAGTAAAGCGGCACAGGCGTAATACCGACCACATTACTCCAAAAATAATGCACCGAAAGTCTGTAAAAATTATGGCCACTAACATCATGTTCCTTATACGCCACACGGCTTGACGGGACACTACTTTTGTATGTTCCCGTTGTCATCTAGTTCTTGTTTCAGTAGCGATCTCTTTTGTTTCCTTTTGGGTTTCTAGACATCTTCATGGTATCATTTTACCAGTTATAGTCTAATGAAGCCAACCAGTTATAGTCTAATGAAGCCAACCAGTTATAGTCTAATGTAGCCAACCAGTTATAGTCTAATGAAGCCAACCAGTTATAGTCTAATGAAGCCAACCAGTTATAGTCTAATGAAGCCAACCAGTTATAGTCTAATGAAGCCAACCAGTTATAGTCTAATGAAGCCAACCAGTTATAGTCTAATGAAGTCAACCAGTTATAGTCTAATGAAGCCAACCAGTTATAGTCTAATGAAGCCAACCAGTTATAGTCTAATGAAGCCAACCAGTTATAGTCTAATGTAGCCAACCAGTTATAGTCTAATTTAGCCAACCAGTTATAGTCTAATGTAGCCAACCAGTTATAGTCCAATGAAACCAACCAGTTATAGTCTAATGAAGCCAACCAGTTATAGTCTAATGAAGCCAACCAGTTATTGTCTAATGTAGCCAACCAGTTATAGTCTAATGAAGCCAACCAGTTATAGTCTAATGAAGCCAACCAGTTATAGTCTAATGAAGCCAACCAGTTATAGTCTAATGAAGCTAACCAGTTATAGTCTAATGAAGCCAACCAGTTATAGTCTAATGAAGCCAACCAGTTATAGTCTAATGAAGCCAACCAGTTATAGTCTAATGAAGCCAACCAGTTATAGTCTAATGAAGCCAACCAGTTATAGTCTAATGAAGCCAACCAGTTATAGTCTAATGAAGCCAACCAGTTATAGTCTAATGAAGCCAACCAGTTATAGTCTAATGAAGCCAACCAGTTATAGTCTAATGTAGCCAACCAGTTATAGTCTAATGTAGCCAACCAGTTATAGTCTAATGTAGCCAACCAGTTATAGTCTAATGAAGCCAACCAGTTATAGTCTAATGAAGCCAACCAGTTATAGTCTAATGAAGCCAACCATTATAGTCTAATGTAGCCAACCAGCTATAGTCTAATGAAGCCAACCAGTTAAAGTCTAATGAAGCCAACCAGTTATAGTCTAATGAAGCCAACCAGTTATAGTCTAATGAAGCTAACCAGTTATAGTCTAATGCAGCCAACCAGTTATAGTCTAATGAAGCCAACCAGTTATAGTCTAATGAAGCCAACCAGTTATAGTCTAATGAAGCCAACCAGTTATAGTCTAATGAAGCTAACCAGTTATAGTCTAATGAAGCCAACCAGTTATAGTCTAATGAAGCCAACCAGTTATAGTCTAATGAAGCCAACCAGTTATAGTCTAATGAAGCTAACCAGTTATAGTCTAATGAAGCCAACCAGTTATAGTCTAATGGAGCCAACCAGTTAAAGTCTAATGAAGCCAACCAGTTATAGTCTAATGAAACCAACCAGTTATAGTCTAATGAAGCTAACCAGTTATAGTCTAATGAAGCCAACCAGTTATAGTCTAATGAAGCCAACCAGTTATAGTCTAATGAAGTCAACCAGTTATAGTCTAATGAAGCCAACCAGTTATAGTCTAATGAAGCCAACCAGTTATAGTCTAATGAAGCCAACCAGTTATAGTCTAATGAAGTCAACCAGTTATAGTCTAATGAAGCCAACCAGTTATAGTCTAATGAAGCCAACCAGTTATAGTCTAATGAAGCTAACCAGTTATAGTCTAATGAAGCCAACCAGTTATAGTCTAATGAAGCCAACCAGTTATAGTCTAATGAAGCCAACCAGTTATAGTCTAATGAAGCCAACCAGTTATAGTCTAATGAAGCCAACCAGTTATAGTCTAATGAAGCCAACCAGTTATAGTCTAATGAAGCCAACCAGTTATAGTCTAATGAGCCAACCAGTTATAGTCTAATGAAGCTAACCAGTTATAGTCTAATGAAGCTAACCAGTTATAGTCTAATGAAGCCAACCAGTTATAGTCTAATGAAGCCAACCAGTTATAGTCTAATGAAGCCAACCAGTTATAGTCTAATGAAGCCAGCCTCAAACCTCCATTTACGTTGATTACCGATAACATGAGTTGATCAGCGACATTTCACTCGCCTCTGACCTACTCTTAGCAAGATGAACTTTGAGCCCTGTACCCGATTCTCCTCAGCGAAGGCGTCATTAAATAAAGAGAATGTTGTCTACCAGGCTCTGTTCTGTGCTAGAGAGAAAAACAAAACGAGAAGAGTTACACGTCAATTAATCGCTCTGACCTGAAGGCATGTAGAATCCCAGAAGAGCTACCATGGTGATAAGAATACATGGGAAAACCATGTTGAAAACATAGAAGAGTGGCCTCCTCTTGATTCGTATGTGGTTCTTTATAAAAACATATGGCACGGGACAGCAGGAAAACGTCACCACCTGAAAAGGGACACCATTTTATTAAGCCAAATAGTTAATAAATAATAATATGAGAAGAAAATAATCATGACAGAATGAAAGAGAGGCCTACACAGGACAATATGATCACGCCGCCACATGAAACACAATACTTCCTAATTAACACAATAGATAATAAATCATAATATAACAATATGTTAATAATAACATAATGAAATATAAACAGAGGAAGCCAACGACACATAGATACACAAGACAACATAACCGTTCGGCTTTGAATGAGACGAGACAATAAAACTGATATAAAAAAAAATCAATGACAGGAATACATGGACGAACATGATCATCGCCTGCATAATGTGGACCTATCACACGTTGATGATAATAAATTAAATAATGATTGAAGGTTCTTTCTTTCTTTCTCTGTTGCAAAATTTCACAATGCCACATGAAATGAAAGGGAGTCCTACAAAGGACAAGGGGTAGGGTTCGATCCCAACCGACGGCTTCCGGGTTCACCCAGCCTTTAATGGGTACGCGGGGCTGGATGTTTTTTCTGGGAAAGTAAAGCAGCACGGGCGTAATACCGACCACATTACCCAAAAAATCATGTGCTGAAGGTCTGTCAAATATAGGGTCACTAACACCATATTTCCCTATACGCCACTTGCCGTGACGGGGGTACTTTACTTTTTTTTTTTTTACGTGAAATGAAAGCCTGAGACAAGAGTGGATAATGAAGGTTTCTCCCTTCCGTCTCCAGAAATGTTAAAATCTTAATTCAGTAAAATAATGAGAGTAGTAATGAAAGAGTAAAATAATGAGAGTAGTAATGAAAGAGTAAAATAATGAGAGTAAAATGAAACAGTAAATAATGAGAGTAATAATGAAACAGTAAAATAATGAGAGTAATAATGAAGCAGTAAATAATGAGAGTAGTAATGAAACAGTAAAATAATGAGAGTAATAATGAAACAGTAAATAATAAGAGTAATAATGATACAGTAAATAATGAGAGTAATAATGAAACAGTAAATAATGAGAGTAATAATGAAGCAGTAAATAATGAGAGTATTAATGAAACAGTAAAATAATGAGAGTAGTAATGAAGCAGTAAATAATGAGAGTAGTAATGAAACAGTAAAATAATGAGAGTAATAATGAAACAGTAAATAATAAGAGTAATAATGATACAGTAAATAATGAGAGTAATAATGTAACAGTAAATAATGAGAGTAATAATGAAGCAGTAAATAATGATAGTATGAATGAAACAGTAAAATAATGAGAGTAGTAATGAAACAGTAAAAATGAGAGTAATAATGAAGCAGTAAATAATGAGAGTATTAATGAAACAGTAAAATAATGAGAGTAGTAATGAAACAGTAAATAATGAGAGTAAAATGAAACAGTATGAGAGTAATAATGAAACAGTAAAAAAATGAGAGTAGTATTGAAGCTGCCACTATAGCAATCAGAAACCTAACCGTTTAGTAAATGTTTGATCAACTACTGAAGAGATAGAACGTTTGAGCGACACACGATCGCCTACGCCAGCAAGCTTTTTACTTTGTGATAACAATAGTCGACTTCAGTGGATACGTTTTCAATTTCGTAGAATCAGACGAATTGTGTGGCTGTATTTTTCCCAGTTCTGTTCTGTTTGTTACTATGGTCCAGGAGGTGTCTTGCACAATTGTAGAACTAAATCAAAACCCCACACCAGGCTCAATTCATGGGTGCTATCTTTTGAGCAATGACTCTATAGAATATTGGTTAGTACGTGCAGCTAGAGGTGAAGATTAGTTTCGTTATCTAATGTGGGTCTTGTAAGTTTTAAATAAAATAAAAAATTAAAGTTCGCCCCTGACCTCGGAGTTGTCTTCAACCTCCTATCTTTATCTAGACAAGGTCAATATGCAGGTCAAGGTCGACATGTTCGTGTTTACGGCAAGTTGAGCATTTTCATGATCCCACAATTCATCAACACTGATCTATTAGTTCAACTGTATTCACTTCTGTGCTATACCAGCGATCTATTAGTTCAACTGTATTCACTTCTGTGCTATACCAGCGATCTATTAGTTCAACTGTATTTACTTTAGTGCTATACCAGCGATCATATTAGTTCAACTGTATTTACTTCTGTGCTATACCAGCGATCTATTAGTTCAACTGTATTTACTTCTGTGCTATACCAGCGATCATATTAGTTCAACTGTATTCACTTCTGTGCTATACCAGCGATCTATTAGTTCAACTGTATTCACATCTGTGCTATACCAGCGATCTATTAGTTCAACTGTATTCACTGCTGTGCTATACCAGCGATCTATTAGTTTAACTGTATTCACTTCTGGGTTATACCAGCGATCTATTAGTTCAACTGTATTCACTTCTGTGCTATACCAGCGATCTATTAGTTCAAATGTATTCACTTCTGTGCTATACCAGCGATCTATTAGTTCAAATGTATTCACTTCTGTGCTATACCAGCGATCTATTAGTTCAAATGTATTCACTTCTGTGCTATACCAGCGACCTATTAGTTCAACTGTATTCACTTCTGTGCTATACCAGCGACCTATTAGTTCAACTGTGTTCACTTCTGTGCTATACCACTGACCTATTAGTTCAACTGTATTCACTTCTGTGCTAGACCAGCGACATATTAGTTTAACTGTATTCATTTCTGCGCTATACCAGAGGTTCTCAATAATTTTTTTTTTACCATGGACCTTTAGATGTCATTTATACCCTTGGCCCATCAAAACTCAAACCAAGATCTAAAACCCCAACTTTGCATCAAAGATTTATTTCAAGTTTCTCAAGACAGGTTTTCCAATTTTGAGAAGAGAAATTAATTATTATTTACACTCCTACTATATTTTTATTTGAATGATTTTCTACTAATTACCAAAATAATGGTAATAATGACTGTCAAAAGTTCCTTCTGAAGAAACATAAATTATAAACATATAAACTTATTTCATAGTTACAGCCGAGTCATTGATCTACCCGTAGTATGGAGTTACTTTAGGGTGCGTCAATGGTTATTGGTAAGTTATAATTATTTTTGGGAGCCGCTCTAGCTCAGTGGTTAGTGAACTGGACTACAAAGGACAAGAGGTCGGGTTCGATCCTGACCAACGGCTTCCGGGTTCACACAGCCTTAAATGGGTACCGGCTTTTTTTCTGGGAAATTAAGCAGCATGGGCATAATACCTACCATATTACCCCAAAAGCATGTGCCGAAAGTCTGTAAAAATTATAGGTTACTAACACCATGATTCCACGCCACTTGGCGTGATGGGGCACTTCACTTTACTTATAGTTATTTTTAACAGAGTCAGTGATCTATTAAATAATGCAGTTTGCAAACATTCTGTAAACAGTAGTGCCTCTTTTAATGACAGTTTCGTCTACTACTGCTCTTTTCTAGATTGTCATTATCAGGTTAAAAAGCCTTTCTGAGGCCTTCTTTACCATCTTGTTTCTGATATATTCTGTAAGCAAGGCGGACAAACGTTGTGTGCACTCATTTTTGATTTATAGCTAGCTATACCCTAGCTATTCATAATTGAGCAATTTTCCTAGCTATACATAGTTGAGCCTTTTTCCTATATATAATTGAGCATTTTCTCTAGCTATATACAGGGACTTCTCTACCATCTGGTTCCTGATAACTTCTGTAAGCAAGGCGGACAAACGTTGTCTGCACTCATTTGGATTTTTGCTGACATGACTTGCTAATTTAATAGAACAAATTTCAGTCAGAAAAAGTATCTTATTTCAATAGCGAGTTTCAACATCTGTAACACAAAATAGAATTACTATTGTGGACAAAAGAAAAGCTAAAGATCTGTAATTTAACTAGCATCTTTCATAAGACATCATCATTATTGGGTGCCTTCTCCGCATCGAAGGTTGGCTACCATGGAGCACCATTCCAAGACAACTATTAAATTACTCCATTTTTGTTTTATAAATTTCTACTTAGAAATTGATACAGAGAGATCTTTATTTGGGCTTGGAACACAAATAGTTGATATCTTTCTTTAGGAATTGTACAGCTTCAGGTTTCAATAAGTCAATAATTGCTACTGCTGTTACATGCTTGTGAAAGCAATGATCATGGTTTCAGCTGAGATGCACGAACTCCCAAACGACTTTGAAAATGAAGAGGGGGTGGGGTAACTGGGAATATTTTGGATATATTGTGTGATTTTCAGATATTTCTAAGTGAAGCGAATCTTTGTCTGGTTTTTGATGGTTTAGTTTTGATTTTTACTTCTTCCTTTTCATCTGTAGTCACATTAGATTTAATTAGTTGAACATTTCTCCTTTACATAATTGAGTATTTTGCCTGTATATGGTTCAGTATTTTTCCTAGCTAAACATAGATGACACGTTGGCTGAGTGGTTAGTGTGCTCGCTTCCTGGTGGCTAAGTGGTTAGTGTGCTCGCTTATTGACCTGAAGGGTCCGGGCTCGATCCCAGCAGTGGCAGATTTTTTCCGGACTGACAAGGCTCCGGGGTTCACACAGCCTCTAAAAATGGGTACCAGAGATTTTTCTGGGAAGTAAAGGCGACCTGGCGTGATACCGACCACATCACCCAAAAATGTGCCGTGGTCATAGAAAAATATTGTCACTAACATCATATTCCCCATACGCCTAGCAAAGCGTGAAGGGAACCTTTACTTTTATATATAAATGAGTATTTTTCCTTGTTAATTAAGTATGAAACCCCACTAAGATGCACTCCACAAATTTTCTTTTCGACTAACCTCTCTTTCCTGTATAAAACTGACTAACAACCACTCCGTGCTATTCTTGTAGTTAGAGACGTCACCATCCTCTCCCCCTCCCATGAGCAGAAGGTTGAGTCCCTCGGCGTCGTAAGTCCAGGACGCGAACTCCAGAATGCAGTGCTGCAAAACAATGTTTGTTTCACAAATCTGTGATGTATCCAATGTGGGGAAATGACGACACACTTAGACAACGACAACAAAATCATGAACAAAAATTACAAAAAAAAAAACGAAGTAGCCGAAACTGCATGAATGGATAGAAATAATTGCTCACATGAAATATAAGCCTCTTATATACACATTGTCAAAAGAAAATTTTCAAAAAAAAAAGCACGAAACATGAAGGTCATTAATGCACACATCATCATCATCTAGTACCGGGCCTACTGGCGTAGGTGATCATGTCTCTCCACAACTTTCGATCTCGACAGTTCTTTATAATTTATGTTGTTGATCTTCTGCCAAGCCATTCTCTTAAGCTGTCTGGTATTTTCTCTCTTTGCTTCCCTCTATCTCTTCGTCCCTCAATTTTTCCAGTTGTTACAATATATTCCAGTTGTTCTCTTCTCATTATATGGCCAAAAATGATGATTGTTCCTTCCTAATATTGCAAATTAGCTCTCTTTTTGCTTTGACCTCTCTCAGAACATTTTCATTACTCTTCTTAGCTGTCCGTGGTATTCTCAACATTCTTCTGTAAAACCACATTTCTACAGACTCCAGCGATTTTCTTGTCTGTTGTCCTATTGTCCATGATTCACATCCATATGTTAAGACTGACTCTAGATAACATTTAAGAACTCTTTGTCTTGTTTCTATTGTCAAAAATGGATTGCATAGTATCTTCCTCATTTTCTGGAAAGCTGCTTTTGCCTGAGCCACTCTGCATCTCAACTCTGTTGTACATCTTCCGTCTGAGGTTAACAAAGTTCCCAAATATTAAAATGCATTTACCTGTTTTAATATTGTTCCACTTGTCTTTATTCTGCACTGAGATGATGTCTTTTTCTTTGTTGTTACCATCTGTCTTTTTGCTATTAAGGCTGCGTCCTTTATTTTTGCTTTCTTTCACTATAATGTCCAACATTTCTTGTAACTCATAATGTACACTACGAGGACAATAATTTTGTTTCAAAAGAAATGAACTCCTACCAGTTTTCTTTATCATCCTCTAGGCAATTATATCGTTTTTTTATGATTAACATATTTTATTTTCCTTATTCGTATGTTCTTTATCAATCCGTTTTTTACAGAATCTTTAAGTTCTTGCTAAATTGACATGTTTCTTCTTTATAAGATAAGTCCATGATAAGGTTTTTTTTTTTTTTAATAGCCTCTGTTTTTCTATAGCGAGATATGACTGTAAAACATTGACTATCAATTTTAGCGATTTTTATTCTCCATGCAGGAGAATACTTCGAATATCCGTAGATTGAGAAAAGTATAATAATTGCTTTTGTTTGATAACACTCACATGTTGCTTTTTTTTGTATCATTAGTGGTAGATAGAGTTGTTGAATTAAGGTATGACAAGTATGTTTGTGTATGGATATTGCGTAGATATTTGTGAATGGATGTTGCTTAGATGTTTGTGTATTGATATTGCGTAGATGTTTGTGTATTGATATTGCGTAGATGTTTGTGTATTGATATTGCGTAGATGTTTGTGTATTGATATTGCGTAGATGTTTGTGAATGGATGTTGCGTAGATGTTTGTGATTGGATGTTGTGTAGATGTTTGTGAATGGATGTTGTGTAGATGTTTGTGAATGGATGTTGTGTAGATGTTTGAGAATGGATGTGACGTAGATGTTTGTGTATTGATATTGCGTAGATGTTTGTGAATGGATGTTGCGTAGATGTTTGTGATTGGATGTTGTGTAGATGTTTGTGATTGGATGTTGTGTAGATGTTTGTGTACGAATAATGCGTAGATGTTTGTGTACGGATAATGCGTAGATGTTTGTGTACGGGTAATGCGTAGATGTTTGTGTACGGATAATGCGTAGATGTTTGTGAATGGATATTGCGTAGATGTTTGTGAATGGAGAGATCACATTTTGCTAGCAGTTTTTCTTCTATTACAAAATAGACGCGTGTACAATTAAATAAAATGCGTCTTCTTTTAACCCTGTTTTTGTGTGTCTTTGATGTCCCAGTTTTTATCTTTATCTTTGAGATATTAGAAAAGGTAAAAATTAAAAAGGCGAAGGCGTTGTTGATAAATGGAAATGATAATGTGTGGGCGATAATTAAAACAACCAGCCCGAACAACTACAGTGGAGCAGAAACATTGGAGCATATAAGAAACGGAATAACGTAAAGAAGAAGGTTGGCAGCTTCAATGTCTCTGACAGCCTCTAAACAAGAAGTTGACAGCGAAAAAAAAAACTAAGGAAAATATATCTCTTAACATTTATTTTAATTTTTAATTTCTTTGACACACACACAAACACACATACAGCATTTACAAAAATGGCAATTATATTTTGGCAACGCTAAACAACCATCGTCAGCATCATGTGCCATACCAACTAGCGATCATGCCCTTCCACAATTTTCTATCCTTAGTTTATCGTATCTATTCTGTTGTTGACTGTTTACCGTGCCATGAGCCATCAAGCTACCTGGTATCTTTCCATGTATTTGGCTAGTTGTAATCAAGTATTCTGATGACTTAAATTAACTCACCTACAGTGTCAAGTAATAATTAAAGATATGTGCCCAGAAGAAAGTTGTTATCTCCCACATCTAATAAAATTGGCTTTCGTACAGTATAATATTATTTTCTCCACGAGGCAAGCCTGAATGCGACAAGGCATACTTCCCAATACTGTTTTCAAATTACTTAATTGGGAGTCACTCTATCCCAATATCTGTCAACTACCTTCATCGGTTGTTCAATGTTACTGAGTTCACTATTTTGTAAATGATTGTGTCTCAATCAGCTGTAGACGTTCACTAACATATGTCTCAGTCAAACGTAGACGTTCACTAACAGATGTCTCAGTTAAACATAGACGTTCACAAACAGATGTCTCAGTCAAACGTAGACGTTCACTAACAGATGTCTCGGTTAAAAATAGACGTTCACAAACAGATGTCTCAGTCAAACGTAGACGTTCACAAACAGATGTCTCAGTTAACATAGACGTTCACAAACAGATGTCTCAGTTAAACATAGACGTTCACAAACAGATGTCTCAGTCAAACGTAGACGTTCACAAACAGATGTCTCAGTCAAACGTAGACGTTCACAAACAGATGTCTCAGTGAAACGTAGACGTTCACAAACAGATGTCTCAGTCAAACGTAGACGTTCACAAACAGATGTCTCAGTTAAACATAGACGTTCACAAACAGATGTCTCAGTTAAACATAGACGTTCACAAACAGATGTCTCAGTTAAACATAGACATTCACAAACAGATGTCTCAGTCAAACATAGACGTTCACAAACAGATGTCTCAGTTAAACATAGACGTTCACAAACAGATGTCTCAGTTAAACATAGACATTCACAAACAGATGTCTCAGTCAAACATAGACGTTCACAAACAGATGTCTCAGTTAAACATAGACGTTCACAAACAGATGTCTCAGTCAAACTTAGACGTTCACTATAACAGATGTCTCAGTCATTTACTGTGTATCTGATGACTAAAGCTAAGAATATTTGCTGCAGAGTTGGTAAATTAAACATAACAACGATCCAGTAAAATTGAAGATGGAACTCTTAACAACGATGCAGTAAAATTGAAGATAGAAACCGAAACAAAAGTTTACTCTAGTCAAACATCCAGCTATTTATTGGAGATGAGTTAGAAATTTATACATACATAATATGTAAGTGTATATATGTATATGTAAGACTTGACAAACAGCAAAGTAAAATGAGGCCAAAAGAACTTTAGTTCGTGGATCAAATAAAGACAACAGAGCAAATTAGAATGTTTGGAGAGCGTCCAACGTAGTCCAGTCTTACAAATGAATACAATTTTTGCAGCGAACAAGCGCTTGGCTTGGGGAAGTTAGCAGCCACAAAGTTCGAAAGGTTTGGAGAGCGTCCAACGTAGTCCAGTCTTACAATTTAGCAGCCAACAAGCGCTGGCTTGGGGCAGTCGGGGAAGTCGAAAGGTTTGGAGAGAAGTCCAGAACAAAATGTGAACTAAAGATGAATGCTATAGAAGATGGACAAGCATTTTGTGGTAGATTAACTGTTTAAAAGCAGAGAATTATGGTATAGCATGTCAATTATGTGAAATTAAACTTTGGAACACAGCTGCAATTAATATATTAAGCCACAAATATTACTAAAGCTCTGTGCAAGGATTTTACATTAAAGTGTGTAGAAATGACAGTGATGTTCTATGAATGTAGTCCAATACTATCATTATCATCATCATCATCATCATCATCATCATCATCACCACCATTGAGTGCCGTCTCCGCATCGAAAGTTGGCTACCATGGAGCGCCATTCCACTCTGTCTCTTGCTTTGATGGTGCAGATTGTCATAGGTTGACTTGTCCATCTTTTGATGTTACTCGTTCATGTTAGAATAATATAGTAAGATTTACTTTAATTTCTAGATAATATACTTTGCTGTTTGTCAAGTCTTACATATACATATATACACTTACATATTATGTATGCATGAATTTCTAATTCATCTCCAATAAATAGCTGGATGTAAGACTAGAGTAAAGTTTTCTTTCAGTTTCTATCTTCAATTTTACTGGACCGTTGTTATGTTTAATTTACCAACTATGCAAATATTCTTAGTCCATTCATTATTTAATTAAAGAGACTGTATATATACTAAGAGTACAATTACCTGTGTATCAAATGGGAAATATTTGACGTCGATGGAGCAGGAACTCTTGAAAATGACCATAGCCAGCCACATGACTTCTCCATTGGACCGAAGTATCACGTTCGTGCTCACAGACTCAGAGGTGATGTGTGCGCTGAAATATCACGTTTGTGGTAATGATAATTGAACTTTGTGACATAAAAACTTGCGGCCATGATAGGTTCTATTTAGGAGTGTTTTTATAATATCAAATTTAACATTTGACAGAGGACACACGCAATGTATTAGTTGAATTACAGAACAACAAATATAATATCCTCAGATGAATTCTTGAATAAATTAAAACCTATAATTCTGTCTCCACGACACTGGGTTTTGTAGTCTGTATTCTCTGTTCAGTTTGATGCACAACGAAAAGGTATACAGCACTGTGTTGGCACTCGTATCAATTCTTCACCAGGTTCTATTTTCTCATATTAATCCTAATTCATCTAAGATGTTCGCGCTATATTTTTAACTCGTAATCTCACAGCGCACGGGTGGTGTGTCTGCACTGATTAGAAAGTAGGCACATGCTTGGCAAATTTGTATTGTCCTCCATGATGGAGAAATCCAAGAGGTAAACCATTGCTAAGTGTGTTGTGTCTTTTGAGTTCCTAAGGATGACACATATGGTCTCATTCTGTATCTTTACGGATCTCTGCGGTCTATTCCCAACGAATGGTGGTGTTTAAATGTGGCGTGTGTACTTTAGAAACGACAATTTGGTTTACGACAAGGCTCACTATTATCTCTCACTTCTTGATACGAAGTCGAGAGGGGGATAGTGCGACTGGGTAAAGCATCTCCATATTCCATGCCCAGGCAGAGTAGTCAAAGTGATAAAGCGCATCCCCAGGCAAAAACTACATGGCAAACTAACACACGGAAAAAGACAAATCGGCAGACCTAAACTACGATATAGAGATATCTGTAAATCATCTCAGAATGACTTCTCCATATGTGAATATGACTGGCAACATCTGTCAAGTGATCGCACACCATGGAGAGCATGTATAAGGAATGGTATAACATCATTTGAGACTGTGGTAAGGCAAAACTTAGAAGAGAAAAGACTCATGAAAAAGGATGGAAAACCCTGTGGATCAGTAAGCCTGACTTGTTCATTATGTGACCGCGTGTGTTTGACAAGGTAGAATTAGACACGAGAGAAGCTGTTCGACAAAAACAAAACCTCAAACAGCAAAAAATACACAATAGCCTCCACTAGACCTTCTGACAAGACTAAAAGGGCCATATATACTATTATCTCCAGCGCTCTCCAACACCCGCACCGTGAGAATGACAAGTGAGCAGATCACTTGTAGGAGAAGGACAATCACTTACGGCAACGATGTTTTGGGGTATTGTCAGGGATCGCGAGCAACGATGTTTTGGGGTATTGTCAGGGATCGCGAGCAACGATGTTTTGGGGTATTGTCAGGGATCGCGAGCAACGATGTTTTGGGGTATTGTCAGGGATCGCGAGCAACGATGTTTTGGGGTATTGTCAGGGATCGCGAGCAACGATGTTTTGGGGTATTGTCAGGGATCGCGAGCAACGATGTTTTGGGGTATTGTCAGGGATCGCGAGCAACGATGTTTTGGGGTATTGTCAGGGATCGCGAGCAACGATGTTTTGGGGTATTGTCAGGGATCGCGAGCAACGATGTTTTGGGGTATTGTCAGGGATCGCGAGCAACGATGTTTTGGGGTATTGTC
Source organism: Megaustenia siamemsis (assembly GCA_032433765.1). Taxonomy (NCBI): domain Eukaryota; kingdom Metazoa; phylum Mollusca; class Gastropoda; order Stylommatophora; family Ariophantidae; genus Megaustenia; species Megaustenia siamemsis. Next base: position 166,061,783 of record JAVIAB010000092.1, read on the forward strand.
AGGGATCGCGAGCAACGATGTTTTGGGGTATTGTCAGGGATCGCGAGCAACGATGTTTTGGGGTATTGTCAGGGATCGCGAGCAACGATGTTTTGGGGTATTGTCAGGGATCGCGAGCAACGATGTTTTGGGGTATTGTCAGGGATCGCGAGCAACGATGTTTTGGGGTATTGTCAGGGATCGCGAGCAACGATGTTTTGGGGTATTGTCAGGGATCGCGAGCAACGATGTTTTGGGGTATTGTCAGGGATCGCGAGCAACGATGTTTTGGGGTATTGTCAGGGATCGCGAGCAACGATGTTTTGGGGTATTGTCAGGGATCGCGAGCAACGATGTTTTGGGGTATTGTCAGGGATCGCGAGCAACGATGTTTTGGGGTATTGTCAGGGATCGCGAGCAACGATGTTTTGGGGTATTGTCAGGGATCGCGAGCAACGATGTTTTGGGGTATTGTCAGGGATCGCGAGCAACGATGTTTTGGGGTATTGTCAGGGATCGCGAGCAACGATGTTTTGGGGTATTGTCAGGGATCGCGAGCAACGATGTTTTGGGGTATTGTCAGGGATCGCGAGCAACGATGTTTTGGGGTATTGTCAGGGATCGCGAGCAACGATGTTTTGGGGTATTGTCAGGGATCGCGAGCAACGATGTTTTGGGGTATTGTCAGGGATCGCGAGCAACGATGTTTTGGGGTATTGTCAGGGATCGCGAGCAACGATGTTTTGGGGTATTGTCAGGGATCGCGAGCAACGATGTTTTGGGGTATTGTCAGGGATCGCGAGCAACGATGTTTGGGGTATTGTCAGGGATCGCGAGCAACGATGTTTTGGGGTATTGTCAGGGATCGCGAGCATGTTCCTGGGAAACTTCAAACAGAAATAAATAGCAAAACGATAAGAAGGTGGTGCGGTATGGCAGGAGCATCAGTCAGTCCGCCAGCGACAGTTGCAACATGGTTGTACCTAAACAGCCGAATTGTCAACATACCAAAACTAATTGTGAGCCAGTGTTCAGAAATCGTGGAGAGGACCAGCCCATTGAAATACCTTCTAAGTGTAGTTTGATCTGAATCTTGATCACGTAGAACCAAATAGTCATGAAAGTGCTTCCCTGTAATTGTGGTGGAGGCAGCGGCAGACTGTGGACATTGACAACTAGTTCACTTAGACCAGTGACCGCTCATTTTTGTCATTGATATTGCGCTGGCTATTCTGACTATATTGCGGTGGCTATACTGACTATATAGCGCTGGCTATACTGATTATATTGCGCTGGCTATACTGACTATAATTGCGCTGGTTAAACTGACTATATTGCGCTGGCTATACTGACCGTAGTGCGCTGGCTATACTGACCGTATTGCGCTGGCTATACTGACTATAATTGCGCTTGCTATACTGACTGTATTGCGCTGGCTATACTGACTGTATTGCGCTGGCTAAACTGACTATATTGCGCTGGCTATACTGACCGTAGTGCGCTGGCTATACTGACCGTATTGCGCTGGCTATACTGACTGTATTGCGCTGACTATACTGACCGTATTGCGCTGGCTATACTGACTGTATTGCACTGGCTATACTAACTAATTGCACTGACTATACTGACTAATTGCGCTGGCTATACTGACTGTATTGCACTGGCTATACTGACTAATTGCGCTGGCTTGGCTATACTGACCGTATTGCGCTGGCTATACTGATTGTATTGAGTTGGCTATGCTGGTAACACGCAAATTGAAGAAAAAAAACTGATAATTGTTTTTATTTAAACTAGTTTTATATTGGTTCTTGCTAATATTTAATATACTATCTTATGTATATTTTAATGATATTTTTTGTTGCCTAATGCAACAATGACTCAAGCCTTGTGTTTGAGACTGTGTTAACATGTCTACAACCTCCCATGTATTATATTAGAGCTGTGAAACTCCCAGAAAATAACTAACCATTGCCTTCTGTGTCGTAGCGGTTATGAACTGATAACAGCGACAAATCAGTCTATTAGGCCCAGCCGCAAAGCTATGGCTATCAACTCTCCATTTTACTTTGTACGTCTTTTGTCTAATTAAGTCCATTGTCATTTGTTCATTGCGCAGTTTGGATAATCATCTTCTTGGATCCCCCCCCCCTCCTTTTTTTTTTCTTGTGATGACCAAGTGCTCTATTCTTGTGATGACCAAGTGCTCTATTCTTGTGATGACCAAGTGCTCTATTCTTGTGATGACCAAGTGCTCTATTCTTGTGATGACCAAGTGCTCTATTCTTGTGATGACCAAGTACTCTATTCTCAATACATGCCTCTAAAACATATTGTCACTTTAATTTTGGTTTAAAAAAATAGTTAAAGCTTGTTAATTATTGATGTTCAACTGTAAGTATATTTTAAATAGACTAAACCATCCTACATATTATATCTATTATGCAGATTTCTGTTATAAAATACTGTTTTTGAAATTTCATAAAACTGATTTATCGGACAGCACCAGAGCTAAAATTGTCATCAAATCATAGCTGATTCAATTCACTTAAACAGACAGCTGTCTTCGTGTGAGAGTCTGAAATCCTACTCTGATTGAGTCCTGATCGCAGAGAAAGAAAGAGAGAGAGAGAGAGAGAGAGAGAGAGAGAGAGAGAGAGAGAGAGAAATCATAGCTGATGACTTGCGCCAGTATTTTCTTTGCCTTGTTACAGTTTTTAAAACCAACATTAACGTAAATATAATCTAATACGGTTGGGTGCCAACATTGTGTGTGTGTGTGTGCGTGTGCGTTGGAGTAAATTATGGAACTGTTTGAAGTAGCCATGGCTGGATTTAGATTTGGTGAGGACCTGGCTAAAGCAAATGACATTTGGAGGCCCCTATTAAAGAACATTACCACAAGGTCTCTATCATAGATTACGATATAAGCAAATTTGAGACCTCTTCGGATTATGAGGCCCTAAATTGCAGCCTATTTAGCCTAGACCTAATTCCAGCCTTGGAAGTAGTACTTAATTTACATACTACTTATACTTTATATAAGAATTGTAATATTGTTATTACGTCATGCATTTTACACAACATAGAATCACATGCTCAATTGAACTATGTTGCTAAAGTGACATCAACAAAAAACATGATTATTACTTTTGAAAGGAGTAGCGTACTATACAAATTAAGGCATGAGCGTAGAGCGGTTTCGATGATAACAATGTTTCCTGAACAAACACCATGTTTGATTATCCGACATGTGTCGCGGTCTTTCCAAACAAATAAAAACGTTATTATTTCTGTGGTGAGAACAGCTGTGTATTTAGCGGATAATATCGTGGCTGGGACAACCCGATCGATGATAGTCGTGGATGTTGTGCTAATTGTGAAGTCCGTTCACTGGTTCAGAATAGGAATTGTTATACTGCCGGAGGCTAATTGCTGAGAAAACAATCGTTTCGGAAGTTAATGTTGTAGTCAGTCTAATGACACGCGTCTATATATTTCCAAAAGTTGTTTGTTTTAAGATATGATTTCCACCATTTTCTTCTTGACTTTGAAATGCTGATACCACAAGGAAAGTCACAAATTGATTACAACTCATATGAGACTAAAGAAATGTACTACAATGCATACCTCTGCATTGGTGAACAGTTCAGCTTAGGCTTTATAACAATGACAGTCGCTTGCTCATTTAATTGCTATTCTTAAAATAAAATGAGGGGACAATGAAACTGTATTTAAATTACACATACAAAAATTAATACTTGTACCCTTTCCACTATAACTCAGCGGCTGTCCGACTCCTATTCACGTATTTCTTGTATTTAAGGAGTGAGGTGTCTCTTGTCACTATCCAGTAATAATCTACACGCATTGAAGGGCCCCAACAACCCTGATACCTTGTCTCCATAACAGCAATGTCTTGATGAAGTCTTTAACATGAACATCGCTCAATTCTACAGTTTGGTGGAGAGACATGATCACCTACGCCACTAGGCCCAATACTTGATGAAGTCTTTAACATAACATCGCTCAATTCTACAGTTTGGTGGAGAGACATGATCACCTACGCCACTAGGCCCGGTACTTGATGAAGTCTTTAACATGAACATCGCTCAATTCTACAGTTTGGTGGAGAGACATGATCACCTACGCCACTAGGCCCGGTACTTGATGAAGTCTTTAACATGAACATCGCTCAATTCTACAGTTTGGTGGACAGAAATGTAAATGTGTGGGCAAGAATGAATCTTCAGAGACATGTTCCATCGAAGCCAATTGTACGTCAGAAAAAGATTTGTATCAGTTTTCAGGTAGTTTTCTGCTCTTTTGTTTCCAGTAACAAATGTTTTTATTGACCGGAATGTTATCCCTGCAGCCACCTGTTATCCATGCCACGCAACATGAGAAGGAGCTCATGTTTATTGTCTGCACTAATTTTACGACATCGGCGACCAACAGATGCTCCCTCCTTTAGTTTAACTTCACCCATCCTTGGAATATTTCTGATAAGGTACTGGAAATATCTCCTGTACTGCCCATTTGCCTTGATACATTTTTTAATGAGACCAAAGTAAAATATAAGGGTGGCAGCAACGTATGCAACTGCTGAATGCTTACTGCAAGGCTGCAATGTCTGTCTATTTGGCCAATCGTGTTTTTGATGCAGTGGTGATTTCTTGCACGACTATTCCACTCACAGAGAAAGCAACAGTGCTCGATATATCCACTTTGAAGTAGAAAGCAAAACTGCGACCACTTTGAGTCATTACAGAATGAACGTTGATGCTGATCGTAGTTTATACACATTAGAAGCTATTTAATGCCTTCATAAGTCTATTCTGTATGAACAGCGTGAACAATTTTAATTAGAGGTAAAACATTAGAAGTATGCAGTAAAACAGCTTTAAGAATGGTCTTCGAGGAATCAATGACACAACCCAATAATTTGGTTCGTAATAGATTTTGAGGGCTTCTTTTAATCAAGAAAGGATGCGGCTTGCAGAAAGATCACCCTCTTTGAAGAAGAATGTGACAAGCATGTTTCTGACAGTCCCGAAACACAGAAATTAGAACATAATTTGCTACAATGTTTTTGACAGTCCCGAAACACAGAAATTCGAACATAATTTGCTACAATGTTTTTGACAGTCCCGAAACACAGAAATTCGAACATAATTTGCTACGATGTTTTTGACAGTCCTGAAACACAGAAATTCGAACATAATTTGCTACAATGTTTTTGACAGTCCCGAAACACAGAAATTCGAACATAATTTGCTACGATGTTTTTGACAGTCCTGAAACACAGAAATTCGAACATTATTTGCTACGATGTTTTTGACAGTCCTGAAACACAGAAATTCGAACATAATTTGCTACAATGTTTTTGACAGTCCCGAAACACAGAAATTCGAACATAATTTGCTACGATGTTTTTGACAGTCCTGAAACACAGAAATTCGAACATTATTTGCTACGACCCTTTCATAGTTACAGCCTTGAAGCTCCCTCCGCCTTGTTCTTGGGTCAATTCAGAACTCTGACAAGATTATTGAGTTCACTTTGGACAATTCGATGTAGTTTAGTGGAGGAAATCGCACGAAATCTGCGTCGTGTGAAGTTGGTGGTTCAGAAACACAGACACTTTCTTATTCCTCACTTGAATCAGCTGATAATGATTCTGGCACTTTGGGAATCGGTAGGCCATTTCCATGTGGTACAGGAGGTATTGCAGAGGGAATGTAGGAATATTTCACAAATTAAATTTACTCCTTTGACATGTCTTTTAAAATTTGAACGATCATCTAAAAAGGATCATTCGTTATATGGCCTGTAACACTCTCCAAATCATTTTGACCCCGAAAGGCATTGTGTGCCCTTTGCATTGGCCTTTGCCACTGAACCGCTGTTTACGATTTGTTGCGCATGTATGAGAACATATATATGGCACTCAGTTCTTATCTTGATCTCCTATTGTGCAGTCATAGTGTAGATTGTAGACTTTCATAATTACTGCAGTCATATTTCGTTTTTGTGATACAACTTGAATTTCACCAGAAATATAGCAACAAATTATCTGCACTGTTCACACGTAACATGGGTATTTCTGAACTACATTTGATAGTGAAAGAACTATAAAGCTGTGCCAATATAATGCTGTTTAATTACGAGAGCTACGTTATGTGTACAGTGAGGTGATTCCAACCTTGGTATAATTGGCATCATCTATTCCCAATTCAAGAAAAAGACATAAAATTCAGTTGTTATTGCTCATGGACACAAATTATGCAGTCTACCAAATAAAGTGACATCACACAACTATCTATAGACCCTAAACACAACACTGGAAGTATACCCCACAAAAACTAGCCAATCATCATCATGTGCCATACCGATTGGCGTAGGCGATCACGTTCTTCCACAATCTTCTATCCACAGTGAATCGTATCAATTCTTTTGTTGACTGTTTTAAATGCAATGACACCAAGCTATCTAGTTTCTTCTCCGTCGTGGCAAGGCGCTGTGCCACTGAGTACGGGTTCGATCCTGCTTTGGTCCATATATTGTTCTTTGTTTTTTTTTTCTGTTGTTAATTATTTGCCATTTTTTTCCGCGTGCTATAAACATACCTCTTCATCTGAATTGATTCGCTGATTATCGCCTCGGAAATTTCCCTCTATAATAATATTCATTTATTATTATTTGTCTCTAGTTTTTTCTTCCTTTGTTGTCTGCGATCTCTCTTTCCTTTTATTTTGCCAGTTGTAACCAAGTATTCCAACTTTCCTATTCTCATGATGTGCCCGAAAAATGTTAATGTTTCTTTTTGATGTTTTATAGGAGCTGCCTATTTGAGAATGTATTCATTGGTCTTTTTGGTCCAGGGAGCTTTCAACATTCTGCTGAGAAATCCTACCTCTGTGACCTCTAATCGTCTTTTCATTTGTTTGTTTACTTCCATAGGTCAGAATTGGCTCTATATAGCACCGATGACTCCCTATCTTACTTCTATTGACATAGACGTGTTGCATAAGACGTTTTTCATTTTCTGAAATGCTATTTTGGCCTGAGTTAACCTACTTTTTATTTTGGTGGTGCATCTTCCATCTGATGTTATTATTGCGCCCAAATATTTGACGCGTTGCACTTGTTTCAGATTTGTCCTGTTTATTTTTATGCTGCATGCTGGTGATAATTGTTTCCTCGATATAACCATTACTTCTGTTTTCTTACAATCCAGACTGAGATCTTTCTTGTTGCTTTCTTTAAATATTATGTCTATCATTTCTTGTAGTTAATTTTTTTGGTCTCTGCTAATAAGACTGTGTCATCCGCATATCTCAAATTATTTATGTTGTGACCGTTGACTTGACTTCCTGTTTTGTCTACAAATGTGATCTCATAATATTTTCGCTGTACAGTGAAAACAAATTCGGCGACAGAACACAGCCGTGTCTGACTCCTTGTTTTATTTATTTAAGCCAATCAGACTTTTTAAATGAGTATATTGTTGTCGGAACCAGAAAATTAGATACGATTAACCGTTCTCAAGGCTGAAGCAATGTGGTCCTTGACCAGTGTTATTAATTCATCAACAAAATCAATTAATTAATAAATTAATAACAAGAATAAAGATTACCTGTTGTACAGCACAACATCAGGCAGCCAAACTGAATCGTATGGTATGTTTACCGTTGAGATGTTTCCATATTCATGGGCTCCCATCTTAATTTTGGATCATTCCAAACCTAAGTAGAGGAAGTAGTTAACGTTATTTATTAAATTAATTAATTCAGTATAACACTTGTAAGTTAAATAATGCTATACCACCAACTATCAAGGAGGGATCAAGTCATCATGCTTCGCCTACGCACTGGCCACAATAGAATGAGAAATCACATGTTCACTAAATTCAAAATAGGAACTACCAGCCTATGCCACTGTACACGGGACAATATGACTACAAAACATGTCTACAGGATTGCCCCCAGAACACAGACCTGAGAAGAGCAATGTGGTCCACACCCACCTCCCTGGAAGAGAAACTATATGGGGCAATCGAATCACTTAAACAGACTTCATGAGAGAGTCTGGAATCCTACTCTGATTGAGTCTTGATCGCACAGAGAGAGAGAGAGAGAGAGAGAGAGAGAGAGAGAGAGAGAGAGAGAGAGAGAAATAATGCTATTAATGTTTGTGTATTTATTTTTGCGCCGGTGTTGTTGTTGATAATCACTAGAGCGTTATCCATTTTTATCTAATTATATGATGTCTAAATAAAGTCTTTAGCAAATCGATTTAAGTATGCATATTTGTATAGAACTGCCTGCAGACACGCCTTCTGCTGTAAGAAATTAGTTTTTTTTATCGTGACAGTATCAAAAAAAAAGGAAGCATCAAGGAAATATCTTGACAATATTCTCTATTTATAGTTTTACTAAATCAAGGAAATATCGTGACAGTATTCTCTATTTACTACAAAGGACAAGAGGTAGTTTTCGATCCCAATCGACGGCTTCCGGGTTCACCCAGTCTTTAATGGGTACCAGATTTTTTTCTGGGAAAGTAAAGCGGCACGGGCGTAATACCGACCACATTACCCCAAAAGTCATGTGCCGAAGGTCTGTAAAATTTAAGGTCATTAACACCATATTTCCTATACGCCGCTTGGCGTGACAGGGCTCTTTACTTTACTTTTACTATTCTCTATTTATAGTTTTACTGCATCAACAAGGAAATATTGTGACATTATTCTCTATGTATAGTTTACTGCATTAAGGAAATATCGTGACAATATTCTCTATTTTTAGTTTTACTTCGTCAAGAAGGAAATATCGTGACAGTATTTTCTATTTATAATTTTGCTGCATCAAAGAAATATCGTGACAGTATTCTCTATGTATAGTTTACTGCATTAAGGAAATATCGTGACAATATTCTCTATTTTAAGTTTTACTTCGTCAAGAAGGACATATCTTGACAGTATTCTCTATTTATAACTTTACTGCATCAAGGAAACATCGTGACAATATTATATATTTATAATTTTGCTGCATCAAAGAAATATCGTGACAGTGTTCTCTATTTATAGTCTTACTGCATCAAGGAAATATCCTGACAGTATTCCCATTTATAGTTTTATTACACCAAGGTAAGATCATGATAAAAAAAGGAGCCATTAGTAGAGTGTAACGTTCACTTCCAGTGATGTGTTTATGGTCTATAGATAGTTGTGTGATGTCACTTTATTTGGTAAACTGCATAATTTGTGTCCATGAGCAATAACAACTGAATTGGAAATAGATGATGCCAATTATACCAATATTGGAATCACCTCACTGTACACATAACGTATCTCTCGTAATTAAACGTATTATATTGGCACAGTTTTATAGTTCTTTCACTATCAAATGTAGTTCATAAATATCCAAGACATGTGTGAACAGTGCAGATAATTTTTGCTATATTTCTAGTGGAATGCAAGATATATCACAAAAACGAAATATAACTGCAGTGATTAAGAAAGTCTACAAACTGCACTATGGCTGCACAATAGAAGATCAAGATAAGAGCTGGGCGCTATATATGTTGCCATACATGCGTAACAAATCTTAAACAGCGGTTCAGTGGCAAATGTCACACTACGTCTTTTATATGTTACACCCCACTACTGTCTCCTTGCCACCAGCTTTACTGCAGTCAGCATTGCAATTATTTGCCTGTTCCTTAAGATCGTGATAACATTCTCCATTATAATTTTATGGCATCAAGATAAGATTGTGATAATATTCTCCATTTATAATTTTATTGCATCAAGATAAGATAGTGATTGTATTCTCTATTTATAGTTTATTGCATCAAGATAGGAGAGTGATAATATTATCCATTTATAGTTTTATTGCATCAAGATAAGATAGTGATAGTATTGTCTATTTATAGTTTTATTGCATCAAGATAAGAAAGTGATAATATTATCCCTTTATAGTTTTATTGCATCAAAATAAGTTAGTGATAGTATTCTCTATTTATAATTTTATTGCATCAAGATAAGATTGTAATAATATTCTCCATTTATAGTTTTTCAAGATAAGATGGTGATAGTATTCTCTATTTATAGTTTTATTGCACAAAAATAAGATCGTGACACAACTCTCCATTTATAATTCTATTGCACCAAGGCAAAATGCCTAGTCACAAAAGACATTTCATTGTCAGAAATAAGGTACATATGTAATTTATGCAATCTCTGACCTTATATATCATATTTGTCTATAATCAGCGTTTTTGCCACACTTATTGTCTACTGTAGGCAATTCTCTACTTTCCTAGTTTCAGAACAAGATTATAATTTACGTTGGTCACGTGCCATGATAAGGACCCTTTCAGAGCAAGATTGTAATTTACGTTGGTCACGTGCCATAATAATGACCATTTCAGAACAAGATTGTAATTTACGCTGGTCACGTGCCATGATAAGGACCCTTTCAGAACAAGATTATAATTTACGTTGGTCACGTGCCATGATAAGGACCATTTCAGAACAAGATTGTAATTTACGCTGGTCACGTGCCATAATAAGGACCCTTTCAGAACAAGATTATAATTTACGTTGGTCACGTGCCATGATAAGGACCCTTTCAGAAAAGATTCTAATTTACGTTGGTCACGTGCCATGATAAGAACCCTGTCAGAACAAGATTGTAGTTTACGTTGGTCACGTGCCATGATAAGGACCCTTTCAGAACAAGATTGTAATTTACGTTGGTCACGTGCCATGATAAGGACCCTTTTCAACAATGAACCTAAATCTGTTTCATCACGAAAACTGTTTTCAAAATAATCTATTCAATTTTATTGTAAATAACCAAATTGCTGGATTGTCTTCAGCTGAGTTTAGACGCCTGGTCTTGGAGATTCAGCCTTGCTGATAACAGTGGTGGTCATTTGTCAGAAAATGCTGAACGCATTATCCATAGAGGAGGTGCACGTGGTGTTCCGGCTAAAACCACTGTTTCGCTGCCTGAAGAGACAGAACGGATCTTTTCTCTATCGGGGGTGAAATAAAAATCCTGAGTCTCACACGTCGTGGCAATTGCTTTGACCAAGCGGCCTTTATCCCTCTGGTTATATCGTGAGCGCTCTCTCTCTCTTTCCCCCTTCCCCCCACCTTGACATACACCAGCAATGTGTCGTAAAGATAGTTTTTTTTTATATCATCCATGATTTTTTCCTGACAGTCTCCATAGTTAGTTACTGCAGATCCCAGATATTCATAGTTTGTTACAATTTCAAGTTCTTTATTGTTGATGATGATTTGTGTTGGCTTTGATTTTGCCAATGGACATTATCTTAGTTTTCTGTATGTTTAGATAGAGGTTTTGCTATTTACAATGCTTTTACACACCCAAATTTCTCGGTTTATCCTTCTACTCTCTATTGGAGAGGCGGACAGTGTCATTAGCGTATCTGAGTTCTGGAAATAAGTTGCAAGTTATTGTGAAAGGGTGGAACTTCACAAATGTGTCGTTTCTGGAATTTCTCATGATGTTCTCAGCATAGATGTTGAACAGGTATGGAGAGGGGATGCATCCCTGCCTCCCCCCACCCCCTTTTTTTGTACTTCAAATCAATTGATGTTTCGCCCGCTAATCCAATAACTGCTTGATATCGTGATATAGTGATTTGGTGAAATGATCAGTCCCTGCTATTATATTATCCGTCCTTACAGTGTTGATTAATACTATTCTTTCGTTAATGTTATGACTTCCTTCATTTCCACTTTATTTCATGGAGCGTTGTAGTTTTTTGTTTTTGTTTAAAGGTATCCACTAGCACAATCTCCACTTATATGTTTTTATTATTTCCTCACAGCCGTTCTCTCAGCTCGTATCTTCCAATACATTGCTCGGTTATTTTATGCCCGTCAGGTCTCGTACACAACAGTTCTCTGACTTCTCCTGCTCCTTTAAATGGCCTTGTGTTAGTCATTCAGCAGAAACTCATTATCTATGAACGGGCTCACTACAATTACTTCGCACTCTCAACTGCTCTATTTACTGAAGCTTTTTTAAAAGCAGAACATTTGTCCCGATCTTTAAACTACGTGCTCGATCAATCGTAGACTTCTCTGTGGTCTCAATTAATGATATTTACACTGTGTTGTTTTTCTATTAATTCCATTGGATCACGAACTTGAGGTCCCAAGGGACGGACGCGCTGCCTAGTTCTAATAAATACATTTCACTTCCAAGTTGGACACCCCAGTAACAGTTTACGCAGAAAAAAAAACTGGCTAACAAGTCCGGTATCGCCACAGTCTCCACAATGTGAAGTTTGCTGATATAGAAGACCTAGTACTACACTATCTCTAGGATGGATAAGATCCAACTTATTCAAAATAACAGTGAACATTAAAGAATAGCATAGCAGACAAAATAAGAGTGAGAAATAAAGAATAGCATAGCAGACAAAATAACAGTGAGCAATAAAGAATAGCATAGCAGACAAAATAACAGTGAGAAATAAAGAATAGCATAGCAGACAAAATAACAGTGAGCAATAAAGAATAGCATAGCAGACAAAATAACAGTGAACAATAAAGAATAGCATAGCAGACAAATAACAGTGAACAATAAAGAATAGCATAGCAGACAAAATAACAGTGGGTATAAAGAATAGCATAGCAGACAAAATAACAGTGAGCAATAAAGAATAGCATAGCAGACAAAATAACAGTGAACAATAAAGAATAGCATAGCAGACAAAATAACAGTGAACAATAAAGAATAGCATAGCAGACAAAATAATTCATTAGCTCAGATCTAAGATTTAAAGGCTAACGTTCACCTGTGGTATTAACTCTATTTAGCTCTTCTTTCTCATATACCACTAGATAATATATTTCCGGTCAATATAGTGGATAGGCAACAGGAACCGCTGGGGCCCTGTCTGAAACGTGCTCCTTGTTGCAGTTTCCTCATATTCCAAGTCCGGCTTGCTGCCGGGGCTCCTGAGTTTAGTGATCTTTGCACACAGTGAGCTGTGTTTTTCATCCGGATCATGTTTCAATATTCTCATTGCTTACAATGAACGTGATGATATCGTATGACAAAAACAGCTCGGTTGCGTTCACTTTTAGTGCGGCTACGCCTTATGTCTTTTGACGTGTGCTGTTGCTCCTATGATGAGGTTTGCAGCTGCCTTTCTACGTTTGGATCCTTCAATGGAATGAGATGTTAATCTGTATAATTTCACTGGCACGGGCGGTTGAGCAATAATGGATTTTAATTCGTTTTCACTGATATCGTGGCCTTCGACTAACTATAACTATAGCTATAATATAATTCCGCTCGACTTATTTCTAATCTACATTTGTTCTTTAAAATAGTATTGATAATAATAGATGTCTTTAATGAAAATGCTCTGAGAAATACATTATCAAAGGAAATAAATATTAGCTTCTTTAATAAGTTATTCATACTTCTACACTGGGATACTGTGCTGACTAAATACATTGTAGGATAGGTACAAGAATTCAGATGACGTCGTTTTCAATGCGTGCAAGGACATCCGAGCCCAGGCTTTCACTGACTGAGAGAGAGCTGTCGAAAACAAAGCAGATGGGGGTGACATGATAACACGACAAGGCGTCGTCATTCCAATGACTATCTAATAATGATAATATGAGTGAGTCATTAATCTTTCTGCTTTACCGTTTGGAGACCAGAGAAATGTGAATGTACATACGAATTTTGAGAAAACAAGGACAGCTGAAAGTAATGATGCTGTTCTGAAGATGCCAAAGCGAAACGAAAGTTTATTTCCAGCATCAGAAAAAAAAAAAACATACTTTAGTTGGCCATGTTATGAAACGTTAATTACTGGAATATATTGTGACAACAGGAAAAATGTAGGGGAAAAAGAGATAGAGGAAAGCAGAGAGAAAGATACAAGACAATTTAAGAGAGCGATTTGATATGTAGTCAACAACAGAAATGATAATAGCGCTGTAGAGATAGAAAGTTGTGGGGAGTCATAACCACAATAATGAAGATTATTTGGTCCAGTCTATGAGAGTAATAATACATTTGTTCATTTTTACATTGTCAGTGACCATCTTCACAGGATATCCAAGTTCTGGCTCAAACTGTTTATGTCCACTATTCTCTACCGGCTGTCCATAATCCGACTTCTCTTCGTCTGCTCTGATAGGAATCACTGCTCATCACATATTCTGTCCCGCGTCTGTCTGTTATCGCTACAAACATTTTAATTGGAGCAAGAGTTCGATTGTTGAGGCGATTCTGACAAAAATGACTTTTTTGCGCTCAAGATACGACTCTACGGCATCAGACTGAAAACAGAAGCCACGTCATAGGAATACATGTTGTCATGTAGTGGACATCGGAAATTACTTCATGTATTTCTTTATTTATTTCAGTTCATGGCTACAATGTTTGAGATTGATGATATTCGTGTGAAATATCACTCATGTTTGTTATCAGCAGTAATTAAGGATGACATTTCCACCACCACCACTGCCAGCAAGTTCCCCTTCGCGCCTGTTCCTTTGGTTCAACTTGTAATTATCTGAAGTAGAGCTGCTGATCTCATTTCTACCTGATTGAAATTTGGGAATGTCATTTCGCGCTCTACCAATGAGGCTCGGCTAATCTGGTCTCCTCCTCTAATAGTAATTCCAGAAGCTCGCTCTCCTACATTCTCTAGAGCTTCCATCCAAGTCCATATCTGACTATATTGGCACATTTTCCTGACATTCTGGTGATATTTCTCGACCAACGCTCTCAAAGCTCAAGTTTTTATAGTGTCTTGTTCACAACTTTGTTCTACAGAACTTTAACATTTGCACCAAATTTAATTTTGAGCACGGCTAAAGTTCTACCCACCTCTTATCTTTGCTTTCGAGACCGCCTTCGTGTCCGTGATAATTTTCTTCTCCTTCTTATTTTAAATAATTTCTCATTACTCAATGACACTTCATTTCTGTGGATTCTTTCCGCCAGATTTTCCTTCTCCCTCGAGAGATTCCTACCCCCGGCAAGATCCTATCTTGTTCACTAAATTCACTAAATGTTTTTTTTTTCCCTAGAAAGTTTACTAAACCCTGGCGAGGTTCCTAAAGCTGTGTTGTACTTATTTTCATTGTCAACGACAAAAGCGTGCGCTCTGAACCGTTCCGACTAAAAAAAAGCCTTGCTCTTTCTTTCTTTCTTTCTTTCTTTCTTCCTTTCTGTCTTTTCTTTTCTTTTTTCTTTTCTTTCTCTTTCTTTCTTTCTTTCTTTCTTTCTTCTTTCTTTCTTCTTTCTTTCTGTCTCTCTTTCTTTCTATCTTTCTTCCTTTCTTTCTTTCTTTCTTTCTTCATTCATTCCTTCCGTCACTCCTTTCAAAAATAATCCATCATTTTAAATTGTTAAAAAATATTGGCATTAACCATGGTTTGTTAGCCGAAACGTATATTTTGTTTGTTGTGACGTTTGTCAGTACCTCCGTAAACAGTCATTAGCGAATGTAATTATTTCCCTTTTTGAGCGGCGCTAACATAATTCGTTAAACACTCCTGGTTTACTTGTCTCATTTCTTTGAAGTGGCACCTCGCGTTAAAATATGGATCTATTAAATATATTATGAAAAATAACCGAGACAAAAAAAATGGCACTGTACCTGGTTAATCCAGCAATTAGTTGTTATAATTTGGTTCTTCTCGTCCTGGAAGAGTAAGAGGAAATAAATCAAAATTAGTAACGGAGAATGTCTGGTGGTAAAAGTTAGAGCCGGGTGATCAATGATGGTGTTGCTTGAGGCATTTATGAGTTTCAAGTTAGTATAGATTGTGTATCACTGTGATTGTAATTTAATTGCTCAAGTTTGTAAAGATTGTGTAGCACTGTGATTGTAATTTTAATTGCTCAAGTCTGTAAAGATTGTGTAGCACTGTGATTGTAAATTTTAATTGCTCAAGTCAGTAAAGATTGTGTAGCACTGTGATTGTAATTTTAATGCTCAAGTCTGTAAAGATTGTGTAGCACTGTGATTGTAATTTTAATTGCTCAAGTTTGTAAAGATTGTGTAGCACTGTGATTGTAATTTTAATTGCTCAAGTCAGTAAAGATTGTGTAGCACTGTGATTGTAATTTTAATTGCTCAAGTTTGTAAAGATTGTGTAGCACTGTGATTGTAATTTTAATTGCTCAAGTCTGTAAAGATTGTGTAGCACTGTGATTGTAATTTTAATTGTTCAAGTCGGTAAAGATTGTGTAGCACTGTGATTGTAATTTTAACTGCTCAAGTCTGTAAAGATTGTGTAGCACTGTGATTGTAATTTTAATTGCTCAAGTTTGTAAAGATTGTGTAGCACTGTGATTGTAATTTTAATTGCTCGATTCTGTAAAGATTGTGTAGCACTGTGATTGTAATTTTAATTGCTCAAGTCAGTAAAGATTGTGTAGCACTGTGATTGTAATTTTAATTGCTCAAGTCAGTAAAGATTGTGTAGCACTGTGATTGTAATTTTAACTGCTCAAGTCTGTAAAGATTGTGTAGCACTGTGATTGTAGTTTTAACTGCTCAAGTCTGTAAAGATTGTGTAGCACTGTGATTGTAATTTCAACTGCTGAAGTCTTTAAAGATTGTGTAGCACTATGATTGTAATTTCAACTGGTCAAGTCTGTAAGGATTGTGTATCATCGTGGGCGTTGTTTATTCGGCCAAGTTTGTCATATTTCTATCTTAGGAACAATATGAATATGAGAATACTTGTAGGCGAATAAATGTCAGTATTTGATCTTCTCAAGGTGGGGTAAACGTGGATTTAATGCTGCAGATCTGAGTGAAAGCATGTGGGGATATTATCTTTATTATGTCATATTTTCTTTCTTCTTTCTTCTTTCTTTCTTTCTTTCTTCTTTCTTTCTTTCTTTCTTTCTTTTTTCTTTCTTTCTTCTTTCTTTCTTTTCCTTCTTCTTCTTTCTTCTTTCTTTCTTTCTTTCTTTCTTTCTTTCTTTCTTTCTTTTTCTTTTCTTTTTTTCTTTTCTTTTTTCTTTCTTTTCTTTCTTTCTTCTTTCTTTCTTTCTTTCTTTCTTTCTTTCTTCTTTCTTTCTATCTTTCTTTCTGTCTTTCTTTCTTTCTTTCTTCTTTCTTTCTTTCTTTCTGTCTTTCTTTCTTTCTTTCTTTCTTTCTTTCTTTTCTTCTTTCTTTCTTTCTTCTTTCTTCTTTATTTCTTTTCTTTCCTTCTTTCTTCTTTCTTTCTTTCTTTCTTTCTTTCTTTCTTTCTTTCTTTCTTTCTTTCTTTCTCCTTTCTTTCTTTTTTTCTTTCTTTCTTTCTCCCTTTCTTTCTTTCTTTCTTTCTTTCTTTCTTTCTTTCTTTCTTCTTTCCTTCCTTCTTTCTTTCTTTCTTTCCTTCTTTCCTTCTTTCTTTCCTTCTTTCTTTCTTCTCCCTTCTTTCTTTCTTTCTTCTTCTTTCTTTCTTTCTTCTTTCTTCTTTCTTTCTTTCTTTCTTCTTTCTTTCTTTCTTTCCTACTTTCTTTCTTTCTTTCTGTCTGAATAATGTGACTGATTTTATTTAAATTTATCAAAGCGAGTGATTGAAATCCTTGTCTGCCACAAACAACAAGAAAACAAACATCGAATTTCTCTTTATTTTGTGAATGGAGTCACGTGGACTTATTAATAGAAGTGGGTTAAACCACAACCAACTATAGATTTACTTAGGCCCGCGGTTTGAGACGGAATTCTCGGAAAACACAAACTGGCATGACGTTTTCAGCTTTGCGAGCAGGGGTAGTGTGACGTCAGACGTCTATATCTTCTACAGTTGAAGACGACACGCCAGTTGGTGGTTTTCATGCGTTATTTCCTGCTCGCGGGCCTTAGTAAATCTATAGTTGGCTGTGGTTAAACATATGTGGCCCTTTCAGACTTTTGAAGCAGCAAAAGACATCATCATTGAGTGCCGTCTCCGCAACGAAGGTTGGCTACCATGGAGCGCCATTCTGATATATCTCTTGCTTTGATAGTGCAGATTGTCATAGGCTTATTTGTCCATCTTTTGATGTTATACGTCCATGTTAGTCTTGATCTGCCTCTGCTTCTTTTACCTTTTATTTGCCTTCCAATATTACTTTTAGTAGGCTATTGTGTCTTTAACATGCCCCAAAAATATTTCATTTGTCTTATTCTAATTATGTTTAGTGGTTCTCTTTTCATTTTTAGTTGTTTTAAAGGTTCATTTGTTTTCTTTTCTTTTCATCAAGTTCTACCTTTTCTTCTATATATCCACATTTCAAGGGCTTCAATTCTCTTTTCTATTTTCTTGTCTAATGTCCATGTTTCTGCACTATATAGGAATGTTGAGAAGATATAACATTTTGCTATTCTTTTTTTTTAGCTCTGGTGCTATTTGTTTTGATGTTAGTATATTTTTCATGGCATTAAATTACTTTTTGCCACTCCTATTCTTTTGTTTATTTCAGTTTTACATTTTCCATCATTGGTTATAGTATGGCCAAGGTAGTTGTAGAAAAAAAAAGCAAAAGGCAAGGGAGCTAATACACTGTTCTCCTATACTCCGCTATTGTTACTGTGATGAATTATTGCAAGTACATATTGTTGCCTGCTTTTTGTACTAAAGTACAGGTTTAGTGTCTCGTACACGCTTTGTAGCTGCAGGTTATTGATTGAATAATACATACAAACACAAGCAAATGTGCAGGTATCAAGTTACTGCGGGAATGTTGACCTGGGATTTGCAATAGTTGTCGCCCGTTGTGAGGTAGTGATGGGGAAAGGGATAGTAGTGGAAGCTTGAGATATTTCGTATTTAGGAGGAATATTAGAAGTATGAAGGTGATCTAGAAGGAGAGAGTGATAGAAGAATATGGATTTGGGAGGAAGAGTAGAAGTATGAAGGTGATCTAGAGGGAGAGAGTGATAGAAGAATAGGGATTTGGGAGGAAGAGTAGAAGTATGAAGATGATCTAGAGGAAGAGAGTGATAGAAGAATATGGATTTGGGAGGAAGAGTAGAAGTATGAAGGTGATCTAGAGGGAGAGAGTGATAGAAGAATATGGATTTGGGAGGAAGAGTAGAAGCATGAAGATGATCTAGAGGAAGAGAGTGATAGAAGAATAGGGATTTGGGAGGAAGAGTAGAAGTATGAAGATGATCTAGAGGAAGAGAGTGATAGAAGAATAGGGATTTGGGAGGAAGAGTAGAAGTATGAAGATGATCTAGAGGGAGAGAGTGGTAGAAGAATATGGATTTTGGACGAAGATTAGAAGTATGAAGATGATCTAGAGGGAGAGAGTGATAGAAGAATAGGGATTTGGGAGGAAGAGTAGAAGTATGAAGATGATCTAGAGGAAGAGAGTGATAGAAGAATAGGGATTTGGGAGGAAGAGTAGAAGTATGAAGATGATCCAGAGGGAGAGAGTGATAGAAGAATAGGGATTTGGGAAGAAGATTGGAAGTATGAAGATGATCTAGAGGGAGAGAGTGGTAGAAGAATAGGGATTTGGGAAGAAGATTGGAAGTATGAAGATGATCTAGAGGGAGAGAGTGATAGAAGAATATGGAGAAAATTGTGGAGAGAAATAGAATTAATTTGTGCGAGAGAGACAGAAGAATAAAGTGTGAAAAAATGTGACAAAAATGGAGAAGAATAGAGCAGGCAAAGAATGAGAGGCTGAGTAAATGAAGAAAGAAGTCAGAATAAGGTAGAGAGAAAAAAAAAATAAAATGAAAGTGTACTGGAAGGAAAAAGAACGAGTGCAAGATGTACAAGCGGGAGATAATGAAGAAACGTAAAGCACGGAGGGATGGTAAATTAAGAATGGATTGACGGAATAAGAGGGCTAGTAAGTAGAAAGACTTAAATGAATGTTAGAAGAGATTCATTTTCTTCTTTTTATTCGTTATTTTTCATTTTGTCCACTACCTCTTATTGACTTTTGTGCGTTAACGGAGACGCAAAGTCCTAGCTCTCTCCCCTCTGGCAGCCCCAACTACTGTCTGTCTTTGTGATGTTGCTGTTGAATATATTCCTGATATTATCACGCCATCCCACCCCGGGATTACCTCCTAGCTAGCTTTATGATTCTATCTTGTTAAATATATATGCGTTGTACGACATGTAATCACGAGACATTATCGTATCGCAGGACAAACAATACTATTCATGTCTTTGTACATAATGCAAGACTAATTCTTTGTCGATTCTGTGACCTGATTTCAAATTGTCTCATCAGCTCACGCCGGAAGCCATCTTTAGACATTCCATTTCTTTGCAGGCAAATTCTGCTTCCGGTTTTGTTGAATTTGGTGTGGTTATCCATGTTTGGCACTTGTAACATAAAGTGGGATGATAGTGATTTGTAATAGATGTTTCTTGGACAACGAAGTGCCGCTAACAAAGGCAGACTCAAGTACACATAACGAGGAGGCAAATAATAATAAATTAATATTATTATGGAGGGAAACTTCCGAGGCGATAATCAGCGAATCATTTCAGAGGAAGAGATATGTTTACAGCAATCGGAAAAAAATTACAAATATCAACAACAGAAAAAAAAACAAAAAACAATATATGGTTCGAAGCAGGATCGAACCCGTACTCAGCTGATTTGGCAATGTTCCCTAGCGTTTGGCTTCTCGTGGCAAGGCGCTGTGCCACTGAGTACGGATCTAATAGATAGGAAGTTGACTTCGTGGCATCCGACGACAGCCCACGATAAAAGATTAAAAGATAACTATAACTTTTGTTGGTATATATATATATATATATATATATATATATATATATATATATATATATATATATATATATATATATATACGGGTTCGATCCTGCTTCGGACCATATTTTGTTCTTTTTTCTTTTTTTTTGTGATTATTTTTGTAGTTTTTTTCCGAGTGCTGTAAACATACATCTTTCTCTGAAATTATTCGCTTACACATAACGATTTGCTCGACAAAGTGAACAGCAGAAGCGAATTCAGAGTTGAGAGCAAAATTGAAGTAAGATTTCTTGAACACAAGATAACGAAAGAAGCATTAAGAACGAAAACAGGATAGAATTCAAAATAAATTCATGCACTAAAGAAACATAGGAATAATTTACAAAAATAGAACACACTGCGGAAGCCAGCTGAGAATATTATACAACTGGGCCTGTTTTGGAATCGTCAGGGATAAAGACAAAGAGGAAGATCAAGGTATTGTTGGAAAAGACAGATGGAAACAGAGATGAAGATGATGAGGAAGACATGGAATGATCTTAAAAGAATGGCAAGAAACAGAACGGCTTGGGAAGTGTTTGTTGATGACCTATGCTCTACAGGGAGCTGAAAGGTAGAAAAAGAAGAAGAAAAAAGAAGAGACTGTATAATCGTCATCATTATCATCTCCACTACACTCTACTGTGCATTGTATTATTTTGTTATTGTTTTGTTACAAGAACACGCATAATGGCTTTCTACTGTTGATACTTCCTTCTTTGTCTAATGAAATGCATTACAGCTCACATGGATCAATGCGTTTTCTCATTTCTGTCAAGTTAGTTTTGGTCTGTCACATTCGAGCTATCCATTAGTCTGAAGACCTTCATCTGTCTCCTACTTGATGTTTGTTATTTGTGATCGTTTCTACTGACCAATCTAGTTGGTTATGCTCTTCTTACCAGTGTTCGTAAACAAAGTGTTGTCACAAGATGAGGCACACTTAAACACATATTTGCGTTATCCTCACATAGAGTTACAAGTTGTGGGGAGATGCAATTTTTTATACTGTGACGTGTGTGTCATTGAAACTATTTCTTTTACTTATCTCCTACATTTTCTTTAATTTTATTTTGTTTGTTTCTTCTTTATTTATTAATGGTTTTCTCAAACAAATTATCTAAACTGGTGTGATATCTGTTGCGCATGCCTTACCTAGGGATCCTGTTTGCATCTGAAATTAACGCTTAGGTAGAATAAGTAAACGTTGCCCCCATGTCTTGCTATTTGCATGAAAAATGTGTTGTTAGTGACCATGTTTTTCCTCTTCTTCACTTATTATGATCATCATCAAGTACCGAGCCTAGTGGCGTAGGTGATCATGTCTCTCCACAACTTTCGATCTCGGCAGCTATTTATCATTTCTGTTGTTGACCTTCTGCCAAGTCATTCTCTTAAGCTGTCTGTTATTTTTTCTCTTTGCTTCCCTCTATCTCTTCGTCCCTCAATTTTCCCAGTTGTTACAATATATTCCAGTTGCTCTCTTCTCATTACATGGCCAAAAATGATGATTGTCTCTTCCCAATATTGGAAATTAGCTCTCTTTTTGCTTTGACCTTTCTCAGAACCTCTTCATTACTCTTCTTAGCTGTCCATGGTATTCTCAACATTCTTCTGTAAAACCACATTTCTACAGACTCCAGTGATTTTCTTGTCTGTTGTCCTATTGTCCATGATTCGCATCCGTATGTTAAGACTGGCTCTGTGTAACATTTAAGAACTCTTTTTTCTTGTTTCTATTGTCAAAAATGGATTGCATAGTATTTTCCTCATTTTTTGGAAAGCTGCTTTTGCCTGAGCCATTCTACATCTCACCTCTTTTGTACATCTTCCGTCTGAGGTTAACAAAGTTCCCAAATATTTAAATTCATTTACCTGTTTAAATATTGTTCCACTTGTCTTTATTTTGCACTGAGGTGATGTCTTTTTCTTTGTTGTTACCATTACCTCTGTCTTTTTGCTATTAAGGCTGAGTCCTTTATTTTTGCTTTCCTTCACTACAATGTCCAACATTATTATTATGATACCCGTTCTGGTATCTAGTGCGATACAATATTTTAGCTTTTGCTACTCTGGCAGTTTTAACCAATGTCACGTGATACCGTTGCAGACTTTTACGAATGTTGCAATTTCATCTTCTTCTTGGTCTGCCTTGAGCTCCGCGTCGTTTTTCTCATTGCAGGATATGTAAACAAAGTCAATGATGGCTAAATAAGGAATCAGACAGGTAGAAACATTTAATTGCTCTTCAAAGCTGACGTTATATCTAGAAACTTTTCTTAAATCCATCATAGATTGGGTAATCCAACATAGATTGGGTAATCCAACATAGATTGGGTAATCCATCATAAATGGGGTAATACATAATAGATTGGGTAATCCATTATAGATTGGTTAATTCAACATAGATTGGGTAATCCAACATAGATTGGGCAACCCAACATAGATTGGGTAATCCATCATTGGGTCGTGTCGCTGTTAGTGTTATTGACAGTCGAGCATGTGCTGATTGACTCAAGAGTCAGTTTTTCAAGAAGACCCAGGCAATATTACAAATCATGTTTTTATTTTCTACCGTTGCCTTCTTAAATATAGATTTCCGTATCACTGGTAGCTAACTTCAGAGCTGAGCAATAGGAAGACATGTGTGTTTTGTTTTCTCGCAACACCCACCATCAATTATTTGCCTGTTCCCTACCCACCATCAATTATTTGCCTGTTCCCTACCCACCATCAATTATTTGCCTGTTCCCTACCCACCATCATTATTTGCCTGTTCCCTACCCACCATCAATTATTTGCCTTTTCCCTACCCACCATCAATTATTTGCCTGTTCCCTACCCACCATCAATTATTTGCCTGTTCCCTACCCACCATCAATTATTTGCCTGTTCCCTACCCACCATCAATTATTTGCCTGTTCCCTACCCACCATCTAATAGAAGAATAGCGTGAACTACAGCAGCCATTGCAAAGATAAAACCCTATTTAGAAAGATGACTTTCCTCTTGGCTCTAAAATCCGGTTGATGAGTACCCATGGTATATCAATTTGTATAACTGTTTGCGAAACAAAGACCCTTGCAGTGCAACTACAGAAGCTAATACAAGCTATGAAGATGAAATGTTATCACCCGATTTTGGATATCTCTTGCTCAGATCGTATCACAAATGAAAAGCTCAGAAAAGGATACAACAAGCAATCGGTTGTACATGATGATCTTTTGCTTATTTGATGAAGCACAAAGTGAAATGGTTTGGCCACATATCTCGAACCCGTGCTCAGAATAGGTAGAATTGGATGGAAAGAAAAGAAAACAAACGATGAAGTTTTAAAACAACTAAAAATAAAAAGAGAAATACTAAATACAATTAAGACAAGCAATGCAATTTTTGGGGCACGTTAAAAGACACAACAGCTTACTAAAGTAATATTGGAAGGGAAAATACAAGGTAAAAGAGGCAGACCAAGACTAACATGGACGAGTAACATCAAAAGATGGACAAGTCAATCTATGACAACCTGCACCATCAAAGCAAGAATGGCCTTCCATGGTAGCCAACCTTCGTTGCGGAGATGGCACTCGATGATGATGCATCTCGATCGTCTAGTTTAGTAAAGATAATTCTGCAGGGAACTGTTAAAGGATCTAGAAGATGAGGTAGGATGAGAAAGAGATGGGCAGATAATATCAAAGAATGGACAGACCCCGACTTTGCATAGTCTTTAAGAATGACTAAAAATATAGAGAAACGGAGGAGGTTTGATGAAGTCTCACTGTGATGCCCCAACAACCCCAAGTTTATGGGATCAACAAGAAAGACAGTCTAACAGAAACACGACGAATACCAATGAGTTAAAGAGTCGTGGCAAAGTATTTGCTTTCGACATATTGGACGAGGTTATTGTTATTTGTCACAGAAACGAGCAGTAACAATCACAAACGACAACATTCGTATTCGGCAGACATATTCTATTAGACAGAAGTGAAATACCTTTAATGCACTATTGGAAACCTAATCACAAACAAAAGAAATACTTTCTTTCCCAATGAAAGGTTTTCCAGCTAATGTGTAAAGGGTGTGTGTTACGTTCTGGATGCGTGCTGATCACGAGCTTTAATATCTTACACACTACTCGTGACAAACGTGTGAACAAACATAAATACGTGAGTCAACGAACAGAAAGGATAATAAGATGACAGAAGCGCGCTTATTTGTTCACTAGCCTACAAATAGAACTAGTATAGTAGTGCTAGGAAATAATTCACTAACATACACATAGAACTATAGTACAGTAGTGCTAGGAAGTAATTCAGGAAGATGTAGTAGTGTTAGGAAGATGTAGTAGTGCCAGGAAGATGTAGTAGTGCCAGGAAGATGTTGTTGTGCTAGGAAGATGTTGTAGTGCCAGGAAGATGTAGTAGTGTTAGGAAGATGTAGTAGTGTTAGGAAGATGTAGTAGTGCCAGGAAGATGTAGTAGTGCCAGGAAGATGTAGTAGTGTTAGGAAGATGTAGTAGTGCCAGGAAGATGTAGTAGTGCCAGGAAGATGTTGTTGTGCTAGGAAGATGTAGTAGTGCCAGGAAGATGTAGTAGTGCTAGGAAGATGTAGTAGTGCCAGGAAAATGTAGTAGTGCCAGGAAGATGTAGTAGTGCCAGGAAGATGTAGTAGTGCCAGGAAGATGTAGTAGTGCCAGGAAGATGTAGTAGTGCCAGGAAGATGTAGTAGTGCCAGGAAGATGTAGTAGTGCCAGGAAGATGTAGTAGTGCCAGGAAATTGTAGTAGGGCCAGGAAGATGTAGTAGTGCCAGGAAGATGTAGTAGTGCCAGGAAGATGTAGTAGTGCCAGGAAAATGTAGTAGTGCCAGGAAGATGTAGTAGTGCCAGGAAATTGTAGTAGGGCCAGGAAGATGTAGTAGTGCCAGGAAAATGTAGTAGTGCCAGGAAGATGTATTTGTGCTAGTAAGATGTAATAGTGCCAGGAGATGTAGTAGTGCCAGGAAGATGTAGTAGTGCCAGGAAAATGTAGTAGTGCCAGGAAGATGTAGTAGTGCCAGGAAGATGTAGTAGTGCCAGGAAGATGTAGTAGTGCCAGGAAAATGTAGTAGTGCCAGGAAGATGTAGTAGTGCCAGGAAAATGTAGTAGTGCCAGGAAGATGTAGTAGTGCCAGGAAGATGTAGTAGTGCTAGGAAGATGTAGTAGTGCCAGGAAATTGTAGTAGGGCCAAGAAGGTGTGGTAGTTCCAGGAAGATGTAGTAGTGCTAGGAAGATGTAATAGTGCCAGGAAGATGTAGTAGAGCCAGGAAGATGTGGTAGTGCTAGAAAGGTGTGGTAGTGTTAGGAACCGTTGTAGTGCTAGGAAGGTGCAGTTGTGCTATGCAGCCGCTGTAGTTTAATAATTAGTCAATTTTGAACACAAAGATGTCGGGTCCACTCTCTTGATTGACTGACTAGTTAGTGCACTCACTAGCACATCAGCTTTCTTTCTGAAAATGTAATATCGCCTGGCTTAATGCCGACCATACTACCCTAAATGTGCTAATGTTAACAAAAAAAGACACTAACGCCATATTCCCCACACGTCAGACTGGGCCTGGATGATATTCTTTCTGTCAGTTACTCAAGGCCGAATGTTATGAGAGTACAATAACCAATATTACATCTCTGACGTGTCTCAACCATGTCTTTTTTTGATAAACTTCGTGCCCTCATAACTTAAAAAGCACATCTACCAATCCGCACAAGTAGAATTTGGGACCAGGTTAAATGAGGCAAAAACAAATAGAAGTTTGTTGTTCATGGCTATATGACTAATTGAACTAGTAATCCGTAATTTCCACTGTTTTTATAACATTGAAAGCATTAATCGCATTATCATAAACGCGGAAGACAGGTTGTAACTATTACATCAAGTGTAACATGTAAATAGCAAATAATAAACATTACTAACTTCAGTATTAAAAATGCGACAGTCATAAATTTGCACGAGTGTCGTAAAATTGCGACATTGTCACTTACACTATATTTCAGGTTATGAAATTAACGATTTCCTATGGGTTGACAAGTACCACCTGAAGCATGACAATCGACCGAGGCACATACCACAATGAAGATAACCAATGGGATCTACGGGATCCAACGTCACGACACGTTCATTATCACTCTCTCCCTCTCTCTTTCACACACACACTCACACGCATGCACTTAAAACTGCCAAAACCAAAGTCAAGGGCACATAACCGATGCAGCACAAGGCTCAAATGAAATGAGCTCAACACTCTAAAGTCTAAAGCGAGCAATTGATGAAGAAAGAAGAAAAAAAAACAGGAAAAGAGTCCCGTCACGCCACGTGGCGTACAGAGAATGTGGGGATAAGTGGCCATATTTTTATAGATCGTCGGCGCATGATTTTTTTAATTCAAGTAGCCAGTATTACGCGCTTGTCAAGTTTTCTTCACTAGAAAAAAATCCTGTATCCATTTAAGCCTAGGTGAACCTGGAAGCCATAGATCTGGATCGAACCCGACCTCTTGTCCTTAGTAATCCAGATTACTAATCACCGAGCCATTGTGACTTCCGTTTACAGAAATTAACACATCCGGAAACAGTTGTTGTAAGGCAAGTTTAGCAAGGCCTGCGAACGATCTACGGATAGAAGAGATGCGTCAAGAATATAACGTAATGTCTAACGAAACTTCAATATTGAACGAATCTCCTTGGAAAACGTGTTTAGGACCTCTCAATATGATAAGCTGTGTTATATAAGAGAAACACGTATGCAGGACCTCTCAATATGATAAACTGTGTTATATTAGAGAAACACGTATGCAGGACCTCTCAATATGATAAGCTGTATTGTATTAGAGAAACACGTATGCAGGACCTCTCAATATGATAAGCTTTGTTATATTAGAGAAACACGTATGCAGGACCTCTCAATATAATATGCTGTGTTGTATTAGAGAAACACGTATGCAGGACCTCTCAATATGATAAACTGTGTTATATTAGAGAAACACGTATGCAGGACCTCTCAATATGATAAACTGTGTTGTATTAGAGAAACACGTATGCAGGACCTCTCAATATGATAAACTGTGTTATATTAGAGAAACACGTATGCAGGACCTCTCAATATGATAAACTGTGTTATATTAGAGAAACACGTATGCAGGACCTCTCAATATGATAAACTGTGTTATATTAGAGAAACACGTATGCAGGACCTCTCAATATGATAAACTGTGTATATTAGAGAAACACGTATGCAGGACCTCTCAATATGATAAACTGTGTTATATTAGAGAAACACGTATGCAGGACCTCTCAATATGATAAACTGTATTATATTAGAGAAGTTGGTTGAATAATCGTCTACTGACCAGGTGAGGTTCTCCACATGGAGCAAATTAAAAAAAAAGACTTTGGAGTTCATAAACCTTCAAAAATGGGTCATCATAGATTTTCTCTAACAAAATAGGAGGACTGGCGTGATACTAATCATCTCATGCATAAATGTACAAATGACCATTGAAACAATAATAACGCTAAAACTATGAAATGTGACGTGAACCTTATAGTACAAATAGTTGTGACTAGCTTTACAACAGTCTAGGCATTCCCATATCCGATCTGCAACCCATTCCAACAGCAATCGAAGTGTTTGTCTTCTGTTTGCTCATGTCCTGCATTTCTTGAACGCGTTGCGATCTTTCCCGCTGATGTTGCTTGTCCTGCTTCCGTCCTTCCTGGCCCAGAACTTTACATCTTCTTGTTAGTAACGCTGTAGCATTGCAGTGTGTGATACGAGTTATGAAAAAATCTATCTGCCAGAAAGGACTAAAGATTCATGATCTTTAGGACGAGCTCTGGTCACATATGTTCAGCGTTAAGTCTTTGTTGTTGCAAATTTGTACTTGACATTTTAGCATTCACAGCCTGGATGAAACAAATGAGAAGTACAAGTGTAAAGTTGTTATCGCTTCTTGTGACACACGATTTGTGACACGCGACTTGTGACACGCGACATGTGACACGCGACTTGTGACACACGACTTGTGACACGCGACTTGTGACACGCGACTTGTGACACGCGACATGTGACACGCGACTTGTGACAGACTTGTGACACACGGCTTGTGACACATGACTTGTGACACGCATGAGCAGGAACAATACCAATGTTCTATAAAAGCTGCCATACTGACAATGTTGTGAAAGTCATAGAACAAAGAAAAAGGAGGAAAAAAATCAAGACTTCCATAATTTCATACAATCTGCCTGAGGAACATTTCGCAGAATGTTTTGAATAAACAAAATCAACAGTCAATAACTGTCTTAAGATGTACTCCAAAGTAAATGGACACGTGACAACTGGCAGATCCTGTGATCAGCAAAACTGCAGAAATAATTTAAGTATCCCCATACAGAAAATTAAATGTCACGAAGAACATGTAGCACAATACCAGCATGGCAGTAACATTAAAATTACTGAGGACATGTATCTTCTCGATAGCAACATATGGCTGTGAATCATGGATAATCTCGGAAGAAAATTGATTCATTCGAAACAAAATGCTGCAGAATAAATCCTTAAGATACTTTGAATAATGAAAAAAACGCAATAAAGTCATTATAAGAGCTAGACATTAAGAGAACGGCTTACAAAGAACATGTTACAGAGGAAATTAAAATACAATGTCCACGTCAAAAGATACAGCGGGCTGGAAAGAACAATAATGGAAGGCATTGTTTCCTGGGCGACGCATCAGGGGAATACAAGAAGAAGGTGATTTCAAATCATCAAAGAGACCTTGAACATGACAACAAAAGTGTATAAGATCTAGTTAGAGACATATATTCTTACAGACGGGTTCTGGTGAATGCAACGATCTGGAAATGACATGCGACCTGATGACTCCCATACAGTGGATCCGGAAGAAAAATAGAGGCAGACTAACAACAGTGATGAATAACGTGAGCCAAATATGGGGACCTGCTCTTTGGCGACACGAAGTGGAGGAACTTTGCTGCTGCCCTTCAAGGTGCCACTCAAGGCATCAGTTAAAAATGCCAGATTTCACACAAGATTTTTTGCCGTCTACCTCCTCCCCACGTGCCCCCACAAAAAAGAAACAATAAACCAATCGCAGACGGCGACATTTTTATTATTGATCTTTCATGAATGCATCTGTGAAGAGGGCGCTGTAAGTGGCCAAAGTTTGTTACAAAACTTAGAAGTTGATTGACACTGAAGGGAGGATGCAAAGTGTGTTGACCTACGATCTATATAAAACTGAATACTCCTCGCCATCTGTTAATAAAAGGAGAAGGGATCTATAGGGCCACCTGGTGTGCAGTCATATCGATTATTGTAACCAATAAGAAACAACAAGCAAACACTAGAGAACCTTAACATGTCTCGTCTAATAAACGTCTCGGTTTAGCCACGTTGTTAGTTCAAGTTTTATGAGAGTATTAGTTCAATTATAGTCACAAAGTTAATTCAGGTTCATTCACATTGTTAGTTCAAGTTTCCGTCACGTTGTTAGATCAAGTAAAGCCACATTCTTTGTTCAAATTCAACTACATTGTTAGTTCAAGTTTAGCCAAATTGTTAGGTCAGGTTTAGCCACATGGTTAGTTCAGGTTTAGCCACACTGTTAGTTCAAGTTAAGCCACATTGTTAGTTTAAGTTTAGTCACATGTTTGTTCAAGTTAAACCACATTGTTAGTTCAAGTTTAGCCACATTGTTAGATCAAGTTAAGCCACATTGTTAGATCAAGTTAAGCCACATTATTAGTTCAAGTTTAGCCACATTGTTAGATCAAGTTAAGCCACATTGTTAGATTAAGTTAAGCCACATTGTTAGATCAAGTTAAGCCACATTGTTAGTTCAAGTTAAGCCACCTAGTTAGTTCAAGTTAAGCCACATTGTTAGTTCACGTTAAGCAATATTGTTAGATCAAGTTAAGCCACATTGTTAGTTCAAGTTAAGCCACATTGTTAGATCAAGTTAAGCCACATTGTTAGATCGATTTAAGCTAAATTGTTAGTTCAAGTTAAGCCACATTGTTAGATCAAATTTAGCCACATTGTCAGTTCAAGTTAAGCCACATTGATAGATTAAGTTAAGCCACATTGTTAGTTCAAGTTAAGCCACATAGTTAGTTCAAGTTATGCCACATTGCTAGTTCAAGTTAAGCCATATTGTTAGTTCACGTTTAGCAATATTGTTAGATCAAGTTAAGCCACATTGTTAGTTCAAGTTAAGCCACATTGTTAGATCAAGTTAAGCCACATTGTCAGTTCAAGTTAAGCCACATTGTTAGATCAAGTTAAGCCATATTGTTAGATCAAGTTAAGCTACATTGTTAGATCAAGTTAAGCCACATTGTTAGATCAAGTTAAGCCACATTGTTAGATCAATTTAAGCTAAATTATTAGTTCAAGTTAAGCCACATTGTTAGATCAAGTTAAGCGACATTGTTAGATCAATTTAAGCTAAATTGTTAGTTCAAGTTAAGCCACATTGTTAGTTCAAGTTAAGCCATATTGTTAGATCAAGTTAAGCCACATTGTCAGTTCAAGTTAAGCCACATTGTTAGATCAAGTTAAGCCACATTGTTAGATAAAGTTAAGCCACATTGTTAGATCAAGTTAAGCCACATTGTTAGATCAAGTTAAGCCACACTTGTTAGACCAAGTTTAGTCACATTGTTAGATCAAGTTAAGCCACATTGTTAGTTCAAGTTAAACCACATTGTTAGATCAAGTTAAGCCACATTGTTAGATCAAGTTAAGCCACATTATTAGTTCAAGTTAAGCCACATTGTTAGATCAAGTGAAGCCAAATTGTTTGATCAAGTTAAGCCACATTGTTAGATCAAGTGAAGCCAAATTGTTTGATCAAGTTAAGCCACATTGTTAGATCAAGTGCAGCCACATTGTTTGATCAAGTTAAGCCACATTGTTAGTTCAAGTTAAGCCACATTGTTAGATCAAGTGCAGCCACATTGTTTGATCAAGTTAAGCCACATTGTTAGATCAAGTGAAGCCAAATTGTTTGATCAAGTTAAGCCACATTGTTAGATCAAGTGCAGCCACATTGTTTGATCAAGTTAAGCCACATTGTTAGATCAAGTGAAGCCACATTGTTGGATCAAGTTAAGCCACATTGTTAGTTCACATTGTTAGTTCAAGTTAAGCCACATTGTTAGATCAAGTTAAGCCACATTGTTAGATCAAGTTAAGCCACATTATTAGTTCAAGTTAAACCACATTGTTAGATCAAGTTAAGCCAAATTGTTAGATCAAGTTAAGCCACATTGTTAGTTCACATTGTTAGATCAAGTTAAGCCACATTGTTAGTTCACATTGTTAGATCATGTTAAGCCACATTGTTAGATCAAGTTAAGCCAAATTGTTAGATCAAGTTAAGCCACATTGTTATTACAAAACAAAAAATCAGAATTTCTGTCAAATCTCTGCTACTTGACGTAGACATATGCTAGACATACTTCCTCTCACAGTGAACTCAATGTGCTCGACTCACCAGATCAAATGTCCATTAATTATGCCTGTCAGCTCGCGCCATGAGTCCTTCCACATGGGAAATCTCTTGTGCTGCCCACTCAGAATGTGAGCTTTTATCGGTTTGCTCAACTTGACAGGCTCCAAACTTTGATAACTTCCTCTTCAATATAAATGTAAGAAGAGAGGCATTTCAAAACTTGTTTCGGAAAAAAGGAAACTAATTTTGATGACTTCATAGAAGGATAACAGTTTGGAATTTTAAATATAGTGAAACTTCCATATACCGGTCTTGCAGAATGCAATAATTCGGGTTAATCGACAAATACTTTATCATCGAAAAGTTGATTGAAAATAAATACAGAGAACTAAAATTATGAGGATAAATGCCAAAAACACAAAGAAAGTTACATTCAGAGGAGTTTGACTAGAAGAAGAGGATCACTTTAAATACATGGGAAGCTATATTTCATCAAATAGTGACGACATTGAGAAAGAGATCTCTGCTAGAAAAGCATGTCAGCACCGACATTAAATAGACTTAGAAATGATTGGCGTTCACCCAGTCTACATTTCAGCACCAAGCTTGCAATTGACAAGTCAAATGTGCGATCCATACTCTTATAGTAAAGTAAAGTACCCCCGTCACGGCAAGTGGCGTATAGGGAAATATGGTGTTAGTGACACTATATTTTACAGACCTTCAGCACATGATTTTTTGGGTAATGTGGTCAGTATTACGCCCGTGCTACTTTACTTTCCCAGAAAAAAAATCCGGAAGGCTGGGTGAACCCGGAAGCCGTCGGTTGGGATCGAACCCTACCCCTTGTCCGTGGTAGTCCAGTTCACTAACCACTGAGCTATCGCGGCTCGATCCATACTCTTATATGCAGCAGAAACATGGAGAATAAACCGTAAGATAGAAAGTCTACTAAAGGATTTGAAGGTCACTGTCTTAAGATTATAAACATCCGTTAGGATCAACATATAACAAACAAAGAAGTTACCAGAAGATCAGGCATGAGTAATATCAATGAAGAAGTCAACAGAAGACATTGGAAATGGCTAGGCCTGGATCTAGGAATGGAACGAACCAGGCATCCACACCTAGCATGGGCATCACCTGGCAAACGAAAGAGAGGCAGACCAATGGGGGAGGGACATGGCAACGAACATTACACGATGAAATAACAGAGGCTAGCAAGTTGTGGCGAGATTTGTCCATGCTGCTCCAGATCGGATTAGGTAGAGATCTCTTGTAGGTGCCCTATACTTCAACGACGTTCGGAGGGGAAAAAAAAAATTGGTTTTGATGTACAGAACATCAGTTAGCCTGTTAATCATTAATGATGACGTCGCCGATTAAGATTCAACCAGTTTAATAGTTTTATTTTATTGTTTTCTGAGAAAAGAACTTCTACAATTAAGGTTTCGAGTTGTCGATATTTGTTGCCATGTTAACAAGATAAACTCAATGTACACGAATATACTTTTTAAAATGTGTACTCGTAATGTCACGACCTTCTTGGAGCCGGACCCAAGGAGCAAGTGATCAGTTTTTTGTTTCGTGGACAAACTCGCGACTCAATTACCGTCGATTAAACTGAAGTTAAAAATGAGTACCTGTCTCGCAGTTATAAATATCAGAGAACTTCTTTCCTGGAAATGTTTATGGTTACTTCTAGCTGGCTAGTTTTAACTTAAACATTCACACCAGCTGACATTCCTCCTGCTAACAATCTCATATAACTACCAATCACGCATTTCTTTATTTCTTTTTCAAACTAACGAAATTATACTATCCCATTCTCTTCTTCCCAGTCTTAACCTACGACTAGCGGTTCCCAACATTTATCGAGTCGCGACCCCATTTTATAGTCAACATTACCGAACCCGAAATATTAAAAATAGGCTTTTTAATAGCATAAATGAAAACACAATGAAACAAGTCTATGTAAACAGAAGTGAGAAAGAGAGTTCATTGGTTTTATAGAGCCAATTCTGATCCATGGAAGCGAATAATGACAAACAATGAAAAGACAATGTAGAGGCCACAGAGATGGATTTCTCAAAAGAATGTTAAAAGTTCCCCAGTCAGCTAAAAAAAAAAAAAACACTGAGGACATTCTCAAATAGGCCAAAACAAAAAGAAAAGCGAGCTCCTAAAAAAACATCAGAAAGAAACAATTAACATTTTTTGGGGAAACATCTGAGTAGAGCAAAGTTGGAATACTTGGTTACAACTGCAAAATACAGGGAAAGAGAGATCGCGGACGACAAAAAGAGAAGTACTAGATAGGTTGGTGTCATGGCATGGAAAACAGTCGACAACAGAATTGAAACGACGAACTGTGCCTAGAAGATTGTGGAAGGGCATGATCGCCTACGACAACCAGTATGACATGATGATGATGAAATGAAACACATAGAAAATAGATTTTCCAATAAAATTGATAATATTGATTTAATAAAATTGAAACCCGACAAACGAAAGATCTTTACACGCTGACGCAAAAAATCTTTATGCAGGACGCAATGACGTGCATTTTTTTTCTGGTTTTCTTCTTAAAACAAATTTGATAGTTTTTCATCCACAGCCAACTATATATGTTTACTAAGGCCCCCAGGCAGAAAATAGAACCTGAAAATCCTACAAACTAGAGTGACGTTTTCAGTTATAGAAGCTATACACATCTGCTGTCACTATACCACAACCGTCCCTGCTCGAAAATCTGATGACGTCACGCTAGTTGGAGGTTTTTCGGCAAATCAGTCTCAGCCCGCAGGCCTAAGCAAATTTATCGTTGGCTTGACTCACCACTTTCCGCACTGAAAAACACTCTGAGACCCCATTTAGGGTCACGACCTATGGGCTGGGAACCACTGTCTGGTGACAGCACAGAAAACACTCTGAGATCCCATTTGGGGTCGCGATCTATGAGTTGGAAACCATGTCTGGTGACAGCAGAGAAAACACTCTGAGACACCATTTGGGGTCGCGACCTATGAGTTGGAAACCACTGTCTGACTGTCTGGTGACAGCACAGAAAACACTGAGGCCCATTTGGGGTGGCGACCTATGGATTGGAAACCACAGCCTGGTGACCAACACTCACGACGAACGAAAGTACTATGTTCAAATATGATTTTGCCACATTACAATTACTGTATGTAGTGCTCATTACAATTAATATATGTAGTGCAACGTTCTCTCGTCAATTTGATTTATGCTTGATCAAATTGTATTTCAATACAACAATTTCACACAGAGGATGTGTACTTGATTGAGTTCATAATTTCTAGTTGGATAATGGACCAAACAGGGAAAATTATTTCAGAGTTAATGAGTTCATCACATCTTTACACATTGATGGTGCACTACACAACTAGGTCAATAAGTATTCTGACCGACAAAATCATGAATATCGATCGAACTGCATAGATCTTAACTATCGTAGAGGGACAAACTTGCTTGTTAGATAATCCTACTTGCTATTCCCTCGGTTTAACGCTATGGTTACTTTGCTTTATCCACGTTGAAAAGGAGTGCAATTTTTAATCCACAAGGCACAGCTGCACTTAAGAAGCAAAATGAGTTACGAGAATTACTGGAATTTCCCAGGGAGCAGCGGAGGGTTTGCTCTGTGGTTAGTTTTTTATTTTTATTTTATAAAATGAATTCACACAAAAGAGTTGTCCATCTACCGAGCTTAATCGTGTTGCTTCTGAAACATGGCAGGAAACCAATAAACAGAAAAACAAATAGTGGATGGGGCGGGAGTTGGGGAAGTGTACTCATGACACCTGTGACGTGATGATAGTATGGTAGTGCCCTCAATTTTCAATGGCGATTGGAATATTTAAAGGCGATACTGTCAGCATCTCGCTTGGCATAACATACAGAAAATCATGTAACCATTTTCAGAGATTGAAAAAACCTGAAGCAAAAAATAAATGTACTCAAAACAACAGAAATGGAATCCAGTGGTCACTGACCAAACAACTTGATGATTTAGACTTGCTGATGACATAGCTCTCCTATCACACAGCCTTCAACAGATGCAGGATAAAATGAGCATACTTGATGAGAGATCACAACAGCTAGGACTGAAGATTAATAAAGATAAGACTAACATTATGAGAATTAATACAGTTGGCAATAACCAAATAAAACTAGGAGAATTACCTCTATTAGATGTACAATCTTACATGTATCTGGGCAGTAATATAGATAGAGAGGGAGGAACAGAAAATGATACCAAAAAAAGGCTATCAAAAGCAAGAGGAGCTTTCATTGCACTGGGAAACATGGAAATCAAAAGAAATTAGGTTAAATGCAAAAAAAAAAAAATTTCAACTCAAATGTTAAGTCGGTCCTATTATATGGCTGTGAAACATGGAGAACAACAAAATTGACAATCACGAAGATACAGACTTTCATTAATGGATACATCCGCAGGATAAAAGGATGGAAATGGCAGGACAAAATCACTAACATAGAATTATGGAAATGTACCACTCAAATACCAGTGGATAAAGAGATACAGCGAAGACGATGGCGCTGGATAGGACACACACTACGGAAGCCAACTGAGAGTATTACACAACAGGCCCTTTTTTGGAATCCCCAGGGGAAAAGACAAAGAGGAAGACCAAGAAATTCTTGGAGAAGACAGATAGAAGCAGAGATGAAGATGATGGGGAAGACATGGAAAGATCTTAAAAGAATGGCAAAAAACAGAACGACTTGGAAAGTGTTTGCTGAAGACCTATGCTCCACTGGGAGCTAAAAGGTAGAAGAAGAAGAAAAAAAAAAAATGTATCCACATATTTTTGTTGAAGCAAGAATCTTTCAAATGTAAGTCGACTCTGAAAAATAGAGAAGAATACAACAGCGTTGATGGAAGCTGCAAAAATAGGCAATGTTTGCATCTTGATAATTGCCAGGAAAAAGACTATAACAGGTAAATTACGAGAGAAGTAAATGCATGCCATATTTGAGGTTTCATATTGTCTTACTGGTTTAGGGACTGGTATGAACAAGAGGCAAGTAATTAGACAGGAAAATTGGAAGTTCAGCTGATTAAATGGTGGCTGACGAAACAGTGGACAGTGACAGAAGCAGACGAATATTTTAGGTTAAAGTTCACAGGTGGTAGAGTAACAAAAAATGTGAACATTAGAAGCACAAGCTTGTATGGACAAATGCAGGGTTACCGAGCTGAGCACTAATTAAACATAACATAGTTGAATGTTGTTATTCAAAGCAACAAACATCGAAATCGAACGGCTGCTTAAAGTTCACGCTGGTGAAAATGATTCAGTTGTTTACAGTGACGGTACTTTGATAAAACATGTGTGAAAAAAAAAACTTGGAGATTAGAAGTTGTAGAATCTCCTGTAAATAAAATACAGCTGCCATTATAGGATAACTAACAAAACCGTATAGGAACGGCTTTCGAGACATTTGCTGCTGCTTCATGTCTGGTTTCTGAGACCCCTTTCAGAGAAAGCAGATACTTGTGTTAGGCTAGTCTGAAACGGGTAGCTTCGTTGTGAGTGGATGTGGCATTAGAAGTTTTCATGTGGCATTAGAAGTTTCATGTGGCATTAGAAGTTTTCATGTGGCATTAGAAGTTTTCATGTGGCATTAGAAGTTTTCATGTGGCATTAGAGGTTTTCATGTGGCATTAGAAGTTTTCATGTGGCATTAGAAGTTTTCATGTGGCATTAGAAGTTTTCATGTGGCATTAGAAGTTTTCGGCCTTCCAGTTATTTCTGTGTGGAGATACTAGCCTGGTTACTAAAGATTCCACAAAAACCAAAAGCTGACGGACTTGTTCTGTGGCGACCAATTTGAAGGGAATATAGAGCTGGACATACAACACGTATTAAACTCTTAAAGAATGTTATTAACGAATGACAGAGTCGCTGTTGATCCTGCACATTTTATTTTGGCTGTAATTTGTGATTCGAGAATCAGTTTAAGTATAGGTAGGAAGGGGCAGCTTAGAAGACCAATCATATCATATATATGTATAAACAGAAAGCTACATGAGCAATCTACTTGATAATGTTACACCATCTATAGAAAGAAATTATCTACCCTAGTGCAAAAAGATCGATTCTTCAATTCAATAGCCATAAATCGGTCAAATATAACTTCTTAAGCTGTTGTTATTTTGCCCTCTAGTTCGAATGTAACTTTAATGGCTGTTTTAATGGTTAAATCGAGGGAGCCGCGATAGCTCAGTGGTTAGTGAACTGGACTACAAAGGACAAGAGGTAGGGTTCGATCTCAACCGACGGCTTCCGGGTTCACCCAGGGTACCGGATTTTTTTTTCTGGGAAAGTAAAGCGGCACGGGCGTTTACCGACCACATTACCCCAAAAATCATGTGCCGAAGTCTGTAAAATTTATGGTCACTAACACCATATTCCCTATACGCCACTAGGCGTGACAGGGGTACTTAACTTTTTTTTTTTTTATGGTTAAATCATCTGGTCTACACGTAATACCACTTTAACGATTCTAATTCAAAGGGGTTGTTTTGTTGTTATTAAACTATTGCAGGTTTATGTCTATGCTGAAACATTATGGGTTTATTATAATTTACTACAGATGCATTTTTAAATCATGTGACAGCAGATTTCTTCTTAGTGGTTCTATCCTACGGAGGTCATAGTATCAATAAAATCTGCAAGATAAACAAAATCATCGAATTTTTTTATGAACGTTCAGCTCAGAAAACAACGCAGACAAACTTCTCGCCGGTTAATTTATCCCTTTCATGCCTGCCCCGCCCACCTTTCCCCAAAGAAAAGAAATCCGGATAAAGAAATTAAAAGGCCCTAACACTTTCTATATAGGAGAACTACTTTGTTACAAAATTCTGTATAATGAGTTTCTACACTACACTACACTACACTACACTACACTACACTACACTACACTACACTACACTACACTACACTACACTACACTACACTACACTACACTACACTACACTACCCTACACTACACTACACTACACTACACTACACTACACTACACTACACTACACTACACTACATACACTACACTACACACTACACTACACTACACTACACTACACTACACTACACAATATCACACTACACCATTCTACACCAAACTAAATCACACCACAGCGCACTACATCACGCTAAATCATACAACACTACTCTACATCACACTAAGCCATACACACTAAATCATACAACACTACTCTACATCACACTAAATCATACAACACTACTCTACATCACACTAAGCCATACACACTAAATCATACAACACTACTCTACATCACACTAAATCATACAACACTACTCTACATCACACTAAATCATACAATACTACTCTACATCTCACTAAATCATACAACACTACTCTACATCACACTAAATCATACAACACTACTCTACATCACACTAAATCATACAACACTATTCTACATCAAACTAAATCATACAACACTACTCTACATCACACTAAGCCATACACACTAAATCATACAACACTACTCTACATCACACTAAGCCATACACACTAAATCATACAACACTACTCTACATCACACTAAGCCATACACACTAAATCATACAACACTACTCTACATCACACTAAATCATACAACACTACTCTACATCACACTAAGCCATACACACTAAATCATACAACACTACTCTACATCACACTAAATCATACAACACTACTCTACATCACACTAAATCATACAATACTACTCTACATCTCACTAAATCATACAACACTACTCTACATCACACTAAATCATACAACACTACTCTACATCACACTAATCATACAACACTATTCTACATCAAACTAAATCATACAACACTACTCTACATCACACTAAGCCATACACACTAAATCATACAACACTACTCTACATCACACTAAGCCATACACACTAAATCATACAACACTACTCTACATCACACTAAATCATACAACACTACTCTACATCACACTAAATCATACAACACTACTCTACATTACACTAAATCATACAACACTAATCTACATCACATTAAATCATACAACACTACTCTACATCACACATAAATCATACAACACTACTCTACATCACACTAAATCATACAACACTACTCTACAACACAC
The DNA here is from genome assembly GCA_032433765.1 of Megaustenia siamemsis. NCBI lineage: Eukaryota > Metazoa > Mollusca > Gastropoda > Stylommatophora > Ariophantidae > Megaustenia > Megaustenia siamemsis. The sequence goes on from JAVIAB010000092.1 coordinate 166,102,254, forward strand.
TAAGCCATACACACTAAATCATACAACATTACTCTACATCACACTAAATCATACAACACTACTCTACATCACACTAAATCATACAACACTACTCTACATCACACTAAGCCGTACACACTAAATCATACAACACTACTCTACATCACACTAAATCATACAACACTACTCTACATCACACTAAGCCATACACATTAAAACATACAACACTACTCTACATCACAATAAGCCGTACACACTAAGTCATACAACACTACTCTACATCACACTAAATCATACAACACTACTCTACATCACACTAAATCATACAACACTACTCTACATCACACTAAATCATACAACACTACTCTACATCACACTAAATTATACAACGCTACTCTACATCACACTAAATCATACAACACTACTCTACATCACACTAAGCATACACACTAAATCATACAACACTACTCTACATCACACTAAATCATACAACACTACTCTACATCACACTAAATCATACAATACTACTCTACATCACACTAAATCATACAACACTACTCTACATCATACTAAATCATACAACACTACTCTACATCACACTAAATCATGCAACACTACTCAACATCACACTAAATCATACAACACTACTCTACATCACACTAAATCATACAACACCACTCTACATCACACTAAATCATACAACACCACTCTACATCACACTTAATCATACAACACTACTCTACATCACACTAAATCATACAACACTACTCTACATCACACTAAATCATACAACACTACTCTACATCACAAAAAATCATACAACACCACTCTACATCACACTAAATCATACAACACTACTCTACATCACACTAAATCATACAACACCACTCTACATCACACTAAATCATACAACACTACTCTACATCACACTAAATCATACAACACCACTCTACATCACACTAAATCATACAACACCACTCTACATCACAATAAATCATACAACACCACTCTACATCACAATGAATCATACAACACCACTCTACATCACACTAAATCATACAACACTACTCTACATCACACTAAGCCATACGCACTAAATCATACAACACTACTCTACATCACAATAAATCATACAACACTACTCTACATCACACTAAATCATACAACACTACTCTACATCACACTAAATCATACAACACTACTCTACATCACACTAAATCATACAACACTACTCTACATCACACTAAATCATACAACACTACTCTACATCACACTAAATCATACAACACTACTCTACATCACAAGTACTCCGTACTTAATTCACCCCTGGATGTCGTTCGATGTCTTATTCGTTTCAATTCCAAATCACTTTTGTCCATTATAAATACATTTTTAAAAAATCCGTTCCCAGACTGTAAACAATTTAGGTTTTATCAACCTATACATCAAATACACATAATTGTATGTAAAAATAACGTAATTAAATGCCACAAGTAATAAATTAAAACATGAACACAAGAAGCGCTTAGTTTAGTATGGTCCAGTCAATCGGCAATCCTCATTGAACATTGAACAAATCCATAAGTGTTCAGATCGTGGAAGGATATCCTTCAAGTCTAGCGACTAACAAGATCGGTGTTAGTGTAAAAGTCTTCCATGGATTCTTGTTACCGCTCCCGTCTGGCATCTCCCACCATATCATGATATTCGGGAACTGTTCATGGTTCCGGATTCAGGGTAATTTTTTAAGTCGTATATTCGTCCAGCGTTTCTCTTTCGCAGTCTATGTATGGTCTTTCTATACTCAAAATCAGAGAAAGTGTCAAAACTGTCGGCACACTCATAATAAACAATAACAATAAATAAACTACGTAAATACTATATAACAACATTAAAGTGCATTTACTGTATCGTAGAAGTGATAATGTCCTGCTTTTGCTGGGTGAGAAAAAGGGGAATGTCTGCAAGGGGATCGTCCGTAAATGTACAACTCAGATACGTTGATGTTAGTCCTCTTCTCAAACATCGCACAAGGATTAAAAGATACATTTGAGTGTGTCAAAAACACAGTGAAGAACAAAACCCCTATCTAAACATACAGAACCATAAGATAATGTCCATGGACAAAATAAAATCCAACATAAAATCATCATCAACAGTGAAGAACGTGAAATTGTAACAAACTATGAATATCTGGGATCAGATATAGGTCAGAGCTACCTCTCAACTCTTTCAGTTCGAGGCCATCCATTCTGTAGAGTCCATCTCTCTCACGGTTTGCCTAGTTCACTACTTTGCCGTGTCATTCAATTTCTTTCTCTTAACCTCTCGCGTGATCTCTCACTTCATTGGTGAGTGATTTATATGTATTGCTTGTTGTGTCCCAGGAGTGTCTTCGTCTATCCCCCTTCCCCCCCCCCCTCTTTTGGTTTCCCGATATTAGATCCGTTTGCCTCCTTACTGACCTGTCTTGGTCACAGGTTGCTTTCTTTACACGCTCTCTGTCTTTTAGTCATTCCGACTTGTTTCAGAACGGATTATAGTTTTTCCTGCTCTGAGCTCAGCTAAGTACAATTTATTATACATTTTTCTCTTTTTCTATTTTATATATTTTGACGCCCATCATACCTCTCATCATGTAATACTCATTTCTCTCTTTTCCTATTTCTGCATCCTACTTCCTCGCCCCCCACTTGATCATCTAACATGTAGTAATTGTGCTTCACCGCTTGTTGTCGTTGTCCCTGTATTCTGAAGAAGGCCACAGGCCGAAACGTCAGTATTGTGTTGTGTTCTTTATTTGTAAAGCTGTCACCATACCTTGGAGTGTTTAGTACACCCCACCATTGGCTCCTAGTTATGTGTAACCAAACACTCAGAAAATAAAGCAGAAAAAAGACTCATCGCAAGAGATGGCGTGAGCGTAGATTAGAATAATCGAATGCAATTACAGATGACATTTTTTGTCACTAGGCATGTGCGGCGGCGATTCGCACATAATAAATCGTTCAAACTTTGGGTTGAGAAATCTCTCTCTCTCTATTTTAGCATTCAAAATTTACGATCGTTTACAAGGCACCACATTGCTCCCCCCCCCCCCCCCGAAAGACGCACACCAGCAACTGTAATATGTGTCATCAAGATAGTTACAGATGGTTTGGTTATATATATATATATATATATATATATATATATATATATGTGTGTGTGTTTATATTATTATATATAAGTAAAAAGTAAAGAGCCCCGTCACGCCAACTGGCGTATAGGGAATATGGTGTTAGTGACTATAAATTTTACAGACATTCAGCACATATTTTTGGGTAATGTGGTCGGTATTACGCCCGTACCGCTTTACTTTCCCTGAAAACAATCCGGTACCCATTTAAGGCTGGGTGAACCCGGAAGCCGTCGGTTGGGATCGAAACCGACCTCTTTCCTTTGTAGTCCAGTTTACTAACCACTGAGATATCGTGGCTCCTGATTATTATTATTATTATTATTTGTCAAAAGATGCTGACAAACACCTATACATCCAGTGGAACACCAATTCTAGACAAATCTGGATTAATGCTAACAACAAGCGCAGACATAAAAGCTCGTTGGGCGGAACACTTCAAAGAAATTCTTAACCGTCCACTACCTCACAGTTTAATAGATTTTGAAGCTGAAACACCAGCAGCAGAATTAGATGTAAATTTAGATGACTTCACCTTGAGTGAAATAGAAACCACCTTAAAGCTAATGACCAATAACAAGGCTGCTGGAGAGGATAAGTTAACAGCTGAGATCCTCAAGGCAATTGATAGCCATAATTTAATACATCTCCAAAAAATGTTCAACATCATTTGGAAAACAGAGAAGACGCCTCATAAATGGAAAAAAGGAATCATTGTTAAGATCCCAAAAAAGGGCAATCTTAGAGATTGTAACAACTGGAGAGGCGTGACACTTTTGTCAGTTGCCTCAAAGTTATCTGTAAAATCATCCTAAATAGAATAAAGGATTCAATAGATACAGTGATGCGTGAAGAACAGGCTGGGTTTAGAAAAGGGAGAAGCTGTCTTGACCACATTTTCACTCTACGACTTATATTGGAGGAACACATTGAAAAGCAAAAACCTTTTGTACTTAACTTCATCGACTTCAAAAAAGCATTTGATAGTATTCATAGAGATTCTTTGTGGAAAATTCTGAAGCAATATGGCTTACCATCAAAAATCATAAATATTATCAAAGACATGTATGATGGTTACACATGTGCAGTTCGAACAGAGGAAGGACTGAGCGAATGTTTCCCAATAGAAACTGGGGTTAAACAAGGATGTATTTTATCGCCCTTGTTATTTGGAATTGTTATGGACTTCATAATGAAGAAATGCTGCACTGGTAATAAAGGCATCGAATGGATACAAGGAGACCATTTGGAGGACCTCGACTTTGCTGATGACATAGTTCTCATCAGCAGTCAGATAAAAACGATGCAGGAAAACACAAATGAACTATCATCAATAGCCAGCAAAATTGGGCTTGAGGTCAATCATGAAAAGACTAAAGTCATGAAAAGTTTAATTCCAACAAGTGACAAAATATACATGGAAAACAAACCAGTAGAAGAGATCGATCACTTTATCTATCTTGGAAGTCACATTGATCGAGAAGGGGATACGAGCAAAGAAATTAGAATCAGACTGGCTAAAGCAGCAATGTCTTTCAGAAGCCTTGAAAAGTTGTGGAAATCAAAACTCATTAGCACAAACACAAAACTTAGGCTATTCAAATCAAATGTACTATCAACCCTTACGTATGCGTGTGAAAGCTGGAAAACAACAAGAGATATAGAAACAAAGTTGAACGCATTCGAAAATAAATGTCTAAGGAAAATACTTGGTATAGAATGGAACGAATTCAAAACAAACGAGGAAATTAGAGAAATCGCCAATCAACCACTAATATCTTCAGTAATAAAGAAAAGACGATGGTCATACGTTGGACATGTGATGAGAAGAGATAATAATCGAATAGCAAAGCAAGCCCTCATATGGGAAACAATAGGTAAAAGAAAAAGAGGAAGACCCAGGGAGACACTGAGAAGAACATTGATGAGAGAGGCAAGAGCAGCAGGAATCGGCTCCCTCAATGAGATAGAACTGCTTGCACAGAACGGAGACAGATGGCGAGATTTGATAAAATATCTTTAAAAGAAAACTGCTAGAACAAAAATTCATATAGGAGAAGGTGTATCTTGGTCTACGCCCTATGGGCCGGTTACGGCTCGAAAGGTCAATAGATAGATAGATATATATATATATATATATTATTTTTAACTAATATAACTGAAATATCTTTAACTATCTTTACGATACATATTGCCGTTGCTGGTGTATGTCGGGAGGCCCACGACAGAGCCATAGGGATAAAGGCTGCCTGTTGAAAGCAGTCACCACGACGTTTGAGACTCGGGATTTTTATTTCACTCGCGATTGGAAAAAAAATATCAAATCAACAGACTTGTAGTAGCTAAAGAGAACTACTAAAATACACCACTGGGAGTATAAATTGTCAAAAAACTGACGCTGATGCAGACTCGCTTCCTATATTTTTTTACTGCCACTCTCTGCAGATGAGCTTCCGTCTGGTATGTATGAACATTTTGTCTCCTCTTTACCAAAAGAGATGATCCCAATAAAGGTCTGTGTGATATGGGCAAAGAACAAGCTTCACAATATATAAAAAAGCGGATATCCTGCTTCCAGTCTCACTCTTAACGTGACAGTTATGGGTTTCAAAGCTTCCAAATACGGCAGGTGATGGATGAGACATGCCGGTCGCTTCTTCTCAGCCGCACTGTTTAGCTACCTCAAGTTGGGCAGTCTTCAGTCAGTAATCTCCAAACCGTAGTTCTCAGTCAGTAAGTTGCAAACCCTGTACTCTTGCATTCAGTAAGTAAGATGCAAGCTCCAGTCTCTGATCATTAAGAAGCAAACCTCAATATCCAGTCAGTAATACGCAAACCTCAGTCTCTGGTCATTAAGAAGAAAACCTTAATATCCAGCCAGTAAGACGGACACCCTAATTTCCAGTCAGTAAGATGCAAGCTCCAGTCTCTGGTCATTAAGAAGCAAACCTCAATATCCAGTCAGTAAGAAGCAAACCCCAGTCTCAAGTCATCACCATCTTTGAGTGCCGTCTCCGCATCGAAGGTTGGCTACCAAACAGCGTCATTCCGCTCCGTCTCTTCCTTTGATAGTGCAAATTGTCATACACTGACCTGTTCATCATTTAATTTTACTTTTCCATGTTGGTCTTGGTCTGCCTCTGTCTCTTTTACATTGTATTTTCCCTTCCAAGGTTACATTTTGCAGGTTACTGTGTCTTCAACATGACCCAAAATTCACATTTATCTTGTTTGAATGGAGTCTCAAATTAGTAAAATGCAAACCATAGTCCTATATCACTAAGATGCAAATCCAAGTTCACAAACAGTAAGATGTAAACCCCAGTCTCTAGTCCTAAGTCACTAACATGCAAACCTCAGACCCCAGTCAGTAAGACGCAAGCCCCTGTCCCTAGTCCTTACACATCAAAATGCAATCCCCACTCCTTAGTCTGTAAAATGCAGACCGCTGTCTTCATTCCCTTAGATGCAAAATTAAGTCACCGATCAGGTAGATACAGACAGCAGTCTCTAGTCAGTAAGATGCAAGCCCCAGTCTTCGATCAGGTAGATGCAAACCCGTCTTCGACCAGGTAGATCCAAACCCCAATCTCCGATTAGGTAGATCCAAACCCCAGTCTCCGATTAGGTAGATCCAAACCCCAGTCTCTGATTAGGTAGATCCAAACCCAAGTCTCCGATTAGGTAGATCCAAACCCCAGTCTCCGATTAGGTAGATCCAAACCACAGTCTCTGATTAGGTAGATCCAAACCCCAGTCTCTGATTAGGTAGATCCAAACCCCAGTCTCCGATTAGGTAGATCCAAACCCCAGTCTCCGATTAGGTAGATCCAAACCCCAGTCTCCGATTAGGTAGATCCAAATCCCAGTCTCCGATTAGGTAGATCCAAATCCCAGTCTCAGATACAGGTAAATGCAGACCATTGTCTTCAATCAGTAAGACTTAAACCCGTCATATTAACCTCCCATTTGACCATGCTAGTAGATATTTCGAAAAAAAAAAACAAGTGTTTCGTGTGCTCATCGAAGGAAATATTCAACATCTCCAATGCCTCCTTTGCTCGTTTCCTAAGTATTTGACAAACAGTGTTTCTTAGTTTTCTGGAATAGCCAGTAAGATAAATAGCACATACAAAGATGTGTAAAGCTCAAGATGAAAGTAAGCCTGAAAGACAAAAGTTAGAAGTGAAGAATTAAGAAGTTAAGAAGGGTCATTCCCGCCGCAACATAAATCAATAAATTAAAATAAAGAGAGTTGGCAATGTAAAAAGACCGACAACTAAACACAAATTAGGCAGTTATCAACTAAACATAATCCACACAGTTATCAACTAAACATAATCTACACAGTTATCAACTAAACATAATCCACACAGTTATCAACTAAACATAATCCACACAGTTATCAACTAAACATAATCCACACAGTTACCAACTAAACATGAGTCCACACAGCTATCAACTAAACATAATCCACACAGTTATCAACTAAACATGAGTCCACACAGCTATCAACTAAACATAATCCACACAGCTATCAACTAAACATAATCCACACAGTTATCAACTAAACATAATCCATATAGTTATCAACTAAACATAATCCACACAGCTATCAACTAAACATAATCCACACAGTTATCAACTAAACATAATCCACACAGCTATCAACTAAACATAATCCACACAGCTATCAACTAAACATAATCCACACAGCTATCAACTTAACATAATCCACACAGCTATCAACTAAACATAATCCACACAGTTAACAACTAAACATAATCCACACAGCTATCAACTAAACATAATCCACACAGTTATCAACTAAACATAATCCACACAGCTATCAACTAAACATAATCCACACAGCTATCAACTAAACATAATCCACACAGTTATCAACTAAACATAATCCACACAGCTATCAACTAAACATAATCCACACAGCTATGAACTAAAAACAGTCAACACAGCTTTTAGCTAACACAATCCACACAGCTATGAAATAAACACAACATGCACAGCTATTAAATAAACACAATTCAAGCAGCTATTAAATACATTAAACTACACTGCTACAAACTCAACAACATCTACAAAGCTTTGAGCTAAAGGCAATATACACAGCTAAAAACAAACGCTATCAAAACAATAGACAGATGGAATGTCCTCGAAACAAATGCAATACAAGAAACTATATAACGCGACAACATAAGTCTACAGCTACAGAGAATATAAAAAATAAAAAAATTAAACGACCCACCCACATCGCGTGGCGTATAGAGAGTTTGGTTTTTGTGTCCATATTTTTATAGATATTCTAAACATAATTTTCTGGGGTAATGTTGTCAGCATTACGCCCGTGCCGCTTTACTTTCCCAGGAAAAAAGTACTTATCTAGGGTCAGGTGAACTTGGAAGCCGTCGATCAGGATCGAACCCAATCTCTTGTGCTTAGTAATCCGGTTAACTAACTACTGACCTATCGTGGCTCATTTCATCTCTCGACGATAAAAGAACGTGCAGACTGAAAGAGGAAGAGGAGATAGTATACTCCATGTTGTTATCTCCAGACACGTTGGATGAAAACAGTGTATCATGCCATCACTCCAAATGTTTGTAATATAAGATGTTTGATAGGAACAATGTATCATGCCATCACTTCACAAGATTGTTATAGAAGATGTTTGATAGGAACAATGTATCATGCCATCACTTCACAAGATTGTTATAGAAGATGTTTGATGGAAACAATGTATCATGTCATCATCTCACAAGATTGTTATAGAAGATGTTTGATAGAAACAATGTATCATGCCATCACCTCACAAGATTGTTATAGAAGATGTTTGATAGAAACAATGTATCATGCCATCACCTCACAAGATTGTTATAGAAGATGTTTGATAGAAACAATGTATCATGCCATCACCTCACAAGATTGTTATAGAAGATGTTTGATAGAAACAATGTATCATGCCATCACCTCACAAGATTGTTATACAAGATGTTTGATAGAAACAATGTATCATGCCATCACCTCACAAGATTGTTATACAAGATGTTTGATAGAAATAATGTATCATGCCATCACTTCACAAGATTGTTATACAAGATGTTTGATAGAAACAATGTATCATGCCATCACCTCACAAGATTGTTATACAAGATGTTTGATAGAAACAATGTATCATGCCATCACTTCACAAGATTGTTATAAAAGATGTTTGAAGTGTGCTAGATGCTTGACTGGAAACAGCTTGAAAGATGTACTTCAGAAGTGAAAATCAGAAAAAAAAATATGAATAATTCCCACCATTGAATACAGAAAGAAACAAAAGATAAGATAGTTTGGCCACGTGATAAGAGAGTCAGATCAAAACACAATAAAACAAACGTGTCTCTAATAAACGTTGTGAAAGCACCAAACCTAAGTTCCGATCAGGAAAAAGATGGGTTCATGACATATTAGAAACACAAGAAAATATAACAGCACGAAAGGCAGGCACAAGAACAAAATACCGCAAATGATATCTCCCCTCGATGCTGAATGCACATTAGGAATGAAAGTGAAGTGGAAGAAGAAGAAGAAAAAAGAAGAATATTTGTGTAAATACTCAAACGTTACTGATGAATGATGACTGTTATAATCACTGTGACAAGTCACAGTTCATGTTGATGGTTATGATGATTGTTACAATCACTGTGACAAGTCACAGTTCATGTTGATGGTTATGATGACTGTTACAATCACTGTGACAAGTCACAGTTCATGTTGATGGTTATGATGACTGTTACAATCACTGTGACAAGTCACAGTTGATGTTGATGGTTATGATGACTGTTACAATCACTGTGACAAGTCACAGTTCATGTTGATGGTTATGATGACTGTTACAATCACTGTGACAAGTCACAGTTGATGTTGATGGTTATGATGACTGTTACAATCACTGTGACAAGTCACAGTTGATGTTGATGGTTATGATGACTGTTACAATCACTGTGACAAGTCACAGTTCATGTTGATGGTTAGGATGACAAGAACAGTACATTGTACTCTGAACTATTTATTATGAACATTTACTAATCGCTAGGTCAAATCAATAAATGAAACGGGTGAACGCAGAAAAGTTCGATCTGTTTACTGAAACACGTGGCTTTAATTATATCCATGAAGCTTTGGCGTTTACCATTTCGAACTTAATAAACCAGGATTTTCTTATTTCAGACAAGTTGTTTTAGCTTTTTGTGTGTGATCCACGTGTGTCTACCAACAGCTGTGACTGACATTTATTTTATGGAAGTTCTTCTTTCAATTTATGAAGTACGCCTAATCGTATTCTGGGTGTGGAGAACATTAGAGATGGAATTGATTATTACGCATGAAAGTTTCATAATAAAACATAAATGGTCAATGAAGGCTTTACGTGAATGACACATGCAAAAAAATATATCAAATTATGGAAATTTGTACCGCTTCAGTGTATTTGAGTGCATAAAAATAGTAAGCATAAATGATGATTCATAGAGTTTAAAATTGATTATATCTTTAATAGTCTCCTTCTTCTAACGTGTTTTGAAGTCTTTTGAGCATTCGAATTTGACTCTTCTTTCACTGTTACGTTGTTTGTCAGAAAGAGGGTTAATTCAATCTTTCAAACATCTCTCAACTAAACGCATCCTTCAACTTAACACATCCATCAATTTAACACATTCATCAATTAAAAGCATCCGTCAAATAAACACATCCATAAACTACATACATACCTCAATTGAATACATTCCTCACCTAACTAAACACATCTATCAACTAAATACATTAATGAACTAAACACATACCTCAACTTAATACAACTATCAACTAAATACATTAATGAACTAAACACATCCCTCAACTTAATACATCTATCAACTAAAAACAACTATCAACTAAATACATTAATGAACTAAACACATCCCTCAACTTAATACAACTATCAACTAAATACATTAGTGAACTAAACACATCCCTCAACTTAATACAACTATCAACTAAATACATTCATCAATTAAACGAATCAGTCAAATAAACACACACATAAACTAAAAACATCCCTAACTTAACTAAATGTATTAATCAACTAAACACATCCCTCAACAAAACACGTTCATCAACTACACACATCTCTCAATTAAACATTCCCATCAACAAATACATCCATCAACTAAAGACATCCCTCACTAAACTAAACAACTCCTAAAGCTAAACGCATCTCTCAATTAAACTTCCCCATCAACAAACACATCCATCAAGAAAACACATTCATTAACAAAACACACCTCTCAACTTAACACATCCATCAACTAAACACATCCGTTCAGTAAATACATCCGTCAACTTAACACATCAGTTAACTAAATATATCCGTCACTCAATAAAAACATCCTTCACTCAACTATACACATCCTTAAACTAAACATCTCCATCAACTAAACATATACTTTTCACTCAACTAAACACATCGATCACCCAAAAGTAGAAACATTTTTTTTTTTAAAAGTAAACAGCCCTGTCACACCAAGTAGCGTATAGTGAATATGATGTTAACGAGCATAAATATTACAGACCTTCGGCACATGATTTTGGGGTATTGTGGTCGGTATTGCGCCCGTGCCGCTTTACTTTCCCAGAAAAAAAATCCGGTACCCATTTAAAGCTGGGTGAACCCGGAAGCCGTCGATCAGGATCGAAACCGACTTCTTGTCCTTAGTAGTCCAGTTCACTAACCACTGAGCAATCGCGGCTCCCACCCAAACATATTCCTCAACTAAACACATTCCACACTCGCCTAAACACATTTATCATCCATACTCATTCCTCAACTAAACACATTCCACACTCGACTAAACACATTTATCATCTATACTCATTCCTCAACTAAACACATTCCACACTCGCCTAAACACATTTATCATCTATACTCATTCCTCAACTAAACACATTCCACACTCGCCTAAACACATTTATCATCTATACTCATTCCTCAACTAAACACATTCCACACTCGCCTAAACACATTTATCATCTATACTCATTCCTCAACTAAACACATTCCACACTCGCCTAAACACATTTATCATCCATACTCATTCCTCAACTAAATACATTCCACACTCGACTAAACACATTTATCATCCATACTCATTCCTCAACTAAACACATTCCACACTCGACTAAACACATTTATCATCCATACTCATTCCTCAACTAAACACATTCCACACTCGACTAAACACATTTATCATCCATACACATGCCTCAACTAAACACATTCCACACTCGACTAAACACATTTATCATCCATACTCATTCCTCAACTAAACACATTCCACACTCGACTAAACACATTTATCATCCATACTCATTTCTCAACTAAACACATTCCACACTCGCCTAAACACATTTATCATCTATACTCATTCCTCAACTAAACACATTCCACACTCGCCTAAACACATTTATCATCTATACTCATTCCTCAACTAAACACATTCCACACTCGCCTAAACACATTTATCATCCATACTCATTCCTCAACTAAACACATTCCACACTCGCCTAAACTTATTTATCATCTATACTCATTCCTCAACTAAACACATTCCACACTCGCCTAAACACATTTATCATCCATACTCATTCCTCAACTAAACACATTCCACACTCGACTAAACACATTTATCATCCATACTCATTCCTCAACTAAACACATTCCACACTCGACTAAACACATTTATCATCTATACTCATTCCTCAACTAAACACATTCCACACTCGCCTAAACACATTTATCATCTATACTCATTCCTCAACTAAACACATTCCACACTCGCCTAAACACATTTATCATCTATACTCATTCCTCAACTAAACACATTCCACACTCGCCTAAACACATTTATCATCTATACTCATTCCTCAACTAAACACATTCCACACTCGACTAAACACATTTATCATCTATACTCATTCCTCAACTAAACACATTCCACACTCGCCTAAACACATTTATCATCTATACTCATTCCTCAACTAAACACATTCCACACTCGCCTAAACACATTTATCATCTATACTCATTCCTCAACTAAACACATTCCACACTCGCCTAAACACATTTATCATCTATACTCATTCCCCAACTAAACACATTCCACACTCGCCTAAACACATTATCATCCATACTCATTCCTCAACTAAACACATTCCACACTCGACTAAACACATTTATCATCCATACTCATTCCTCAACTAAACACATTCCACACTCGACTAAACACATTTATCATCCATACTCATTCCTCAACTAAACACATTCCACACTCGACTAAACACATTTATCATCCATACTCATTCCTCAACTAAACACATTCCACACTCGACTAAACACATTTATCATCCATACTCATTCCTCAACTAAACACATTCCACACTCGACTAAACACATTTATCATCCATACTCATTTCTCAACTAAACACATTCCACACTCGCCTAAACACATTTATCATCTATACTCATTCCTCAACTAAACACATTCCACACTCGCCTAAACACATTTATCATCTATACTCATTCCTCAACTAAACACATTCCACACTCGCCTAAACACATTTATCATCCATACTCATTCCTCAACTAAACACATTCCACACTCGCCTAAACACATTTATCATCTATACTCATTCCTCAACTAAACACATTCCACATTCGCCTAAACACATTTATCATCCATACTCATTCCTCAACTAAACACATTCCACACTCGACTAAACACATTTATCATCCATACTCATTCCTCAACTAAACACATTCCACACTCGACTAAACACATTTATCATCTATACTCATTCCTCAACTAAACACATTCCACACTCGCCTAAACACATTTATCATCTATACTCATTCCTCAACTAAACACATTCCACACTCGCCTAAACACATTTATCATCTATACTCATTCCTCAACTAAACACATTCCACACTCGACTAAACACATTTATTATCCATACTCATTCCTCAACTAAACACACTTTCTATGACCACAGCACATTTTTGTGTCAAGTATCACGCCAGACCGCATTTACTTTCCAGAAAATCTCTGGTACCCATGTTTAGCGGCTGGGTGAACCCCGGAGCCTTGCCAGTCCGAAAAAAAATATCCGCAACTGTTAGGGATCGAAACGGACCCTTCTGGTCAGGAAGCGAGCACGCTAACCACTCAGCCACCGAAGCTCCCAAAGAAAACAAAGCTATATAGCCATTAATCGACATTTCTTCACAACAACCACTCTAGTTTCGGAAACCATAGTTCAAAGTCACAGACATATTTATATGCTTTTGTTCGCCACTTGTATGCGTTATCTTCTATACCAAGGCTATTCCATTTACAATAAAATAAATAAAAATAAGCTTTTTCAGCTTTGTGGGGAAAGACACGACTAAACAAACCAACGGTTCGACTTAAAGTGATCTTCAGCGATGGAAAAACACAAACAAATCTATAGACAAGTGAGCTGTCAAAATGATGGTAGGCATGCACAGCATAAATACACATCGCACGCCCTGTTTTAACTTTTAGTGATATGAAAGATAGTTCTAAAAATAAATGTCAAAGGGGTCAAACAAAGAGGAGTGGGAAAAACACTGCAGACGAAATGCACAGAGAAATGCATGACCTTTAATAGCAGTAGAAAAGGAAACATAACTGTTTGGATATATTGAAGACCTCGTGCCCTTTTCAGCGGACCAGTTCCATTGCACCATCACGACCCCCTTACAAAAATATAGACAGCCAAATATAGTAACGAAAGTGAATACTTGGGAAGCGCAAACATAATGTTTTTCGAGTCTTCATGGCGATGTGGAAGCAATTCTTGATCTTCCCAGCTCCGTTAGAGATCATTAAGGGCTCATAGTACTTTTTAGCTATCCATCTCTTTTTTTAGGTGAGATGTTAGATCTGATCTAATGAATCTATGGCTGTCAACTTTGCTTCTCTTTTAAATGTTCTTTCCAATGTCTCTACGTCTTTCTATTTTACTACAACCTGATGTTTCCAATAGCAGAACCTGTTATGAAATTCCATTGTTGTCACTTCTCAACCCAACCCGACATATGTCCACCTACTCTTCTTAATTGTAGATGAGATCGTTGGTTGCATGGCTGTTTTTATTATCACTATATTAATTTGATGAGAAGAGGAAAATTGGAATACTTGGTTACAACTGGCAAAATAGAAGGAAAGAGAGATCGCGGACGACAAAGAGAGAAAATACTGCAACTGTTAGGTTAGCCTGGTGTCATGGCATGGAAAACATTCAACAACAGAACTGATACGATGCACTGTTGATAGAAGATTGTGGAGGGACATGATCGCCTACACCAACCGGCAGGGTACATGATGATGATGATGATGATATTAATTTTGAACTCATTCCATTGTACACAGAGTATTCTTCTTAGTCATATGTCTTCAAAAGCGTAAATATTTTTCAACTCAGTCTCTTTTGTTGTTTTCCAGCTTTCACATGCGCTGTTAAGGGTTGATAATACGTTTAAATTGAATATTATAAGTTTAGTTTTCCTGCTTAATATTTTAGATTGCCATATATTGTCCAGGTTTTTTAAATATGTTGCCGCTTATTCTATTCTGTTTCACATCTATTTTGTTTGTTTCACCTTCTTGATCTGTATTACAACTAAGTATACAAAGTGGAAACGCCACAAAATGTATTAGTAATGAGAACTTACCAAATCAATGATCTGTGCCAGGGCAACCCCGTAGGTCACGTTAAGTGGTTGATTGTTGCCCTGGCTGGGCCGGACCTGTTTGTTATAGCTTTTCATGAGGTCACGCACTAACCGGTACTCGTCCTCAGTGCCGTAGTACATGTTGCTGTCGCAGTAGCCTGTTGGGAAGACATGACAGGACACTTGTACATTCAGTGGCTACTTCAGAGATTGCAACAGTTAATATTATATATGTTAATAATGATTATATAAGCATACATGTAAGCTTCCAGAATATCCCTTTAGAATTGGTACTTATGTCGAAGTATACTGCGAACCCTATGAAGGATGTCTCAAGCTGCTGGAATGATGTAAGCCTCCAGATTCTAACAAACTAGCGCCAATATTGGTAATGATAAAGTGAAATAAAGAATGTGCTATTTCTAATGGGATTTAAGAAATCTACACGTAGGATACAAATATTTATTCAAAGATCACAGAAGCTATAATAAAATAAACATTAATTTAAAAACAAATTCGAAATTATATAAAGATACAGAAAAAAGTAAAACAAACAAAAAATAATTGACGGGATTTAAAAATTAACAAGTGGTATTAAAAAAAATATATGTTTAAGAAGATCAGGAAGCGATAAGCAGAATGCTCATATATATGTGTAAACAGATTTTGAAAGTGATTAGGATATATATATATATATATATATATATATATATATATATATATGAACAATAACAATTATAAACAAGATTTGGAAGTGATACTATGATATATAGAACACACAGTTTCAGCTAAGGGATTTAGGTGCTACATATGAATATTTAACACACACACACACACACACCACACACACACACACACACACACATATATATATTATATATATATAATAATATATATATATATATATAAAGGTCTAGAAAGTGATAGTAGAGAATCCAAGTTTTTGACGAGAAAACTCTCAACAATGCGGGATTGCTGCCAACATTTTTACATGAACATCGCATATTTATAAAGATGTGGTAGTTCAGGCAAGTGATAATTTCCTGGAGAGAATCTCCGATACATTTTTTTTCAGAGGCGTGGATGAACTTGGACGTCGTGTTGGTCGTTATGAAATAGTCATGGTTAGAATACCTGGTCAACAGTTTAGCTGGACTTCTACTTATGTCACTACAGCACATTCTGCGAGCTAAGGCGTCAGATAAACATATTTTTTTTTATTTTGGAGCCCTCACGTTGTCCAGTGGGTATACATTGAATCCATCATTAAAATGTGCTTACCTTTCTAAGAGAGAACAGATGATACCGTTCATGAATGATAAATGATCTGAGTAGCAGATACTATTTAGGAATACCTTTGTTTTGATTTTCCTTTGGTCGTTTAGATGAAACAGCTTATCAGTGCAAACGTCATGGTTCCTGAACAATGTCATTAATACTTCTAACTATGGACTCATGTTACCAGGGAAGACATATCAAAACATTGACCATTAGTAACCCATCACGTATAAACGCATTTAGGGAATGTAGTGAAGTATGTATGTCAATGATCGGCGGTGACTATCACCTAGTGATGTGGTCGGTACCATTCAAAGCGATCCTGTCTTCCCAGAAAAAATGCTCAGGTGTCCATTTTTAGGGGCAGGGTGAAGTCTGAAGTTAGTCGATCAGAAAGAAACTTTGTTGCATTTAACAACTGAACCTGGGTACTCAAGGTCAGTAACGAACCGCCGGTCAATATGGCGGATAGGCTACACGGAACCGTTGAGGCATTGTCTAAAAAGTGTTCGTTGTTGTAGTTTCCTCATATTCGAAGTCCGGCTTGTTGCCGGAGCTACTGAGTTTAGAGCTCTGTGCAGGATGGTGTTTTTATATTCGGATTACTTACGATGATTGATGATATCGTATGACGAAGGACAGTTCAGATGCGTTCACTGTCGGTGCTATAATAGACTTTATGTCTTTTGACGTGTGCTGTGTTTGCTAAGATTGGGACTGAAACTGCCTTTCTTTGTTTGGATATTCGATGAGATATCAATTCTGATGATTCCACTGGCACGGGCGGCTGAGCAAGTATGCTAACATTTCCGTTCGTTCGCAGTGATACCAGGCCTTCGAATAACTATAACCATAAATAACCCGTTAACCACTCAGTCACTGTGGCTTCAACCAATGACCATGCCGGAGTCAAGACGGGTATTCCGACAGGCACTAGATGGGAAAACAAACAATGAGAATAATGTGACACACGTTCTGCAATTTAAGGCTCAGTGATGCATGTGTAAAGGAATAATATGTTTATACCACGATCAGCTCAAAAGTATATTGATGAAATATTCTTTACAAAAGTAGCAACATAAGATAACTAAACTTAAATAATAATATATAATTAGTTAGACATTCACTCTAGGTAAATAAAAAAAGAGTAAAGAGACCCCGTCATGCCAAGTGGCGTATAGGGAATATGGTGTTAGTGACCATACACTTTACAGACCTTCAGCACATGGTTTTTGGGGTAATGTGGTCGGTATTACGCCCGTGCCGCTTTACTTTCCCCGAAAAAATCCAGTACCCATTTAAGGCTGGGTGAACCCGGAAGCCGTCGGTTGGGATCGAATCCTACCTCTTGTCCTTTGTAGTCCAATTCACTAACCACTGAGCTATCGCGGCTACCTACTCACTCTAGATAGATGGGGAGAAATCCTTAATTTTTTTTTTCCGCAGCGTTTTCGCCCGAAGATTACACCTCTTAGAGTCTTAAAGGTGCGTTAAATGAGTGTAATTGGCGGACTGTCGCGGTTTACAACAAGCTAGGATAATTGCACTGTTTGGCCCAAAATATTCGATTTCAGCACGGCATCTTCGGATATGGAGTTCCATCTTCAGTCTGTACTTATTTGGTTAGACTGTGTTTATGGGGCTAACTCGGAAAGATTGAATAGGATCTTGATCAATTCTGAGTCCTCACGCTGGTTGTCAGCTATAAATTACTGACTGCTTTCAGTGTCTTAGCTACGCTCCTTCCACCAACAACAACAATTAAATAAATACAAATAAAAACATAGTGTTTGCATTTGTCCTGTATGTTTGCTGTACTAACTCAATAATCAACATTTGACTATTACACTAACTCATTAATTAAACATTTTCCTGCTCTAATGAACAGTAATAACCATTTACCACATGGCTAATTTGATTTCTCTACAGTGCCAATTTAGTAATCATTGTCTCTCTTTTGTGCCATCTTTGTCGCCAAAATCTAGAAGCTGCTTACTTTGATCATTGCAGTATTAATGTTACCAAGTAGGCTTGTTGTAAACAATATCACAATCAGCGTCTCTCTACAGTGACAATTTCATAATAAAAGACTATCTGCTCCCTGCAGTGCTTAATTAATAATCAAAATAGATCTGCCGTATTAAAGTCTATAATCAGGGTTTGCCTTTTGTATTAAGTCAATAACAAAAGTTTGCCTGATATACTAAATCTATATTTAAAGCTTGTCTGTTGTACTAAAGTCAATAATTAAAGTTTCTCCATTGTACTAAAATCTGTAAGGAAAGTTTGTCTATTGTCCTAAAGTTAACATTTAAAGTCTGACTGCTGCACTATTTATCTATCTTTACGTCACATAGTACCATTGCTGGTGTATGACGGGGGGCAACTATAGAACCCGAGGGATAAAGGCCGCTTGGTCAAGCAGTCGCCACGACGTCTGCTGCACTAAAATCTATAATTGAAGTTTGTTGTACTAAAGTCTATAATTGAAGTTTGTCTGTTGTACTAAAGTCTATAATTGAAGTTTGTCTGTTGTACTAAAGTCTATAATTAAGGTTTATCTGATGTACTAAAGATTATAATTAAAGTTTGTCTGTTGTACTAAAGATTATAATCAATGCTTGTCTATTGTACTAAAGTCTAAAATTAAAGCTTGTCTGTTGTACTAAAGACTATAATTAAAGTTTGTCTGGTGTACTGAAGTCTATAATTAAAGTTTTGTCTGCTCTATTAACGTTTATAATTAAAGTCTGTCTGTTGTACTAAAGTCTATAATAAGCTTGCCTACTGTACTGAAGTCTGTAATTAAAGTTTGTCTGTTGTACTAAAGTCTATATTAAGCTTGTCCTCTGTAGTAAAGTCAATAATTAAAATTTATGTGCTTCATATTTTATTGACTGTCTGCTCCAATATCAGTGACTTCAGTGGGTGTTAAGATTATAAAACGCCAATGAAATTAAACTAAAAACTTACCAGAGAAAGCAACGATGATCCCAAAGAGAAATAGCCATGCATCCATTTTGAGAATAATGAACTTGTCATGAACCACTGGGGTGATACCGGTATGGTGAATCAACTGTCCCTTTGTATGTTTCCTAAATTCTGTGTATCACCTTCTTTTACAGATGATTTCATATTTTATCTGGGCGCCTTTGTGCACTTTATCTTGTTAAAGTTGAGCACTGAGTTTTAAAAGCGTGCGTAGGATTTTATTGAAGTAGTGCGCTGGATCTTGATATAACTGTGCACTGGATACTGCTGAAGTTATGTGCTGGATATTGTTGAAGTTATGTGCTGGGTATTGTTGAAGTTATGTGCTGGATGTTGTTGAAGTTATGTGCTGGGTATTGTTGAAGTTATGTGCTGGATATTGTTGAAGTTATGTACTGGGTATTGTTGAAGTTATGTGCTGGGTATTGTTGAAGTCATGTGCTGGGTATTGTTGAAGTTATGTGCTGGGTATTGTTGAAGTTATGTGCTGGGTATTGTTGAAATTATGTGCTGGGTATTGTTGAAATTATGTGCTGGGTATTGTTGAAGTTATGTGCTGGATATTGTTGAAGTTATGTGCTGGATATTGTTGAAGTTATGTGCTGGGTATTGTTGAAGTTATGTGCTGGGTATTGTTGAAATTATGTGCTGGGTATTGTTGAAATTATGTGCTGGGTATTGTTGAAGTTATGTGCTGGATATTGTTGAAGTTATGTGCTGGATATTGTTGAAGTTATGTGCTGGGTATTGTTGAAGTTATGTGCTGGGTATTGTTGAAGTTATGTGCTGGATATTGTTGAAATTATGTGCTGGATACTGTTGAAGTTATGTGCTGGGTATTGTTGAAATTATGTGCTGGGTATTGTTGAAGTTATGTGCTGGATATTGTTGAAATTATGTGCTGGGTATTGTTGAAGTTATGTGTTGGGTATTGTTGAAGTTATGTGCTGAATATTGTTGAAGTTATGTGCTGGGCATTGTTGAAATTATGTGCTGGGTATTGTTGAAATTATGTGCTGGGTATTGTTGAAGTTATGTGCTGAATATTGTTGAAGTTATGTGCTGAATATTGTTGAAGTTATGTGCTGGGTATTGTTGAAATTATGTGCTGGGTATTGTTGAAGTTATGTGCTGGGTATTGTTGAAATTATGTGTTGGATACTGTTGAAGTTATGTGCTGGATACTGTTGAAGTTATGTGCTGGATATTGTTGAAGTTATGTGCTGGGTATTGTTGAAGTTATGTGCTGGTTTCTTTTAAATATTAAATTTGTGTACTTAATCTTGTTAAGGTTGTGTACTGGGACCTGTTAAAATTGTAAAGTAGATCTTGATAATATTGTCTTCTGGATCTTGGTAATGTTGTGTTCTAGATCATGGTAATGTTGTGTTCTAGATCTTGGTAATGTTGTGTTCTGGATCTTGGTAATGTTGTGTTCTGGATCTTGGTAATGTTGTGTTCTAGATCTTGGTAATATTGTGTTCTGGATCTTGGTAATGTTGTTTTCTGGATCTTGGTAATGTTGTGTTCTGGATCTTTGTAATGTTGTGTTCTGGATCTTGGTAATGATGTGTTCTGGAACTTGGTAATGTTGTGTTCTAGATCTTGGTAATGTTATGTTCTAGATCTTGTCAATGTTGTGTTCTAGATCCTGGTAATGTTGTGCTCTGGATCTTGGTAATTTTGTGTTCTAGATCCTGGTAATGTTGTTTTCTAGATCTTGGTAATTTTGTGTTATAGATCTTG
Organism: Megaustenia siamemsis; assembly: GCA_032433765.1. NCBI lineage: Eukaryota > Metazoa > Mollusca > Gastropoda > Stylommatophora > Ariophantidae > Megaustenia > Megaustenia siamemsis. Next base: position 166,124,222 of record JAVIAB010000092.1, read on the forward strand.
GTAATATTGTGTTCTGGATCTTGGTAATGTTGTGTTCTGGATCTTGGTAATGTTGTGTTCTGGATCTTGGTAATGTTGTGTTCTGGATCTTGGTAATGTTGTGTTCTGGAACTTGGTAATGTTGTATTCTAGATCTTGGTAATGTTATGTTCTAGATCTTGTTAATGTTGTGTTCTAGATCCTGGTTATGCTGTGTTCTAGATCTTGGTAATTTTGTGTTATAGATCCTGGTAATGTTGTGTTCTGGATCTTGGTAATGTTGTGTTCTCGATCTTGTTAATGTTGTGTTCTAGATCCTGGTACTGTTGTGTTCTAGATCTTGGTAATGTTGTGTTCTGGATTTTGGTAATGTTGTGTTCTAGATCTTGTTAATGTTGTGTTCTTGATCCTGGCACTGTTGTGTTCTGGATCTTTGTAATGTTGTGTTCTGGATCTTGGTAATGTTGTGTTCTGGATCTTGGTAATGTTGTGTTCTAGATCTTGTTAATGTTGTGTTCTTGATCCTGGTACTGTTGTGTTCTGTATCTTTGTAATGGTGTGTTCTGGATCTTGGTAATGTTGTGTTCTGGATCTTTGTAATGTTGTGTTTTGGATCTTGGTAATGTTGTGTTCTGGATCTTTGCAATGTTGTGTTTTGGATCTTGGTAAAACTGTGCACTTTATCGCTTACTTGTACATAGTTATCTTGATAATTTTGTGCATTCGTTCTTGCTAATGTTGCACAACACTCTGGATATTGCTAAAACCTCACGATGGAGCTTCTAAACCTAAGCGCCCGATTTAGATACAGTTTAGCACCGTTTCGTTCTGATTAAAACCACAGTTAATAACATCTTCATTTACTAATTTCCTGCAAAGTTCATGTATAACTTTTCATAATTCCGTTAATTTTTCTGAAGATCCGCACATTTCAATAAATAACTGCACTGCAAACTGTGACTTTAAAGTAACGCATGCACTAATTATAAATTGCTATAATCGGGAACGAAAATGTAATGTATCAATTAGCAGAAAAAAAACAGTATCTTCCACTTAATTATTGACAGATAAAGGTACCTCAATGAATTACTTTCTTTGCCTTTGACTAAATTACCGAAGAAAAATGAGTGCACTATTTATCAATTTAATTGAACGTTCAAGCAGTTTCTGAAATCAAAGTATGTATTTTGTTACAACTAATCACCACAAAATATATTATTCGTTCTAACATCTGCTCTTATAAATTTATGTAATATGTATCTACTATGCGTTAGAAACTGAGTTTAAAAAAAAATAAGTCTATCTTATTGTCCAGTTACTGGGTTCTAGCTGAAAATGTATTTAGGCAAGCAATAAATGATGCGTGCCCAGCGTAGTTGCTTCTCAGTCTAAGACACAGTTTAACGTTCTCTTTTCATCCCCGATAAATCTTTGACTTCGCGAAGAGTTGAACCGGAAATAATCTGGTTGACAAGTGACTAGTTTTATCTACTCTGCAATCAATTTCTTTCCACAGATTGAACTCCTTTATTCATTAAATTCCTTGATAGCGCTCCCCCATAATTTACTAATTATCAACAAACGTGTATTTTCTATAGTATATGTATTCACATGTAGCTCAAAACAATATTTCACATTTCAGTATATATTTAAACTGCGATTGTTAACACTGTGGGCTTTATTTAGTATTGCTTCATAAGTTCATACATGCCTGCAGGGAACATGATGTTAGTGAAAATATTTTTTCAATTATTAACATCCCAGTTTTTGGGCGATGTGGTCGACACCACACCAGGCCACTTGCTTTACCAGATAAACAAATCTGGTACCAATTTTCAGAGATTGTGTAAGCTGTGGCGGGTCCGACAAAATGTGTTATATATGGATTCAAAAGCTCATATCCAATTTACTATTTGTAAATATCGTGCCTCTGTTTTCACTGTACATTAATTTAAAAAAAAATAAAATTATGTTTAACAAAACGCGGTTCGTAAATTTTGTTACAAATAGAACATTACGTTGTCAATTAAAGAGTTGGTTAGGCTATTGTTTAAGATTAGTCTTTTAACACTTTGTTTTTTTTTTGTAACTCTCTTTATTAGACTACAGACAGTCGTATTTATGTTATGTCTTTTTAAAAACGTATGTGCTATACGTTATCTGCTTGGTTTCATATGTTATAATTTACACAACGTGGATTGCAGCAAAAGTCAACACTAACGACGAACACACATTAATTGAATTGTTTCATGAACACAATAAACTATACGTTGCTGTACAAATACAATAAAATATACGTTGCCTGTATAGATACAATAAAAACGTACACAAAATGTCAGCTATAACATAGAACAGTAAATATATATGTAAAATATCACTCTTAACATTTACATTAATACAAGAAAAACATAAATCTTTACATAAATACAGTTACAAACAAGCAAGCATCACATTTCACAAGTGCAGGTTTTACTTACATGCAATAACAAATAACATATCAGCTTTCACATAAATACAGTAAACAAAAAAAAACATATGCTTCTACAGAATTACAGCAATAGCAGAATATAAGCTTCTGGTAAAAAGAGCAACAAACAAAATATTATTTTAAAAATAAATAACAAACCCTATTATTTCTAAAATTGCGCTGACAAAGACTATTGTTTTGTCTAAAATATCTGAAATGTTGGCTAATTGTGTCTATTTAAAACTGTTGAAAGATAGCATGATTATAAGTCCTATCTCGCATCACTAAACACATAACTCTGAATGTGTGATACATTTGTGAAGCCACCTTTGCAAGTGAATCACTAAAGGCGCCCTCTACACAAGATATTTAGTTTGACTCATTCACCGTTGGCGATAATCCAAGAGAAACTATCCATACTTTCGTTTCTATTTCCCATTCTGGTTCTTTAAAAAGTAGAATCACATAAGCCTTTTATGAAACTATCACAGCGCAAGGGAGAGAATAAATCTGTAAACTGTTGACAGTAACCGCTTTTAAGGATTTACGTCGAGTTCAGCTTGCCTCTTGTTGCTGTGAAAGTTAACAATGGGACCGCAACTGTTGACAGTAACCGCTTTAAAGGATTTACGTGGAGTTCAGCTTGCCTCTTGTTGCTGTGAAAGTTAACAATGTGACCGCAACTGATGAAAATGGCTTCTGGTGTTTCGTCGATGATGCACTGAGGGAAAAAAAGAAAACAAAAAAGAAATGACTAGCAAAATCTTAATGAGTTACAATTAATATATTTCATTTAGTTAAGCTAGCAGTTAAAGCAAAACACTGCGTGTCCCAGTTTTAGCGAACGGATCTATCACAAATAGTTTCATCACAGCTAGCTATAGTTTTAATAAAACACTATAGATTGCAGTAGTATAGACTGGATGAATAGCAAAGCTGATTTTGAAGTACTTGCTTTCACAATATCTCTTATCTTTAGACAAAGAACATTCCTTTCTTGTGCTTCAAATTAGTTCATTGCTTGGCGTATTTGCTTAACAACACATTTTGTCTTTTGGCAAAGAGCTCTCCTTTCTTGTGCTTAAAGTTAGTTGATTGCTTTTTTTCTCCTTATTAGCGAATTGTGCTAAAAAATAATAGTAAACAGGAAGATTGCTTGCATTGAAAAATCAACACTGAACCCTAGACAGACGTACAAATGTTCTTTATCTTTTTTACAGACAGTGAGGTTTACTCCAACTGATGAATCCCGAAGAGTAAAACCCACTATGCAACTACATCTAAAATGTCCGCTCATGTAGCTTGTATGCCTTACGAAAATTCAGTTTTATTCTGGACATGCACTATCGAACGTGTTCATATCTCAGGCTATGACCTGCACGCATGTGATGATTACCCTACATTGCAACATCATGAGAGTGAGGCTAATGAGACGAATGTGACAAAAATGACAATCAGCTGTGTGACCTAGCGACTCTCATCAATGAAGTCTACAAACAACTGCGATAAATCGATCAACCCTTCATATAGCAAGCTACACTACCGCCACTGGGTTAGAGTCACCAAATGCAGAAAAAGTGGGAGTGACGATGTCTCAGTGAAACTGTGAAGATTCGATTGTTTTATTAAAATAAAAAAAAGTAAAGTAAAGTACCCCCGTCACATCAAGTGGCGTATAGGGAATATGGTGTTAGTGACCATAAATTTTACAGACCTTCAGCACGTGATTTTTGGGGTAATGTGGTCGGTATTACGCCCGTGCCGTTTCACTTTCCCAGAAAAAAATCCAGTACCCATTTAAGGCTGGGTGAACCCGGAAGCCGTCGGTTGGGATCGAACCCTACCCTTGTGCTTTGTAGTCCAGTTCACTAACCACTGAGCTATCGCGGCTCCCTTGTTTGATTAAAATGAGTTTTAAAAATGGATAAATTTGGAATATAACTTAACATCATTGAGCGGCTTCTCCGTATCGAAGGTTGGCTACCATGGAGCGCCATTCCGTTATGTCTCTTGTTTTGCTAGTGCAGGTTGTCATAGCCATGCTAGTATATCTTTTGATGTTACTCGTCCATGTTAGTCTTGGTCTGCTTCTGTCTCATTCATCTTGTATTTTCCCTTCCAATATACTTCTAGTAGACTACTGTGTCTTTTAATAAGCTCCAAAAATCTCATTTGTCTTGTTTTAATTGTATTTAGTAGTTCTTTTCAGACTTCCTCGTTTGTTTTCTTTTCTTTCCATCAAATTCTACCTATTCTTCTATAAATCCACATTTCAAAGGCTTCAATTTTCTGTTCTGTTTTCTTGTCTAATGTCGATGTCTCTGCACCATATAGGAATGTTGAGAAGATATAACATTTTGCTATTCTTAGTTTTATCCCTGGTGTCATTTGTTTTGATGTTAGTATATTTTTCATGGCATTAAAATCACTTTTTTGCCATTCCTATTTTTTTCAGTTTTACATTTTCCATCACCGGTTATAGTATATACAAGGTAGTTGTACTCTGAACTGTCTACAGGTCTGTTCCTTCATCTTTGATATCCACTTGTAGGTTTTAAGTATCATCTTTGTTTATGATCATAGTTTTAGTTTTTTGATATTCATGTTTAATCCATATTTGTTGCCAGTCATGTTTAATCCATATTTGTTGCCAGTCATGTTTAATCCATATTTGTTGCCAGTCATGTTTAATCCATATTTGTTGCCAGTCATGTTTAATCCATATTTGTTGCCAGTCATGTTTAATCCATATTTTTTGCCAGTCATGTTTAATCCATATTTGTTGCCAGTCATGTTTAATCCATATTTGTTGCCAGTCATGTTTAATTCATTAAGTAATTATTGTAAATATGTTGTAATAGAACATAACTACAGTGTTTAAAAAGTCAGATTAAATAACCAGCTCCATCAAATGACAACCTGATAACATAATTATAATGTATACAAATTAATTAGCTAACTTCATCATCATCATGTGCCATACCGGTAGGCGTAGGCGATCATGTCCTTCCACAATCTTCTATCTACAGTGCATCGTATCAGTTCTGTTGTTGACTGTTTTCCAGGCCATGACACTAAGCTATCTAGTATTTTCTCTTTTTGTCGTCAGCGATCTATCTTTCCTTTTATTTTGCTAGTTGTAACCAAGTATTTCAACTTTCCTCTTCACATGATGTGCCCGAAAAATGTTGATTCTTTATTTCTGATGTTTTTTAGGAGCTGCCTTTTTAACCTAGCTCCATAAAATTACAACATGAGCACATCATTACAAAGTGTATCAGGCCCATTACCTAGCTCCATGAAATGTCAACTTGACAGTGTAACTACAAAGTTAACATTATAACTACAGAGTCTATTAGGCTAAGTCTACTAACTTTCCTCTATCAAATGACAAATTAACAACATGAAAAATGGCAAGAAACATGCAGCAGACTTGTCTGCGACAGAAAGGAACCAAAGCCTGGAGACTGATGTAACATCTGTCTGGGGACAAACGATCATCAAATCTCAAACCACTCAAATGGGGGACTGGTTGGTCTTGGTTCAAATCCCGGCTGCACCAGCTGGGATTTTATTTATGATTTCTCTCTGCGTCAATCACTCCTGGTCTCAGTAGTGAGGGACGTCAATTACTCATCGACGGAAAAAAATGAGTACCTCCGAAGACGGAGTTATCTGCCTGTGCGGCGAGGGACCTCTGTGCACACGGCTGCCAGGGGAAAATGGATTAACACGCAAAATTCAGTTCCTAATCTCTGACTTCGTCAGAGGTTAAAGCTTGTGAACGAAAAAAAAAATGCTAGTGTATTTGAAGAAGATCTTATTTCACGAGAATTAGACAAAACAAAACAAAAGTTCAAATCTAGAAATTCTCCCGGCCAGACAGGGTACATAATGAGATGATCAAGTACCTTGGCAAATCAGAAAAGAAAACACTACTGAGTTTTATCAACAAAACATTGAGAGACAACAAAATCCCCAAACCAAAATCCTCAAGCCTATGTGGTACCACTGCTGAAAAAAAACCCCACCAGATGTTACCCAAGAAGCTACCGGTCTCAATCCCTAACATAGTGTATAGAAAAAATAGCTGAGAGTATGATCAACAGAAGATTATACTGGTATTTGGAAGCCTTTAATAACCTGTGTCATGAACAAGCTGAATTTAGGGCAGGTAATAATGCAGAAGACTAAATCTTCAATTTAATGCAGCAAGTCGAGAATGGATTCTAGAAGAAACAACATACTCTAGCCGTCCTAGTTGACTTGCAACAAGCCTACGATTGAGTCTGGCGGAAAGGATTCCTGTTGAAGATAAGAGACATGGGTATACATGGGAAAACTTTACAAATGGGTCAAACATTTCCTAATCAACAGGACAATCCAAACCAAATTAAATGACGCTATATCAGACCAAGACGTTCTAGAAGAAAACCTACCACAGGGATCACCACTTAGCTGCTCCCTCTTTTTATTATACATTAATGACCTGGCCAAAACCCTGACTAATGAAAAAGCTGTCTATGCTGATGATCTAGTTATCTGGCATACACATGAAAACATTAGGTCAGCAGAACCACAACTAAATAAAGACCTCAAACTCCTAGAAGAATATTGTAATACCTGGAAACTAAAGATCAATACACAGAAGACAACAGTATATACAACATTTACTAGAAGTAACAAAACAGCTACGACAAATATCAAGCTTAATCTCCAACAGGGAGGTCTACAAAAAAGGAGCACCCTACATACTTAGGGGTAAAACTATACCGTCAACTGAAGCTGAAGAAACTTGTAGAAAACATGACTAAGAAGGCAGGATGATGACTGTAACTTATGAAAAGGCTCTCTAGTACTTCGTGAGGAGCAACTAACAAAACTTGTAAACCTCTATCTAGGTCATGTTCGCTTTATTCTGGAACATGGTAGCTCACTACTAGTAAAAGGCAGCAAACAACAAACATGTCACTTTACAGGATACAAAACAATGCACTACGGCTCATCAGTGGCGTGATGAAGTCCACACCGCATGCAGCACGTGAAATACACTGCAATGTAGAACCTTTAGACATGGGAAGAGATAAGGCCACTATTGTGCTATAAGAAATACAAAAAATAATGAAGAACTACCATCCTAACAGGAAGTTAGTGTGATCATGGGTTCCTATCCAAAGAATCAAACAGATCTCAACTTCATAGCATGTCAGAAACATACAAGAAACATAGCATCTACCTAAGAAACGTCCACAGTCATCAAAGAACTGTCACCAGATGCAAATAACATAGACCCAGAAATCTGTATAGAAATATATGATAGAATAGACACAAATGATGACCAAGTATCGATAACATTCGCCGCAAGGAAAACAACCATCGATACTTATCCAGATGTCTGGATTCATGTATACACTGATGGTGCAGCTACAAAGGCAACTGTCAAAGCGGGATATGGAATTTTGATACATTATCCAGAGAGAACAGCAGAAGAACTATGTGGCCTATGTGGTGAAGTCTGCAACAATTACGAAGCAGAAATAACAGCCTTAGAAACAGCAGTGTACCATCTGAATACCATTTCTGATACTATACTATCAAAGAAAGGAACTATAAGTCATTTTTACTGATTTCAAATCAGCTCTGCAGGCGCTAGGAAGTAACATAAATAAGTCAGAACTCACACAGCTCACCATAGACATATATAACCTCATTAACACACATGCCATAAGGCTAGTGACACAATGAATCACAGAACACTCCAACATACCAGGAAATAATACGGTTGATACTTAGTTAAGAGAGGATCCAGACGGACACAATTTAACACAAATTTCTCATTAAACACAGCCAAACAGATCACAAACTCTAACAGTAGAGAAGATTGGCTGAATGGATGAGATATGGGAAAAACAGGAAGAGATCTTTTTAAATACATGTCAAGGCCAAATCCCCATGATTAAAAACCATTTGTAACCTAAAAAGAAGGGCCGAAATCACTAGCTTCAGACTGAGTATCGGTCATGTACCATTGAATAACCACATCAACAGAATACAACGAAACCAAATTTCAGTATGTCCACTCTGCGAACACCCACATTAAACAGTAGAACATCACATTTTGACTGTGCAAAGCTTATTGACATCAGAGCAATTATATTTTCTAAAAGACCTGATAAATGGAATACCATTAACAGAACTACAAATAAACTAAGAAATACTTCAGGTTATTACTACACGGCATTAGGCCAAAGGGCGTTGGCTCACAGGCTTCTGGACCCATAACAATAATAACAACAACAACAACATGAAATTGCAACTTGACAATATAATTACAAAGTTTTTAGGCTAAGTCCACTAACTTAGCTACATGAAATGAGAAAATAAGAATCTCACTAACCGTCTGGGGCTACATCCACTTTATTGTCTCATTTCCCTTTACTCGGACTGGATTAACCGTTGTAGTTTTAATTAAACATAATCTTATTAATTTGTCACTCATTTCTATACATAATCTATTTATTAATTTGTCACACATTTCTATACATAATCTATTTATTAATTTGTCACACATTTCTATACATAATCTATTTATTAATTTGCCACACATTTCTATACATAATCTATTCTATCCTCTTATTCCCATCAGCAGATGTCAAATTCTAAGCTTATTTATAGTGGATCCAAGTCCACGTCTGATTTATACAAGTTCCTGTTGATTTGTTGAATTAAACTTAATCTCTTCTCTGAAATGAAAAATAAATTAACTAAAAAACCAACCATAAGGAAATGC